>OZ023275.1:40689160-40785890 GCA_964007475.1 Hybos culiciformis | reverse complement strand
AACTAAAATAAAAATTTATGAATTATACTTACATGTATACCATAATATACACCAATAATATTAATTTGTAAATAGAAATTAATGAATTGTAACAAAAAAAAAAAAAAATTAAAAACCACTTTTTAGGTCAAAAACATAACGATTAATGCATTATTGTGGTGTTGGAGTAGAATATTTAACCATAATCGATTTTACGCGGCAAATATTACGGAAGAAAAAATATAAAAGACTTTCACAGATAGCTGATGGTTCTGTTTAGAAAGAATTAGATAAGTATGTAGTGCTTTTATATTACATACCAGCAAAATAACATATTATTTCTTTCTGTCAACAATAAAATTCAGAATTATTTGAGTGATTGACAAACAATTTTATTATTTACTTAACTGTATTTAAGCTTCAAATACAGTTCTGCTAATTTTTGATATAAAAACCTATTTTATTTCCTAAAAGGAAATTCGTTTTTAACATTTTTCTGATTTTTTTTTACTTAACAAAGTCCGATTGTTTTCCCGGTTGTAACCAATAAAATGAAAATTAACATAAAAATTAAAAGTATATTGAATTTCCTTGAATGTTTTGTTGAACACCGAACGAAAGTATCACAATTTGAATAAAAAAAATGGAAAAAAAAAAACCAATCAGAAAAATGTCAGTTAAAATATTTTACCAAATTCATTTCGTTAACATAAGAATGATAAATATAACCATTACGATTTCTATCGAATACGTTTAATATTTCAAAAAAATTTTAACTTATTAAAGATCGTAATTTTTTAGTACAAGTAAATTCTTTTTTTATATCTTAGATTTCTTTTTTCTTTTAATTAATTTTCTTTATGGATGAACAGTTTTGGTACAAGTTAAAAATTAATACGATTAAAGTCAATAAGGGAAAAATAACCGCGGTATATAATATTATTGTAGGCGTAAATAGACAAAAAAAAAAAAAATTAAATCAATTTTTAAGGCTCATAAATTTTTATCCAAATTTCCATGAAATTTCTTAACACTTTTCAATCCCTTTTTTTTTTTTTTTCTTTTCATTTTAATTTTCTTCAGAAAATTTTCTCGCAAACGAATAAATAAAATGTATTTAAATTGATTTACATAAATTATTTCTATACATAAAATAATAATATCTAGAAAATTTTACCTTGTATAAAAAAAATTGAACAGGTGTCTAAACATTATTTCGAAGTTTGAAAAAAAAATATAAAAATAAAAATAAAAAAGGATATGAAAAAATTATTTAACAAATTTCAAACTTAACTGAATACAGACAATAACCATTCAGTAGTTTGTTTAAGCTGCTTTTCACTGTCCGTACAACTAAGTATAATGTTTAATGACGAATATAGCTTATGACAAGTATATTTATAATATTTATGATATATTATAAAAGAATTTATTTTCAATTTATTTACTTCACTGCACTGCACTAAATAATTTTGATCAATGTATACATACACTAGGTAGAAAAAAATCTGCGTACGGGCTCGTTTTCTTATTTTTTGTTCGACATGTTCCCAGTTTTTCATGTCATTTAAAAGGACTCTATAAAAAAAGTTTTTTTGTGAAAACATTTTTTTTTTTTTCAAAATTTAAATTTTGAGAAATATCAATTTTTGGTAAAGCCTGCGTACAGCCGTTTTTAATGAAAGTGATAGAAATAGCTTAGAACCGCTGGAAAATAGATTAGAACCGCTTGTTTTATGACTTTGAAAGACGATTTTTGACACTTTCCCTTACCGTAGGGATAAAATTATATAGCGCAAAATGATCTACATTCAATTGTCTTTCAAATGACATTACTAGTTAAATTCTGAGACGCGGCATTAAAAACGGCTGTACGCAGGCTTTACCAAAAATTGATATTTGTCAAAATTTAAATTTTGAAAAAACATTTTTTTTCACAAAATAACTTTTTTTATAGAGTCCTTTTAAATGACATCAAAAACTGCGAACATGTCGAACAAAAAATAAGAAAACGAGCACGTACGCAGGATTTTTCTACCTAGTGTATATATATATACATATATATAAAAAAACTTATTTATAATATTGCTTAACATTATTATTAAACATTAATTCATTTGAAAAAAAAAAAAAGAATTTAATTTACGATATGCAATTTAACTATTTATTACGTGTGATAGTTTTTTTTTATTGCAAAATGTGAAAAATTTCAATTTCTGTCAATTACTAATTCTCAATGCTCTTCATGCACGTCCTTGAACGCACAAAAAAACATCAGTTTATTTATTTATGCTATGATGGGTAGATATTTCGAAAATTTACTTAGAACTCTTTATTATAGACATGAAAAATCTAATTTTCATTAAAAATATAATGCTCGAATTAAAAAGGATTAATGAAAATTTGAAATTTCATACACTTTTATGTATGTTTTCATTATTTTGTCACATAAAACAACTTTGTAAATATGTATACCTATAGACATAGTACGTGTAGGATCAAATAACTAAAGAGAAAAAAAAATATTTAGATTTTCATTTCTTCTATAAATGTACAACTTAAATACAAAAATAATAGAAAAATTCTATTCTCTTGTTCTCGTGATTATTTCCTAGAAATTTTTTTGCACAAATCATAAGAAAATAATAACATAAATTTTTCCAAATGAAAAATACATATGCCTCTGATATGAAAAAGAAAAAAATGAAAAAAAAATAAATAGAAATTTCAAAATGAATTTAAAAAGAATTTCGGTACGTGAAGAGAAAAAATTTTCCGGTTGAAATTTTTTTTCTCGGTAATATTTATACAAACAACTTTTTTTTTCTCTTTTAGATCTTTGGGTTGTAAATCCTTTTTTTCTTGGTTAGAAGAAAAATTAAAATTAAAAAAAAAAGAACTTAATGGTGAAAGCGAAAAAAGAAAAAAAGATTTATAAAGTATTTTTAACCAAAAAAAAAACAAAAAAAAAAAAAGTTCAACAAGTTTAAGATTATAATCGGAAAAGGTTGATATTCAATAAAAAAAAAAAATAATAAAAAAATAAAAATCATATTAATTATGGATTTTTTCAAAGTTTTGTATATTAATAATCTATCTAGCTTATTTTTCAAATAATCCAATTTAATTTTTTAATTTTACACTTAAGCATTGTTTGTTTCCCATAATTATTTAGTCATTTAGTACTCAATACATGTTTAGTGTAGTAATATAGTAATTTAAGAACTTCTTGTGGTACAACTAGTGATTTATATACCTTATTGCAGCTAATTGAAACTTAACAGGCTGTTGCCACTGAAATTTAACAGGCTCTGACAAAAGAAGAAATTTTAATTGTTGTTAAAATAATCAGAAAAGTATTTTGCCATGAAATAGTATAGACCTTATTTAAAGCCGTATTTATGACCGGTCCGTCAGTTCAATAGCCATACTGATGAGATTTGTATTTCAATTTCTGGAAGAACAAAACAATCAAGTTTAGAAATTTAAAATTCTGTTAATAAAATCTTTATAGAATATTACACTTTTCTTCTTTCTACTAATTTTAACACTCAATTCAGCCTGAGTTGACCAATTTTCTATAGATCTAACGAAATACCGTTTACAACTAATGACGTTAACGAATCTAACTCTGACGCAGGCTTTTAAAATTCTTCGTCACCTTATTTTATTTAATTTAATTTATTTAAATTTTAATAATACTGATAACCAACATTTAGTTACGTTGTGATTTATTTTTAAGCTTTTACGGATTTATTTTAGCTGTGTTTGTTTTCCATATAAAAAATAACGTATCTGTAATCCGTATATTAAACAAAGTTACAAAAAATTTATTTTATCATTATAAATGTGGATAATTGTTGGAAAACATGTTCAAAAAACTCTTTTTCTGTTTGGCAATTATTTATTATTTTAATAGCCTGTAGTGTAATGCACATAATTCCAATTATATTCAATGCAATACAAATTAAATTTTATTTGAAATATCCCATATATACCAAAACTATCTTATTTTTTATAAAAATTTTCATTACATGTACTTTGAATACACACAAATAATCTATTGTACATATATATGAATATCCTTAATCTGCAATATATATTATTCATAATACTGGCCAGTAATACTATAAAAATTACAAAAAATTGTATATAGAATATTTTTGTTCATATTTTGCTTCTTTTTTTTGTATGTTTCCACAGTTATTAGGTAGGTGTACTATAAATGAACACATAGTTTATAAATATACATAATATAAAATAATATTGCGTCAGTCGTTGAATAGTGATTGTTAAATCGAAATTGTAAAATATTATAATGTGACTAAGACTAAGTTCTACTGTATAATGCTAGATCAGTGCTTCTCAAACTTTTTGAAGTTTATCTTCTTTAGCGAGTTATTGTTACAAAATTTTATGCACCGATAAGGTGAAATAATTCAAAAGAGCCAAGCGATAAATAAAAAAGCGAGGAAATATGAGCGGATTTTAGAATAACTTCACATCAAAAAATTCGAATGGCGGCGAAAATAAACCTAGCACTAACGAAATATTAAATTTATTGTTGTGGTTTTGCTCCATATAAATGTAGTTATGAAACTAACATAATATGCATTGTAAATAATATAAAAAAAATTCATAAACATAAACACGAGCACAAACATAACTTTTTTTTTTTAATAAAGGCTTTGAAATTTTTACGGTTTATTATATACATAAATGTCTACATGAACTTTTTATTATTAGATTTTCATTCTAGAATTTTATTTAACATAACAAAGTTAAATATTTTATTAAATTTGTGTTGTTGTGTATATGTCATTTGAGGTTGTTCGGAAAAACTTTCTGGGTTCTTCAAAAATGCTTTGATTTTCTTTCATGCATTTTTGCGTAAGATACCATATATTCATTTTATTGTTTGCAGAAAAATCTTTCTATACTTATTAAATATATAATATAATATAATAAATGATTAAATCTTAAAAACCAAAGCAAGTGCAACATTTATATTTCTTGCGAATTTTATGATAGTTTAAAACACAATAATTGTTTTTCTTCAATTTTCTTTCTTTCCTTCTAATTCAAATATTTTATAACCGAAATTGTTGTTAGTAAGTTTATAAGAGTTTTTCATTTACGCAAATAATATGTATATATAGAAATTTTGAAGAATAATTTGAAAAATATAAAATATTTTCTTATCTCTATACTTCAGTTTAAAGTTGAAGGTCGCAGAACTTATAACTGTTATATAGATGAGAAATGATAAAGAATTCAAAATTTTATCTATATAAATAATGCTAAATAAATTATTTAAAAAAAATTTTATATGTATTTTTGGATGAAAAATGAAGAAACAAGTTCTAAACTTTCAACACAAAATTTTATGTATTGTTTTTTTTTTCTTTATTATTATTTTTTATGATGATTTATTATTACTTAGGTTTTGCATGAATGATTGCTATAAAAATAAGTAATTGAAACTTTGATAAAATGCATATTCTTTTTCTTGCATCTCATTCAAGGATAGAAATGAAAAAAAGAATCAAAATTTTGTTTGCGAAACTTTTTTATATTATTTTTTTTTTTAAATTAATAAATTTTTGCTGATCATCCAAAATTTTGAGCTATAAATAAATTAATTTTATTAGTTATTGTATTAAATTTTAACAATTTTGATTTTTATGCTTTTTATCTACAAAATCGCAAAACTGCATTAGATTTTTATACAAAAAGTTTATGCACAGTTCTATGAATTTGTGAATAAAAATATGGCAAAATATTTGAAAAATAATTCGTAATGAATTATTATACTATATATATATTACATTAAATGTTCATTCAGTTTAAAATTTCCTCAAATTCGTCGTTATGAGCTTTAGTCTCAATTTCTTATTTTTTCTTGCTACACGATTTTGGTTTTTGTGATATAAATATACAGATGTGAACGATAAAAATTGTCTAACGAACTTATTTAACAGGATTCCATTATTTTCTAAGAATTTCGTTCTAGTTGAAATATTTTGGAATTAAAGAATCTAAATTAATAAAATATTGTACACAATTTGTTGCCCTTAAATTTTTTTTTTCTGGTAAACTTATTACACAATTACACTTCTATCCAACTGGAAATTAATAATAACCATATAAGAATTCATAAAAAGTTTTGCAAAAATGTAAAGTGATAAAAGTCATTTAAAAGTTATGCATTTTAATAATAAGATTTTCTTCTTTCCACATTTTTACATTATTAAAAGTTTATAATTTTTTTTTATTATATCAAGAGAGTTGTTAGTTTTTGCATAAAACGAAAAAAAGTTTTAAAGATTTTCAAAATTACATAATTCATTTTTTGGGAAAATGACACTTTTACATATCTAAAAAAAAAATTAATGAAAAATTTTTCAGTTTTGAGAGTATGTATATAACAGAAAAAATTTACATAAAAAAAATTAAAAAATATTTAGATTATATTTTTAAAACTATACCAGTTCTGTCTAATTATGTATGTATTTTATGGGTTTTTTATGTGTAGTTTTTATTTCCCTTTACTGTTTTCAAAAAATATTGTTTTTAAATATTGGACATAAAATATGATTTGGTTGCTATTATTTTCTTTTCTTTATATTTAACGAATATTCTCACATCATAATTAAAGTAATACCGTCTGAATCGGTTTATGGATAATTTAATAAAAAATTCATTGCAATAAAGTTTATTTGAATATGAGAATATTTCTTGCATTCTTAATGTGTGAAGTTAAAAAATATTTTTTCGTAAATACAAATTTTCTTATATCCCATTAAATATTTATAGCTTTCTGTCACCAAAATATCCATTGCATTTAACAATTTTTTTATTTGATGAATAATTTTGTGGAAGCAACTGAAATTGAAATAACGATAAACATTATTATTTTGTAGCAAAGTCTTTTATTGAATGAAATTTGAGTAAATTTTTTGTTCTCATCTTTCGAAAATATCCAGTTTCAACCTCTATATATGATTGCTATTCTTACTCAGCTATTCTTACTCTTACTGTTACTATTCTTCTCAGCTCCCGAACTTTTACATCCGGATTTAATATATAAAAAAGTTTAGAATTTAAAATATTGGCATTAATTTTTTTTTTTGATTTGTGGCTTCAATTATTTTCATAAATCACTAACAACATCAAAGAATAAAAATAAAATCAGGGAATATTAAAAAAATAACATTAAAGTAACTTTTACAAGATTAAAATGAAAAAATATTGTAAAAATTTAAGAAAATTGAAAATAAATGTACAAAGAAAAATTTCCGCATTTTCCTTAGTTATATCAAAGAAAATATATTTTCTTTGGTTATATGTTTCCTTTTATTTAAAGTATTCGTCGTTGATGTTCTCAGTCACCACCCTTTTACATAATAATTTTTGTGTTTTTTTTTTCATATAGTTTTAGGATTATTTATGTCATCGACATTTATGTTTTTTTTTTTTTGGTAATAAACTTTTTCAAAAACATTTTTTCTTTTTATGTTGTATGTTGTATTGCCAATAAATATTGGAATTTTTCTTAAAACAGAAAAAAATAAAATATTAATATATATAATACATTATATTAAAATCTGTTTTATAATATTTTGAAAACTTTTTTATTGGAATAATTTATATTATTTTTTTTTTCTTAAAATTTTATTACTATGTAGAAGTATAATCATACTAATCACAAATCATAACAAACCCCACTGGTTTACAACCAAAAGCAATTTTATTGACCTAAAAAGTTTTGTTATCAAAAGTTTTTGTTGTATTAAAAAAAATATAAATAAAAACTTTCTTTCAATAAAATAAGAAGAGCAATGACAAAAATAATATATGTACAATGTACATATATATAATATCAACATATAAAATATAATGTACAATAAATTTTTTTCCCTTTTATCTCATAATGTTGTCATGAAAGTTTTTCATATATACCAAACATTTTCATTAACAATAATATATATAAAAACATGAAAACTGAGTTAAGAGAAATACATAATAAATAAAATAGAATTTAAAGAGTTCTAAAAATAATATTACGTAATTTTTTTTTTGTTTTTTTTTCTACAATATTTACTATTAATTACAAAAATAGAATAAGAAAGTTTTGTTAAAAAAAAAAAAAAATGTATATTAAATAATTTTGAGTATTTAAGTTTTAAAACTACATTTACCCATATGTACTAAATTTTATTAAAAAGGGATAAATAAAAGATGTTTATAGTTATTGATATAATAATACTATGACTGTGGTATATATTTAATAAAGTTAATTTTTTTTTGGTACCAAATAAAAATAAAAATTAGGTTTAATTTTATTTTGAAAATTATGTAAATTTTATGGTTATTCCATATATATAGAAAGTGAAGCATGGGGCCCGTTTTCAACATTTAGATTTAAGATACTTTTCTGTTATGTATTTTTTCAGTTATGTATTTTTTTTTTTCAGTTTTTGATGATTAATATAACTTCTTGAATATTTCTCAAAGTTTTTTTTTAATTACTTTCTCGAATTTTTTTTAAATTAAACATAAATGAAATTAAAATTATAGTTGAAAATAATTTATGGTGTTTATAGGCATGATGTCGCGCCTGGTTAAAAATACGAAAATATTGTGTCCTTGTTTGCGGAATTGTTTTACAGGTTGTGTTAAAATGAAGTAACACACAGGCTATAAAAGTTAATAAAAATTTTATAAATCAAAAGAACAAAAAATACACTTAATTATGGTTGAATTTTTGTTCATAATCGAATAGTTGAAAATTTTTCAAAATAATTATAAATATTATTAATTTAATTTTTGAAAGTCCAGTTCATATATACATTTTAAATAACTATACTATTAAAATACTACTAGTTTATAGGTTTGATTAATGTTTTCGTGTACATATTAAATATAGCCTTACAGTAATATAATATTGATTTTTTTTTACACAATATTACACTGGAAACACATATCTGTACGCATGTATATTCCTTAATGAAAGCAAATAGTAAAAATATTTTGAAAAATATAAAAATTTTAATATTCATAAATTGTAACTACTGAATACGGTATATCATGTATCTACATTTTAAACAGAACGTGAAAATGAGTGCATTAAATTTCATGCTTTGTTACGCAAAAGCACAGACGTAATTTTTCATTAAGTTAACTTATACAGTGCAGTGGTTAGTTATACAAATCATATATAAATATATAATATTTGAATGAAGAGGTCCTTTTTTAGTTTTCTCAGAAAAATTTTAATAGCAAATAAAATGGAAAAAAAAATTCAGAATTTATTTTGTTCCATTCGTTTTTAATTATTATTTTTATAATTGCTTGACATCAGAAAACAAGGTTCAGTCATAAAACAAACAAACTGAACAATTATTATTCTGTTTGCTGAAAATATGTAACTAAAGTTTTGTCTTCTTTTTTTTTGTGCCAATAAAACCAAATTTCCAAGCCAATTAATAAAGTGGTAATCTTGTACATATTGAACATAGAAAAGGAGAAAACCTTGTGAAAGGACAATATTTTGTTGAAATATTTAATAACACTTTATGTATGTTTAACAAGGTCAGATTATATTCTTGAGGGCACACATGTTATAAGAAAAACATTGTTTTACATAAAGTTTTATGTGTATCGCAAAATATTGAGTATTAGAACATAAGCCTAATAATTTAGAAAATATACTGTTCGTAAGTATGCTTTTGAGAACGAAATTGATTTCAATGTCTGTAATTTCGTTAAAAATTATCCATATTATGTTTTTTTAATCATCTTGTTGGATATTAATTTCGAAGTTTTGGCTTATTACTTACCCTGTTTTATTTGAAATCAAATTCTTTGAACTATGTGCACTTTTCATGAAAACGTGGATAAATACAAAAGTTCAGAATTTGCTCTGTCTCGATAGACTAACCAATATTTTTATCCGTTAATAAGTTTAAGCAGCTATACGAACTCTTTAGAGTATGTATAAAATAAATGTAATTTAATTTTTTGCAGAAAATTTTCAAAATAATTTTCTTCAGGCTATCATAAAACCGAAATGTGAGAAAAAATTTTTACTATGTACATTTTATGTATTAAGTCGGTACACACGATACGAATTGTAAAAAAAAGTTTGATTTTATTTATTTTTTTTTTCAGATATATGAATCTAAATTTTTTCCATTATTTTGAGGTGCAAAAAATGTTTCTGACATTCATGGTCATATGGTTTTTATTGAATAAAATAAATAAATTGTACGATAAGAGTTTTAAATTTAAATGTATAGAAAAAAGGTATATAATAAAAATTATTGTTGCGAGCATAAAATATGCGAATAAAAAATATTTCAAACAAACCAAAATATAACCACGAAAATTTTTCAAAAAAAAAAATATAACTTTACTAGAACATTTATTTCGAATAATATATTTAAATTTACATTTTTTTTTAGGATTTCATGCGATTGTGTATTTTGCGATTTGGTTTAAAAATTCAAATAAATAGCAAAAAATTAACTTTTCAAAGTATTTTGGGAAATTTTTAAATTCTGATGGTATATTTTTTCTATTTTAGTATCAATTGAATCGTATAGCACATTTGATATGAATGTATACATCTTTTTATTCATATAATTTTTGAAATTAATTCCATAATTTTCAAGATCACGATAAAGAATTTATGTAACTGGTGTCCGAATAAATTTTTCATATTAAAGCTTACGGTGTACGAAAAAAGATAGTTTTTTTTTTACACATAATACTTGTTTATATCTCTTTGAGAATAATTTTATATATTGTTACAACCAGAAATTGTGATATGCTCGTAAAAGAAGGCAATATGTTGTTAAAAAAAAAAACCAAAACCAAAAACACTTGTGGATTTTTCAAGCACAAAACACTTCATGAGATCATCAAATTATTACAAAAAAATCCTTTACATGTTACTGATTTTCAATTTTGGGGAAGAAATTGATATTGATTATTTTTAAATTTTTCAATTTTAATAAAAGGATAAAAAGGAAATACTTTCATTTTAAAAGAAATTTATATATTTTATTATTTAGGCACCTGAAAATAATTTGATATGATTAAATTGATTTTTTTTGTGCAGAAATAACAAAGTATAAACCTTTAATACCTTTAACTATATAGGACAAAAAAGAATGCACTTTGATGAATTTAAAAGAAACCAAAATCGGTCCATTGAAGTTTTATTTTTATCTCCGGTCCGGATACTGGTTTTAAAAATATTTAAATAGTTGACCAAATCGATTCAATACATTCAAATCTGATTAGCTTATTTTTTTTATAATTGCTCATTCTCTTCACTATTCCGATTCCAGACAATCTTAAGATCTTTATAAAGTATAAAAAAATTTCAAATAAATTATGACATCTTAAATTTCAATGTATAAAGTTCAATATTATATGATTAAAAAAAAAAGTAATCCTCTACAGCGCAATAAATAAATTGTAGATATTATTCATGTTGAGTTTAAATTAAATTGTGAATATTCACTATCGTCTACACAATTTGGGTACAAATATCTCTCTCAAAGATATATTTCAAAAAAGAACTAAAAATAATTTTTTTTTTTTTTTTGCTTTCATACGGGAAATTAATTATCTTGATAAAATGGAAAATCCTTTGTACACAAAAGGTATATAGTACAGTATATATATCTTTACATTATATTTAATTTTTTTTCTTTGAATATACATTGGAAATCTCTTAAAGTTCTTTTATCAATCTAATATAATATATGATGTAGTATTGGAAATGGAGGATAATAGTATTTAAGCATAACGTACAATTTGTGTTTTTTTTTTTATTCAAAGGACATAATGTATTTTTGGTAAAAAATTCTCAGAAAAATAAATAATTGATACTTAAGTATTAATAAAATATATGCTTCCTTAAATACACAAATATATAAAAATGTATCAACGATTCCTGAATACAAAATTTTGCTTATCAAAATGTCAATGAAATGAAATTATTTTCTTTAGCTAGTGATTCAACATTTATATTCAACCGTGATTCTATTTAATTTTACTATCATATAAATACTTAATGTACCATATAAAATCTGTTATATATAGTTTTGCCGCCAAATGTACAGTAGAAAAAATATTAATATCGTGACCATTAATAAGAAAACTCTTATAAAACTTTTTTTTATATATATATATTTTTTTTTTACATTTTCATGGCCAACCAATTTCTATCTTTGTCGATAAAATCGTCAGACCTGAAGATATAAGGTATTAAATTTTTTTTATATATAGATAGATTATTCTAAAGAATTTTTACGACAGTTTTTGCTATTATATGATGCATATGTTTAAAAGTTTTCTTCACATCGATTTAGCTATAAAGGTGGCTTGAATGTGAATATTTAAGTACACTACTGGGAAATTCCGGAAAACATTAAAAACGGTTAGAGATATTATTTTCGTTTATTCTAATTTTTCTTCTATGTTAAATTAAATTGCACGATAATCGATTTAACAAAAACTTTTCTTTTTTTTTTCATTCACTTGTTTAAGTAAATTCTTGTCAATCATTCATTTTGATTAGATTCCAAATAAAGTGTGAAATATTTAATGCACTGATTCTAATATTAAATAAAATTATTCTATTTATATATATTGTAAATATCTTAACTCAAACTCACTAGACTTGAAAATAAATCATGCTTAAATTATTTTCATTGTGTTATTATGAGAATGTTTGTTTACACATGAGTTTATTTATGATTAAATAATAGTATACCTAAATTTCGTGACATTGGAAAAAAAAAGTATGAATTTTACTAAGTATATATATATTTACGTTATTATGTAACTCAGAATATAGCATACATACATTGTAAATTTATTATATAATATAATATACTTACTCAAATTCATGAAATTTTTAAAATTCTCGCAACATATCATTTTTAGAATCATGCAATAGAATAAAAAAATGAATTTTATGTTTAAGCAAAAAAAAAAAAACACATTTCGTTAAGAAAGTATTTTCAAATATTTCAAAAGTAAAGGTAATATCAAGTCGCTACTTAGTATAGAATACAAGGTTAAATTTCTTGTAAATTTATTTCATTTTTAATTATCAACTTTAAGTATATATAATTTTACATTATATATTATATTTCCATTTTTATCGCAATCGTTTGTTCTGCCAAAAATATTTTTATTATTTTTAGAGGTTTTTCTACAAATAGGGCAAAAATTCTAATTAATTGTCGTCATAGCTGAACTGCGAATATCAACGTTAATTTTCATTGCTAAATATTTGCATAAATAAGAAGGATAAAATTTTATATAGTCTTAATGTGATTTTGAATATTCAAAAAAATATTCATTTTGGGGGGAAGCAGTATTCTATGCCTAACTGCAAAATGTAAAGAAGTCAACTTGACAAAATAAATTCCTTAAAGTTAAAATTTTAAAGTAACTACTATACCTACTCTTCATAGTTAATATTTGTAGAATTTTTATATGAGAAATTTTTTATTTTATTTTTATACATAAATTTATTATTTATCACAATTGACGAAATCAACCATGTGGAATATATCTTTAAAATATTCATGCAATAATAATAATAATTAATGATGGCTAATCGCGATTATTTCTACAGAAATACAATTTTCTATATATGCTTGAAAATTAATATCTAAAGTGCAATTACAATTTATTATAATGAAATTTACTTTGATATGTAATTATATTAAATAGAAATTTAATTCTATAATAATTAAGCAATCAATCAAATTGAAATAATTTTTATAAATTTTAATATTTTTTATTGCATAATATTTTTTTTTAATTAGTTTATTATTGTTCAATAATATCGAATGCAGGGTGTAAATTTATTCAATATTTCGCATACCCTTATTCAAATTAGGGGAAAAAACTTTTGGGTTCGAAATTTATTATGAGTCTTTTATGATTATAAATACAACATAACATTGGAGTATTTTCCAATTATTGTCAAAACGTTGTTTTTTTTGTGTTTTTTTAGGGATCTGTAACTTATTAGTCTCAACAAAAAAAAAACAACATTTTTTTATATATATATATAATAATATTAAATATTTTAATCATCCGTTTAGTATGCTTAATAGTGCTTTATTTTGTATGCCAAATTCAACTGCTGCTCCCTTTGTCACGCTATCACGATCGTTTGATACTGTATAACATACTTCGCAGAAATTTAAATCTGAGCTTATTGGTTTTATTAAAAAACAATTTTCATTACATTGTTGAGAAATACTGTTGGGGCATTTCATTGTACAAAACATTTGATTTTTCAAAATATTTTCTGTTTCGTTACAATAATTATTACAAATAACATCTGGAACATCGCATCTCATTACACAGAATTTTGTGTTCAATGAAAAATCCATTTCATTGCTGCATTCTTTTTTACATAATTTTTGACTTATTTGAGTGCATTGTTTACTACAAAAAAAATTATTTTCAAGAAAATCTTCAATGGTATTACATTTTTCATAGCAAAATTTGCTAAAAGATTGTTTACAACCAAGATTACAAAATCCAATGTTTTTCGAGTAATTGGAAAAATTTAAACATTTTTCATTGCACATAGTTTCAGGAAAGTCCGTGCAATGGGAAATACAATATGCAGAATTTTCCAATAAATTTGATTCTTTGGTACAACTGTTTTCACATAAAATTGTACTTTTATGACCACAATGTTCTGAACAAAAACCATTTCTAAGAAAATCATTAGTTGTTTTACAATGTTCATTACACCAATGTGGAAAAAAGTCGGAACATACGTCTTTTTCACATATCGAAGAATTACCTATAAATGAAAAATCTAATTAATGAAATGCACTAAATATAACTATTATATGATCGATCTTAGAAATCGTTGAAAAACTGATGTAAAATTCTATATAAACGAGTTGTTTAAGCAACATTTAAAATTAGTAAACAAAAATCATAGAAATTGACCTCTGTATCAAAACAAAATTTTTGCGCAGTTAAATAAATAATAGTAATTAAATTTCCACCATGAATTAAATAATAATTTTTTCAAAAAATAAATTATTCTTACGGTTTGCACCAATTACACATTTTGCTTTGCACACATCTGGTGGAATCCATTCGCAATATAAACCGCATAATTTTTCGTTCATATTGAGATCGTTTGGACTTTCACATTTTTGATCACATACATTTTCCTCAAAGTTAATGATTGCACCGCAAAAACCTTTACAATATTCAAAATTTTCTATTAAGCTATTCGTTGTTATGCAAATATTTTTGCAATGCTTTGTTTGAACATCTTTGCAGCGTGATGAGCAAAATATTCGATTAATTAAGAAATCATCAATGGTTGCACATTCCCTTTTGCATAATTTAAATCTATGATCACAATTTGCATCACAGAATGAAGTTGATAAAAAATATTGCTTAGAATCGTCACATATATCTTGACATACCTCTTGGGAAATTTTCCCGGCTACGAATAAATTATTCTTTATTAGCAGAATAAATGCAATCTAAAAATAAATTAATATTTAAAATTAATTTTATTATATTTTATTTTGAAATTATTATTTTTTTTTTTTGCGTTACCAGAATAATCATTCTGTCTGTCTGAATGAAAAACTTGAAAACTACTGTTTTAAATTTCATTTCCGAGTGAATACTTTTTTTGTTATTATTATTATTATTATTTTAATAGTAATATCTTGAAGATTGTTTTTGTTATTAATTCACGACCGGTGTGTAAATAACAATAATAATTAATTGAGATTGAGAGAAATATAAATCTATACTGCTTGCAGGAAAATAATGATTTCGCACATGATTCATAGTAATTTGATGTTTATTAACAAATTACCGCAGAAGGAAAGAAATATATAGGGGAAGGATAGAGAGGAAAAAAAAAAATTATAATGAAATTTATGTAAGTTTCTCCGGCATAGCAGTGACAAAACTACTAATTGAATATAATAAAGATATAAGAGTCGTGCAAAATAAAACCTGAAAATATATTATCAATAAAAATATACATTTTGACATCATTTGAGAATCATATTATAGATTTGTTAATTTTCACTAGAAATTTGAAAAAAGTACTTGTGAAATTTTTTTAACCGGCAAACTTCATACTTAGCTTCAGAAAGAATGGAAATTTTATTTTTTATTTAAACTTTTTTTTTTTTATTTTATTAATACCTCACATAACAAGTTTTTGTTTTAATGCAATCTTAATAAATAACAAGTTTTCATCAGAATTAATTTTTATAAAAGAAAACATATAACTTTTATACTCAATTTCAATTCTATCAGATATATACTTTTTATGAAGTTGAAGTTTCTAAAAATGGCAACACAATAAAAAATTTAAAAGAAGAAACTGTTTATTAATTTTAGAATAAGATTCTCAGATTAACTATCTTATTTATATATTTGATGTTAAGTTTTTTAGTAATTTTTTATATTTTTATTTATAAATATAATTCGTTTTTAAAATACTTAAAAATAAATAAATAAAGAGAAATAAATAGAAACTGTATAATTTTTAATTTTTTATAAAAAGAACTTAAAAGAACTTTTTTTACGTTTACCGCCAAGCAAAATTATTGATAAAATAAATTAATTTTGAGAGAAGGAGAAATTTTTATATATATTAAAAATTAGTAAGATATTTAACTTCTCAATTAAAAATTATGTCGTAGTGAGAGCAAAAAATATTGAAACTAATCAAATATTATAATATTTTTCATTAATAAAAATTTTCCATTAATAAATATTATTAATAAATATTTATACTATAATGTTTACGTTTAATTTAAAATCAGTTGTTATTATTAAGTTGTGTTATAATTTATATTTATGTTTATTTATTTTTTAAATGATTAACGTTAATGTTTTAAGAATATATACAGAATGAGTCAATAAATGGTTTTTAACCCGTTTGTCATTAAAAATGAAAAAACGGACTAAATGTTTTCATTGTCTGTCCGTCCGTCCGGCACTAAAATATACTTGTAATTGAATCAGCCAAACGATTTTCATGTTTTAAAAGCCAAAACGTGCGTAAATCGAGATACTAACATTTCAAGTTTGAAAGTTAGCGGCTCTCAACCAGTCAAAGGTCTAAATAATTTTGATATATTCTGATTACAATGATTATGTGGATAGAGAGATGTCAATTAGAGGAATTTTTAAAAAATTGTCAAGAGCCCAAGGACTTCGATGAAAATTTGGTATATTTGTGCATATGACTAAATTCTATTGGTATAATAATATTGAAGGGTCTCTAAAAAATATGTTTAAATCTTGATTGTGACTGAGGTATCTTAAAATTAAAGTATCCTTAATCGAAATGCTGAAAACGGGCCCCATACTTCATTTATGAGGTACTGTTCTATATTTCATGTTTTGAATTTTTATACTATGCAAATTTTAATTATTCATCTTTTTTAAGTGAATAACGATTATTTCAAAGCTGAAATTTCGAATTTTCAAAAATATAAAACTAATTGATTGTTAATATGTTAACTTTTTGTTTATTTGATCACTATAAAGGAAAGTACAAATGTGGTATTTCGATGTTGATAATAAAACGATTTATATTTTTAATGTAAATTTTGAATAATTTAAATTAATTTGTTAAATAAAAATCTATGTGGAAACGTAACTAATCAGGATTAAATTATTAAATTAATGATGAAAATTAATAGAGATAAAACTATAATACATAATGCGATAAATTTGAATATTCCTATATTTATAATACTTAATACTTTTCATAAACATAAACAAAAAACATGCATTTTAATGCTAACTTTTATAAAAAAAGGCCAAAATATTTGACATAATGTTGGAATATTAATTTAAATTTAAAATAAAATTAGTATTTTATTGTAATAAACTTATGTTTATTGCATTTATCTATTATTATTATTTTTTTATCCAATCAACATATTTTACCTTATTTATATTTTAAATTCGTATGGATCAAGGATTTTAAGCTTTGAATTTTTTCTAATCGTAAAAATAATTTCGGTAATAACATCCAAAACTTTAACCATATAATGCGTTCAAGTTTATTCTTTGCATAATATTGCAAGCTCTTAAATCATGTCCTGTATTGTTGATTTTGAGTTGTCGAATTTTTTTCTTTTCATCAGTTTTCGATTTCTAAATTTATGAACTTATATAGAAGTAGACTGTGACCATCAATGATCTAACTAATATTACAATAACATATAAATAAATATAAATAAATATAAATTTAAATTGACGTCAACGGAATTTAAATTAATATTCTCGAGAAAAATATTATAGTAATAAAATATAACTATTTAATGAAAAACAACTATCACAAAAAAAAAAAAAAAATGAAATAAAAGAATTAAACAAAGAAGAAAACAAGATACGATCTTCCATACAAAGTAGGCATATAATTATGATAAAATTTATGACAAATTAAATTCACGAATGTAGAAAGTGATCTTAACCCTTTAATGACTTTAGATTCAGGTAATGGAACCGCTTAAAAAACAATTTCACAAAGTTGTCACATTTTCCCCATCCTTGAATTCTTTTTTCTTATCGTTATATTTCTTAACTAATTTTATCAAATGTATGAACAATGTAAAATCATTTTATTAGAACTCAAATGAAATCATAAATTATCAGCAATAAATTTTAATATACATAGTATTGAAATTTGAAAATAAAAATTTCAAATAAGACGTCACATAATAAAGTTTGCTTATATTATAGATTGTATAGAGGTGTTTTGATACACAAAAAAAAATGAACCCAGCAATTTGTTACAAAAGAGAACTAAATCATAGCAAGGAAATACATATAATTTTAATATTTTTTGCCACATAAAGAAAAAATAATAATATAATCACCAAAATATGTTACCATTCTTGACGTATTGACGTTCAAACATCTATCCGAATAGAGAAGAATTAGAATAAGCCATATTAAAAGTTGGCATATGGTTGCCCACCGATACATTCTGAGATTTCGACACATTTCCGGGCCATCCATTTGTGTAAGATCACAGCGAAATTTAAAATTTTTAAACTTAAAAATACTGTTAAAAACATTATTATGCATTACAAATAAAATAGTATGTTAATTATAATGTCAAAATTAAAAAATTATAAATATTTTCTTTCAGTTTTCAATTAATTTTTTGAAAGAAAAAACTTTTTAATTTAAAATCTACAAAAAAAAAACTAAGAAAAATTTCCTCAGTTTTTTTTGATAAATATTTAATGAAAGATTGTTTTCTTTTTTCCTTTTTTTTTTGTTATAATTTTCCTTTTATTTTAATAATAATAATTATAATAATAGTGAAATTGCGTGACATTTATGACACTTTGAAATAAACTTACTGATAAACATTTAAAGTCAATTATTAAACAAAGTTTTTTCAATGAGTTTTTTTTTTTTTTAAATAAAATTTTATAAATATAAAAGGAAATAAATTATTATACTTTATTTTAAGTACCCATATAATTTGTATTATACACTAAAAAAAATTCTATTGTATATTAATATAATAACAAACATTATGTTGATACAAAAAGTTCAGTATTATTATATAATATAATATATATAAATATATTAAGTTTATATATTAATTATATAAATTTTAAATATAACATTATATAAAATATATATAATATATAATGTATATAAATCTATATGTATATAGTTATAAATGTAGGAATGATATTGTACAGAACATTATTATCTGGTTTAAATGGGTTAACATTTAAAATTTATTATTTGTTATTTATTGTAAAATAATGCTTTCGATAAAAGTTTATTAATTTGACATATAACTAAGTATAGAATGTTTTTATCTAAAAATAGATATAGATATTCTCACATTTATAGATAAATTATACAAATGTAAATATTTGGATCATATATGTGATGTGGTTGTTTTCTCATTGGAATCAACGTTATTATTATTACATTACTTATATATTATAATTTCATGTTAACAGACAGTTGAAGTTAGAAAATTTAATTTAATTTAATAATGTATACAAAATACATTATATGTATTTTTCCTAAATTTTTATTTCCTTTCTATTTAATCAATTTTAAAATTGTTTATGAAGATTACTCAAATTTTCACATATCGATAATTTATGCTTAGATTCGAAATGTTATTTTTCCATGAAGCGTATTTTATTTGTATACATTTACATATTTATATAGTTAATTAGAAGCTTAATTATGGTTTTTTTATTTTGAAGCAGTCATCTTCTTGTGTAATATTATGAGTGTAATATGACTCATCAACTGAGAAAATATTTGCCATTTGTTGGAAATTTTCTGAGATTTCTTATAAATGTCGTTTTGTAGGTTTCCGAGAGACCTGTAACGATTTCTGTAATCTGTTTCTACGCATATTTTACTAAATTTAAAGGAAATCGCCACAGTAAATTAGATAAGTACGAACTTTTAATTTTATTTTGTGAAAAAATTAAATTGTATTTTGTCAAAAAATTAAAAATCTAAATTAGGTAAACATTTTCTCCAAAAACGTAATCTCCAACACACCTAAAACTAAAATGCACAAAAATAATTATAATCAACTTATAATTATAAATATAAATAAATAATAATTAATAAATCTTGTAGTTTAAAAAAAATCAATAACTATATCGATTAACTACATGATTAAATAAAAATTAAAATTGACAAGCGAATATATGGAAAAAATTATACAAAAGTCCTATGCATATAAAAGAGCTAAATTTAGTTTTTCATTGCATTTTGTCCAAAGAATAAAAATTAAATAATATTTTATTCTAATTCAATACATATGTATATAGAGCATAAAGTTTCGCTTTTTTTTTCGCTTTTAATCCTTTCATGTCATACTTTGTATGTATAGTTGATTCCATGAACTTTTATGTATAGATTTTGAAATGATATAAATAATATGTTAATATCCGGAAAAAAAAATTTTATTTTTTGATAAAAGAACTTACAGTTGAAACTTTCAATTCAATTCAAAATAAAAATAAAATTTCAACATCCATTTTTATTAATATATCACAATCTATCATTATACATATCATATTTAATTTCTGTATAATTTTCTTTAATATTGCCATGGAGTACATACAGTATGGATTTCATTCACTCAATATTATACTTTATATATATTATGTCATGCGATCCACATTATACTTTTATATACAAACATTTCATATTAAAGTGGAATGTTCAAACTGTATTATACAGTACCAATAATGTCATGTGTCAGAAACTTTCATAAACATAATAATTTATTGCAGTTTTTACAATATTATTAAAAATTAAGTTGAATCAAAACATGAGCTCATTTTCAGTGCTTTTAAATAAAATATCTTGAAGTGGAATATGACAATATTTTAAGAATATTTGAAATTATAAACAGAATTTATAGCTTGAAAAGGTGAATTTTTTTTTTTTGGGAAAATCCATAAGATTAAAAAATGTAAATTAAGGTATGTTCGTAATTTACTGAACTAATCATTATGTATGGAATTAGGTATACAATATATATATTTTTCTCAAATGTTCGCATAATATACGTTCGTAATATGCCTGAATAAAAAAATTGTTCTATTCAGGTGCACAACAGAATTGGATTACTTAAGCATCATTAATCAAGTTGCGAATGAATCAATATGTAAACTTATACAATATTATTGAAATGAATTTATCTTATATTTACAAATTAATAACAGAGAAATTTCCACATTTTAAAGTGTTCTCCAATTTCATAAATGTTCAACAATTTGTTGATTGTAAATATTGCAATAATGTTCCATGTACAAAATACATTTTTTTTTGTTATATTAATACGTAGTTATGCATAGTGTTGTATAATATTTCTAAAAAGTTAGTTAAAGAAAATTTTACTTTTTTGTTTTTTTTTAATTCAAATTATTTTATGAAATGAATAATTTTTATTCACATATATATATATGCAAGAATTTCTCTTTTAAGAATTAAATCACGTTCTTTTTCAATTTGCAAATACGTTAGATTTATATAACTAAAACATTTTTTTGCTATTACAGTATGTGTACATAAGTAGCTATACCTTCAGTTTTTTTTTTTTAATTTCTTACAGGCTAGTTATAAAGAAGATGTTGTAAACATTCTTATTTGACAAGTTAAAGGAATGGAAATAAATTTTACTTATAAAACCAGAATACCTACATTTCTGAAAAACGTTTTATTTTTTTGTTTGATATTTTTATTAAAAATAATTTAAAAAGGGTTAAGGAGGGTTATAAGAATCAGAAGTATATGTAGGTAGTGGATATGGAATTATTTCTCCAATTTTGTTTTTCACATATACAACTTATATGTAATAATATACCAAACAAAATTATTTATTTTCTATTTTGATAAGTAATTTTGTTTTCTCAAACTACCAGCAGAGAAACACGAAACATGACTTTTTTAATGCTGGTTTATTATACAATTTTTAAAATTTTCAAAAATTGTTGATTTACGATAATATATTTACAATTTGAATTTATAGAATATTTGTACAAAAATTAAAATTAATGATAATATTTAAGATTCTACTTCAAGTCCTGAATTAGTTTTGAAATATAAATGGCATTATTTCAATATAATTCAAATATTATAATGTTTTCATTTAGTTAATTGTTAAATTTGAAGTTTAGAAAAACAAATATCAGCGATGACAAGGCGAATTCAAATCTCTTATAAGTCTGGCATAATTAATTTAATTTTATGTCAAAAAAAAATTAGAAGTTATTTGGAGCCCATTATCACGGTGATGTAGTATCTATATATTTTTAGTAAATATTATTTCAGAAAATCCTTTAATGTTATTTAGATTTGTGGACTTAACTTTAATTAACAACGAAAATGAATAAATATTTTTCTTCCATTTAAAAAATAAAAAATAAAATAAAAAATTTTTTTTCGACTGTTTATTTTTTAAAAAATATTTCCATTAAAATCAAAAAGTTTTTAATTATCATTATTATTTTTTAGACAAATTTCAATTTAGTTAAGTAAACAAAATATAATTTTTTTTTTTTTTGTTTTAGAATAAATTAAATTCTCTTAAAATTGAAAATGTTTTTAAAAGAAAAAAATTAAAATTTTATTCCACGTGAAAATAATAAATAAAAAAAAAATTATTAATAAAATTATAAAAAGAAACTTTAAAAATAGGGTTATTATTTTAATTAATTTTTGGCGGGTAAATGTTTCAACGAGTATCTTGAAACCAGACCTATAATAAAGTTAGGACTATTTTTTGCTTAATATGATCCAAGTTTTAAAATTAATTTACAAATAAAAAAAAATCTAAATAAATTTCTTTACTTTTATTCTTTAAAATTTTCCAATTAGAAAAACATGACAATTGCAAGCATTTTGATATAAATTGTTATGGTATAAAGCCATTATGATTCTAATTGATTAGGTCAGATAATTTTGAGGAACAACGAATAATAAATCACTTAGATAATTTGTCTTCTTTTTTTTTTTTGGTACAAGATGTGAAAACTTTTGTTTTTTTTGGAATAAATTATTCGGTCTAGACTTATGAAAAGAAATGTATAAATTCTTAACAGCATACTAATTAAATAAAGTATAAGATTTTGATCCTAAACAAAATATAAAAAGTGAGATTTTATATGATTTTTGTAATTAGAAATTCAAGAAAGATAATCTTATAATTTTTTTTTTTCGTTTTATTTTTATGGTTTAATGGTTTAATCATAGATAATTTGTAGAGAAAAAACATCCTTTCTGGAACATCTTTTTGTATATAAAAACTTTAACAATATGTTTCATATTATTTATTTGTAAACTATACAATTTGTATTCCACAAACAACAGCTTTATCTATGAAAGCATTTTTAAAACATTAGAATACATTCACCACTTTAAAATTAGGTATCCATTTTTGTCACCTCTCAGCACCTTTCAGCACCTCTCGGCTGAGAATAGGCATTTTATGAGGATAGTAAGCTTGTGTAAAAGTAGACAATTTTTTTTAGTCGAGAGCTAAATTGATTTCAATCAAAAAAATTAAAATGGCTGAAGGAGCAAAATTGATAAAATAAAAAGAAACTAGATTATAATGATCATCCTTAATAATAATATAATAAATAATTTCTTTGTTTGCAGAATAAAAGTGACATTATACAAACTACAACCATAATGATAGTATATCCATATCCATCTTATCCATCTACTTTAACTAAAAGATAAAATATTGAAAAATTGATTTTTGTATACAATGTGGTTCAAAAAAAAAAAATATTTATTTTAGTTTACTTAATTAAAATTTTTCATATCGTTTAAAATCTAAAATATCGAGAAAAGAAGTCACGTTTCACTGGTTACAAATCATATAAATATCCAACATATAAATTTTGTTTTTATAAATTTCTTTATCCCAAACTAATAGTTATTATGAACTTGAGAAAATTTCCTTTTTTTTTTTTGCTCTCCTCCAGCATGTGTCATAAAATTATTAAAAAAAAAAAATAGAGAAAATGTCTATTAAATAAAGTGCATTAAACCTTGCCAATTTTGGTAATCTTTTGGGATTAAATTCAAAAAGCATAGCACGTTCTTGAAATTCTAAATTTTGGGCAAAAAAAAAGAAAAGTAAAAATAAAAATTTGTTCACTCTATTAAGATATTGAAAAATTCAATATTTCATATTAATAAAAATTATTAAAGTTATTCAGTTTATGAAGGATTTGAAAAAAGGACATATAAAAAAAGTGCAGATTAGCTCTTTTTTTTTTACTTTAATTATATGAACCATAGAATCGAATACAGAAAAGTTGAAAATAATATGTGTTATTCTATACTTCATTGAAATAAAAGAAATACTAGTAATCCCTTGGAATGTCATGAAAAACACTGTGAAAGACATAGATAATACACATAAACTTTTTTTTTTCTTTTCTATTGACAGTTGTAAATTACAGCATTGAATTAAAATAATACAAATTCCGCAAACCAGGTCAATTGAAAAATATTTATCGATTTTTTTTTTTTATTTTTATTAAAACTTTATAATTTATTTTATTTTTTATAATAAATCGAATCAAATCTTTACAAACTCTGTAATTGTATATTTTTTGATCTTCTTAAAATAAAATAATAAAAAAAATATATTTTCGTCATAAATGACCTTGTGGACTTTTCTTGTAACATCAATGTAACAATTTTTGGTAATAAATTTTTATTTGTATTTAAAATTATTTTTTATTTTTATTGACAGTGTTATGACTTTGGGAATCATTTGATAAATATGTATATACAAAATGGTATGAAAATTGGTTTTATATCATTTACGTGTCGATAAAATATAATTTATAATTTATTTCTTTCTATTTATATGTAAAACATAAAATAATAATAAGAATTTCGTAGCACTGACCTTTATTTGCTGTATATAGAAACTAGAAAATTCTTTGAGTGCAGACAATCTTTTAAATTTTAACTTTTAATGAAATTGAGTATATACTCTGTTTTCCCTATGCGTATATCGAAATTTTATAATAAATGATTTTAAGTAGAAAATTTTTAGCTTTTTTTTAATTTTTTCATTCTCATATATAGACAAATTGTTCTACAGAAACTATGACATTATTATATTAATCACAATAAAAGTTCTTTAACCCGTCTCGTCGGTGGTCTTCCCTTTAATCCGAATGTTAAAGAATATAGAATAACATTACACTTGGATTGTCATTACAAAAAGCTAAAATTAATCTTTTATACATATTTTAAATTTTGATTAATGAAAATTCCTATATAGAACAAATTACAAGAAAAAAAAAATAAATAATAAATAATTTTTCAACGGATTGACGTTGTCATCGAAATAAAACAATATTATTTTTTTTTCTTTTAGATTTTATCATAAAGGAAGTATAAATAGAGGAATTAGTGCCATACAAAAAATGCTAATAAAAATAGTGAAACAAAAAATCCATACCACAACCCCATGAGCTTTTTTTTTGTATTTTTTAGACTTCCACTCTCACAAGAGCTTTTACAACTTTAAAAATTGTATAGAACTGTTGTTATTTTTGAAGTTTTAAGAGCATTTGTGAGAGTCTCAAAAAATACAAAAAAAAAGTTCATGGGGTTGTGATATAGATTTTTTGTTTCACTATTTTTATTAGCATTTTTTGTATGGGACTAATTCCTTTATTTATACTTCCTTTATGATTTTATATAGAAAATATGTATAGAACAGTTCCTCATAAATGAAGTATGTATTAACTAGGGCTTCTCATTTCCCGCAATTTTCAAATCCCGGGATCCCGGGACAAAATTTTTCATATTCCCGGGATCCCGGGATCCCGGAATTTTTTTATAAGCCCAAATTAAACAAAAAATTATCTCATAAAATAATGCCATGCTTTCGATCCACTTCAACCTGACATAATGGGGTTACCTAAGTTGATATTTTACATAATAAAAAAGGAAAATACTGCATTATAAAAAATTAGTTAACAACTTGAAATTTGCTTTCTAATCCTCAAACTTCGATTATTTTAAATAAATTTTAATTCTATATATATTAAACTGCACTTATTTATTTTTTAAATTCTTTATACCGACTTCACTTCGTTTCCACAAACTTAGAAAGTCAAAATTGACCCACTTCCCGGTATCCAATCGAGCTTAAATTTCATTTAGCATTACACGCACACCTTTATATAAACTTCACATCCTGGTCTCCAAACTTAGTAAGTCAAAATAGATCCAATTTCCGGTATCCAATCGAGGTAAAATTTTGCACATAACTTTGTCGTCGATAACAATATACTTTGGCATCACATACTCATCAACAAACACACACACACCTTTATATGAACTTCATATCAATTGCCTCGCATATAAAGGATTTATATCAAAAACTTTGTTTTTATGGGTTGTGTTTTTTCTATACCAAAATTGTATATTTAATTTTAGCTTTATACTGAAACAGTGAATGAAATTTCGAGTATGTGATATATAAACATCAAAAGTTAGCATAGCACTAATAATGAAGGTTCCCCGTAATTGTATAGAAAATAATCTATATATTGTACTTAGCGCTATACTAACAGTATACGCCGCATTCAGCAATCACTTAGTTAATTCTGTCTAGCTAAGATATTAACCTAAGCCTAAAATTTAGTGCAATCACTATTATATTTTTTAATTAAGTGGAAATCCCGGGATTACGGGATTCAATTTTACCACCGGGATCCCGGGAAAACGGGATCCCGGGATCCCGTTTGAGAAGCCCTAGTATTAACGTTGATCGCAATCGGGGGCTAAATATATATTTGAAAAAATCTACAATACAACAGAATTTTTATATGAAAATGACTTGACTGGTTGCGAGAACGTCTAACTGATTTTGTGAACAAGATTGTATATATATTGGCATTCAAAAAATTGAAATTGATTAAGCAGTTAGTTCGTTTAAAAGCATTTTAGTGGAGGGCGGAAGAAGTTAATTTAATGAAAACATTTAGTCGGTTTTTCATTTTTGATAGGAAACAGGATCTTATATAGAATTTTTAACAAATCAAAACAATTTCAAGCTGAACCCCCCAAAAATATGAATTGGAAATAATTAACAAATCATTTCGTTTTTATTTCGTAATAAAAGAAAAAAAAACTTTTATTACACGATTTTATTTAAAACAAAAACTCTGTCCGCTGTGAACATGTAATCTTGCAACTGATATTTGACCCATTTTGCTGAAATTTATATGCATGTAAACAAATTTTCATAAAACATAAAATAAATTTAGTTTCTTTGCAAATAATATTGAGTTTTATAGTTTCTTCTTTTTAGTACATAATTAAATAATAAAATCGCGTAACTTAAAATAATTTTTTTATTAATTTTTTTTTTTTTTTTGTATATTAATTCATGAAAAAGAAAACCCCATGAAAATTTTATGTTTTTATTATATTTTCTTGACGAAAAACAAATAAAAAAAATAATGTGGGAGCAATTTTTTTTTTTTTTTTTTTCATTATTAATTTTTGTTTTCATTTTTTGAATATTTGCATAACAAAGAGACTAATGAACTTTTTTTTTTTAATAAAAAAAAAAAAATTCTTATTATTTTTTCATTAAATTGACGAAAATGGGAAAAAAACATTATATATACATATTTTTTATGCTAAAATTATGGGCAGAAAATTGAAACTAAAATGCTTATAAATTCCCCTGAAGATTTAAAAAATAAAATTTTATTTAATTCATAAAATTCTATATATATTTCTTATTGAATTTATGTCAAATAATAATTTATATTGTAATTGAAAATTCTTATTTTTTCCTTTTTTCAGTTCGAAAAATTCAGATGAGTTATGGGGTTAATAACTTTTGATAAGAAAATATGAATGAAAAGAGAATGTGTTATCAGAATAATTGGTAAACAGAATATTCTGTTAAAAAAAAATAAAAACACTTTTTAAAAACATCACAAACACTTAGTGCACAAGTTGACAGTGAAGATATTTAAATCTTTTGATAAAATTATCCCGTGTTATAAAAACTTTATTAAATATCAAATATCTTGACGTTAATTCACTATCTAATTATATAAAATTTGATTGATGTTTGTGTATATTATACGTAAAGAAAAAGTTCTTTTTTTTTCGTATTATTTATTAAAATTTTTAATATGCATGGCATCCAAGTATATTTGATTTTTGATACTATTAGCTATGCACAGAACCGCAAAGAAATTTTTTTGTCGACGCTGATGTTTTTTTTAACATTTTTACATAGCAAGTATAAAATTCAAAATTATTGCAAGAAACTATAAGATTTTAATTACATATCCGAAAGCAATATAAAATTACCATCATACCAATATTATTTAGTCATATGCGATACTATATGCGATACTATATATACTATATATATTTTTTAAGTTCCTCTAATCGACATCTATTCAAGAAATTCACTAATTTTCCTCGAAATTCATAAAAAAATGTATACCTACATAAATTGTACATGAACATTTTTTTCCCTTGGCTGGTTAAGAGCCTCTAACTCCCAGACCCACAATTGTAGAATCCCTTTTTTTAGTCGACATGAAATTGAACGAGATTTCGTATGTTTTGACATTTATAAAATAAAAATAGATTGACTGCTGGTTCATTGGTTATAAGCATTTTAGTAGCGGACGAACGGTCGGACATTTAATGGAAACATATAGTCCGTTTTCTCTTTTTTGATGGAAAACGGGCTAAAAATTGAATTTACCAAAAACAAGTTACTATAATAATAACAATAAAAAAATTATAGTTTCATCCTTACTGTTCATATTTTTGTTAATGAAAAACACATCAATTTATTTTAAACAGCAACATCACACATTTTACCCCATTTCCAATTTCAATCTTCTTACTATTACTGATATAAGTAATATACATTAATAAAGACGAGTATTATTACATATATGTAAATCTTCTATTTTGTTATCGAAAAAAATAAAAATTTAAGATTAATGGTAAATATACCCCAGCTATTTTCCCTTAATAAATAGTTCTGTCGTTAAATATAAAGAAACTGAATTATTAAATTAAATTTAATTTATATAGCGAAATAGAAATATATATGAATGTATAATATGAATAATGTGTATATTGTAAAATGTACATATACATATTTATGACAAGGCGGGCATAAAGGAGCAATAGCGAAAAGGAATCAAACATATCCAACATTTGTTTTCATAATATTAAGCAATTATTTATATTCCCTCAACAAAAATTCTTTATTAACTTTGAGATTAATTTGACATTTATCATTTATACAACTCTTGAGTTAAATCCCATTTTCTTTTTTTTTCTGGTTTAAGTATTAGCTGTTCACGTAATTTGGAACTGTTAATTGCTTTATTAGGAATTACTTTGAAGTTTTCGGAGGATTCCAAATCTCTCAAAAACTGCAAATATCATAAATTTGAAATTTGACATTTAAAATTATTATTATCATTGCCTCTTAAATGTTTTTCCTGACTCAAACTTCGCAACAAACACAAAAAAAAATTTATATACCAGATTCTGTGGAACATGTAAAATAAAAAGAATTGATTGAAGCAATTGAATCAAATGAACAAGATAATAATATGAATTTTTCTGAACTAAATTTTGATTGTTATTCTCTTAAGAGAATTGAGCAATAATTATTTGATTTCTTAGATGAACAATTGAAGCAATACCTTATTTCAAATTGAAGAGCAGTCAGTATTCAAAAATACTGTAGTGTAGAAAGAAAAACTTCAAAAATTTTGAAAAGTTTTTGTGACATAAAATTTACATAAAATATTTGATAAATATATTCTCTCTTTAAAAAATTTTTTAATCAATTTAATAAATCTATGAATTATCTTTAAAAATTCATCTTCATAAAATCTTTTTGCAGTAAATTTAATTTGATGTATAATATGTATTTATCTGTAGAAAAAAAAAATAGGGATAATTTATATTCAAATTCATGCACCATAAGCTTTATTCGAATTAATTCTTTTGGAAAATGAATGCAAATATTTTTCCTTATCTTTTTGTTCAAATTTAATCAGTATTAAATCTTTAAATTTACTTCAAAAAATTAAATATTCTTTGGATATGAATGAACCTTTACATAAAAAACAAAAAATTCCTGATTTAAAGTTTTGTGCTTTTTTGTATGTATACATATTATGTATATGTAAGACCTTTAAAGAATTTTTTATTATTTAAACATAAATACAGGACAAAAATTGACGTCAGGTTAAAAAAAAAAACTAAAGAAAAATGAAAATTGCAATATCGATTTAATGTTCATTGGAAAGAGTTGTTTTTATTTAAAAAAAAAAAAATATTATTTTTTGTACATGTATGTTTAAAACAGTTTGTTGGTATACCTGCATACATATAATATACATACTTAGATTACACGTATTCTTTCAAGGTGTTCAAAGTGAAATTTTAAGATGAGGTTATTAATTAAACTGAAATGAATGTGATGTTTTGCTGTTTCATGATTAAACTATCAACGGAAAAATGTTTGAATGATAGAAAATATAATTCTGATGTTTTTTATTATTTATTTTTATTAAGCAAAAAAAAATAGCACATACTTTTACTATATTTACTATATTTATATATTTAGATTTTTAGTAAATTCTGCCAGAAAAGAACTCAATTTTATATATCTGAAATTCTATCAAGTTTTTTTTAAGTGCACATTATTTGTAGGACACATAAAGTGACGACAAAATTTCTTGAAACTTATATATGGAAAACAATGTAACAAATTTGAAAAATAAATCTAGTCATAATACAATTTACATAAATATCAAATTATGTCCTCTGTTTATTATTTTCATGTTGTAAATGTCAAATTTTTTAAAAAATTTCTTGTCTACTTTTATTATGATTTTTTGTTTCATATTAATTTAAAAAAAAAAAAATAAGTTATTTTCATACAAAAAGGTACAATATACATTTCGTTACAACAAACACTTAATTTAATATTTTATTTCTTTGACATCAGCAATTTGCAGAAAGAAGATTTACATTCATATACAACAATACAGAAAAATCTTAAATTATGTTCCAATTAAGTTGTAAAATATAAGCTGTGTAATATTATAAATCTTTTTGGAAAACGAAATAGATAAAAAAAAAGGAAAATCAAGGATTTCTAAATTTTCTTTTTTACTCATTTTTATTAGAAAAAAAAGAAAAAAAGTATGTAAAAGGAAGCAATTTCTTCAAACAAAAGTTTAACATCATAAAATGAACACATATTTAACCATCAAGTAGCCAATAAATTGTACAATTTTTTTTTTTTAAGGCTAGAGAGAAATAATGTTCAATCTTTATTCTTATCATGGGTTAACATTATATATACGGGAAAAAAAAAGGAATAAAAACATATATATATAAAAACCTTAGGTCAAATAAACTTAAATAACCATTTATTGTGAATTTTCTAAATACTTTAACATTTTTTTTTTAATATCCTGTCGAAGATAAAATCTTTATTAGGTTTGTCATTATGTTTAGTTTGAACGAAATGTTATTTTATTGGATATAAGTTTTTTTTTTTTTCTTGTTGATAATATTGTTAATTTTGTATTTTGTTCAGTAATTTAATAATTGTGAAATTAGATCTGAGAGCTTTGGTCATTATATAAGTTATATGGAGTTTTGTAAGAAAAATAAGGTGTATTAGAAATATATTTTGGGAAAAAATTATTTTTTTTAATTTGAACTATCGTAAATATAATATTTATGTTAAAAAAAAAATTAAAATTTGTTCTAAATAATTACTATTTCTCAAATAAAGTATCAATTTATCTAGTCGTAATGGAAGTTTTCTTTAAAAAAAAAAAATTTTTATTGCGCCTTCTATTAAAATTTATTTCATTGCACGTATTTTTCCTATCCTGTTCTTCTTACATGCCGGAAATTCAATATTTCGTTCATTTTTATGTTTGTAATACTGTTTGAATGATAATTCTATAAAGTTTGAATAAATTTAGAAGAAACACATTCTCGTATTCGCAATAATTTCAATATTAATATATATAATGTATAGTTTGTTGCAATAAAAATGCCTCTTTCAGTAATCAAAATTATTAAATTCCATAAAAACTAAAAAAAAAAAAATCAATATTTTTTTTAATTAATTTCTTTATTTTTCCATTTAAAGAAATTGTTTTTTTAAATTCATACACAGATTTTTAAGCGAACGGTGCCACGAAGCCCTCAACCCACCGTTTCAATTTTGATGCTAAGGGAGGAAACACCAATCGAACTTCTTCCAATAATTCATCTAAATCGTCCTCGGCACAAATACACATCCCAAACAAAGTTGTTACAATGATAATATTTAAAACAAATAAAGACTTCATGTTTTCTCAAACAAATATTTTTTCAAATTAACTTAAACATGGGATTTTTATTTTATTTCATATTCAAAAACTAGAGATTCCAAATATTTCAACGTCTTTTTTTTTTTTTTTTTAATTAAAAATAATTTAATTATAATTTTCTTTTTAACTTATTATTTTTATAACAATTTTAGTATTAATATTCAGCTACTCGTATTTTTCAATTGTAACTTGATGATGAAATGTAAATTACATGAATTATATATAATTAAAAAAATAATCAGAAAATTTTAAATGTGCGTGAACATGAAATCGACAAAATTAATTTTTTTAAATTTGACTTAAAAAGAAAATTATACAATTCCAGATTAAACTATATAACAGTGCTTTGGTTGAGAAAACTTGATCTTAAACTTAAAGTATGTATATGTATTCTCTTTGTGGTATAGAACGTCAATGATGCAATATTTTTAATTGTACTTTTTTTATTATTTGAAAATTAGTTTTTAATATAAATCCTTTATGGGATCTTTTAAAGGTTCTTATTTTTTGTGTTTCAATTCTATTTTTAATCTCTCTCCACCTTTTTCTCTCAAAAATTTAAATTTCTTAAAAACCCAATTTCGACCCATTGAGCTGAAATTTTGCTATAATACATTGTCATGAAGTCAATGTACAAAATTTCATCTCGATCGGATGACGGGAAATGGATCACTCTTTAAATTCCAGGAAAATCAATCAATCAATCAACACAACCAAGTTAATATGAAGAATTTAATAATAAATATACATATATAACACCTACATTCAATACAAATACAATATTCCATATATTTCAATCTGTCGGCAATAAAGTTTCGTCGAGAATTCGAAAAGCCGCATTTCCACAGATTAAAATTAGTAAAATTTAAAATTATCATTCAAAGTACATAAATATTAATTTCATAAATAAATACAATGAAATCAAAACAAATCATTTTCATAAACCACTTTTATATAATTCCTCTCACTTTATAATATGAAAATATTTTATCAATTTTATGTTTTACTTTTTTATATTGGTTGAATTTGCTTTTCTCTGCTTGAATATTTAAAAACCAAAAATTAAATTTTAATTTATAATTAAATTTAATGTTCATATTTAATTTTAATGTTCATATTTTTGGCAAGAAAAAAAATCAGTTTACAAATTTTCGGAATGACATCTCAACATAAGCTCAAAAACTAACTATATTAATTACATATCGATTTAAAATTATATTTTTTTAATTATCAAACTATTAATTTGAAGGATAAAGTTTCTTTTATTATAAAATTTATGAAATTTATTTTAATTTATATGCTTTTACTTTACACTTTATTAAACTGAGTTGTATACATGAAATTTAAATATCCTAGTATTAACATTGCACTTAAGATATAAAATAAGAATTTCACTTCAGACAATAATTATTTTTATTTTGCATAAATTATTCTTATTCTTAAATCATATAAAAAAAAAAAAAAATAAGCATGAAATGAACTGACATGTAATATATAGTTTTAAATTTGATGACAATTGTCATATAGTTTATGAAAAAATTATAGTTTTTATTTTGATGATTTTGCAGAAAATTTTTTTATTCTGAAATAATATTATTTTGTCCTTTTCAAGGTTATAAAATTTCACATAAGAAAAATACGTAAAAAATTATTATGTATATTAAAATATAAAAAAGTTTGTTAGCAGAATAAAAATATATACAATGTTGTATAATTTACATATACAGGAAATTGATATTATCTTTTAACAAAGGGAAATGAAGTTAAGAAAATACATAAGTTTGATGTTAGACGAATGTGCGGTTGTTTCATTAAAATAATACATAATATAATATTACAGACTAAGGTTTTTTTTAACTATTTGTATGAAATATTTTGAAATATAAATTTTTGGTCTAATTTTAATTTAATTCAATAAATTTATAAATATTTTAGGTATATTAGCCTAAAGATATTATACATATTTGATAATATATTCTTTTTATTCGAAGCTACATTATATAATGATGTTATAAATTGAAAATAAAAAAATACCACACATAATTTTAGAATTATTCATGTATTTTATTTACATAAAATTTTTTTAATATATTTTTTTGATTTTAACGACAAAATTTTCCTTTTGCAAGATTTATGCAAATTCATTAGACTTTTTTTTTTTTATAAATAACGTATGTTCTTACGACCATATTGAATAATTTTAAATATATTTACGTTTCAGTTGATACAAACTTAATAGTTGGTAAATTTGTATTGCGTCCCCATTTATAAAATGCATTATAGAAAAGTTATATGGAAAATAATTTTTTTTTTTAAATTTTTAATAAAACGTTTAATGGTCATTTAATAACTTAATAATGATTTCCTTAATTGCTTTTCTCATTATTCAACTATAATAATTGTTAATAGCAATTTTGTTAAATGTTTTATATGTTATGCATAGGTAAAATTCTTCATTAATTTATTTATTTATTTATTTATTCAGACAACTGCTTATTTAATTCAAATATAAGAATCACGGAATTTTTATTGTAACATCTAATCAAAGACTACAACGAGCTGTATTCAGTGTAATTAGTGTTAGGAAACGGCACATGCAATGATTCAAAGATCTGGACATTATGTGTAAAACAAGAACCGAGATATGATGCTCTTGATTCCAAAAATGTCTGTAAACTAATTTCAGACGTTGTAATTATAATACAGAGACCATACCTGACCTGAGTACTCTACAATACGAGCCCTGCATCATAAGACCTCGTACGGGTTTTTTTTTTTGAGTTTGTTCTACTTTTTTCCAGTTTTCTCCAGTTTTGTATTTTTTTCGTTTAAACCAACCTTTTTTAGGAGTTTTAGGTCTTTATAAAAAAAAATTTTTTTTAAGTTAAATTTTGAGAAAAAAATTATTTTCCAAAAGTCTACTTTTTCAACTTTTTTTATGGGCATCGCAGAAATTTTCGAAAGATGCATTTTGAAGGGCATTTGGGAGTAGTTAATTTTAGCTTTTTGGGTTTTGTCGATAAAATAAAGGAGAGAGTCAAAAAATGCCTTTGAAAATCCAAAAAACAGGTCAAAAACGCGAAAAATAGCAATTTTGGCCTGTTTTTTCGAATTTCAAAGACGTTTTTTGAGTCTCTCCTTTATTTTATCGACAAAACCCAAAAAGCTAAAATTAACTACTCCCAAATGCCCTTCAAAATGCATCTTTCGAAAATTTCTGCGATGCCCATAAAAAAAGTTGAAAAAGTAGACTTTTGGAAAATAATTTTTTTCTCAAAATTTAACTTAAAAAAAATTTTTTTTTATAAAGACCAAAAACTCCTAAAAAAGGTTGGTTTAAACGAAAAAAATACAAAACTGGAGAAAACTGGAAAAAAGTAGAACAAACTCAAAAAAAAAAACCCGTACGAGGTCTTATGATGCAGGGCTCGTAGAACGCAGAAACGAAACCAAAAGGAACTTTATGATATAGGGATCAATGCAAACAACAAGATATAATAACAACACCAAATTTAAAAAAAGGTTCAAATCATTCTGCAATTCTAGCCAATCTTTTACGTTATATTGAACTTTTAGATCCATCATCATGCTTCATCGTCATAATTTAGTATAATGTAATTTCAAATTAAGGGAATTGTATTGAAGAAAAAAAAATTCACAAATAAATTTACATTTAATTGGCCCTGATATTTAAATATAAGTGTAAACTGTGTATTTACTGTCTACTTTTCTTGAACTCAATTAACGATATAATATAATGTAAGTAAAATTGTCAGCCAGACAATATTTATATGAAAATTTTTATTTTTTTTTTCATATTTTTATAAAAAAAAATTTTTCTTATTTTCCTTTGAAGATTCATTCGAATGTGAGTCTTCTTTTTTTCCAATTTCCCAAATTGGTGTTTACACTTCAATAAATTGGCTCACAATTTTTTTTTTTTTGTAATATGCATGAATGGAAGAGAAAAGCAGATAAATTTTCATTAAAAAATAATAATAATAAAAAAAGAGACTGTTTTTACTTACTTTTCTTATATGAAAAAAAAAAAATAAGAATAAAAAAATTTCAATAAAGTTAATTTCTCAAATTGTAATTCCTTTGAATCTTTCTCAATTACAATTATTTTTTTTTTTTTGTTATTCTGAGAAATTCGTAAAAAATAAACAAAATATTGTATATTTATAATGTTAAAAAAAAAAAAAATGTAATTTTTAAAAAATTTATATTATTTCCGGGTGAAAAATAATAAATGATAAAAAGCAGTCTCGCGAAAACGGTCAAAGAACTTTTTATTTTTTTTTGTTTTTTAACATTATGAATTTTAAATAACTAAAAAATATATTTATTTTTTTGTAAATATTTGTCCCCTTATTGGATACACTTCGATACTTAATGAAAAACAAAATAATATGTTTGATGGACGAAAATTTTGATCAAGGATATTTTATTAAAAGGACAATAGAGTGACATTTTTACCACATTTTTAGACCTCCGACAAAAACAAAAAAATTTTAAGTGTGGTGAGGCATGCTTTGAGGCAGTTGAACAAAATTTCGACAACAAAAAAAACATTTGCAATTAAAAAAAGTAAAAAATATATAAATTAGAAAAATTTAATTTCATTCTGGTGTCCTCTTAAGGAAAATCATCAAATTAAAATAACATGTTTTGATCCTTGGTTTTCTCCATTTCATGTATGCAGTTCTTAACTTATGTAATAATAACAATAATTATATTATATAGCCATTGCATTATAGTCAGTGAATTTACAAGTTGAACGAAATGTTATTTAGTTTGAACGAAATGTTATTTGCCTTAAAATTTATTGGATATAAGTTTTTTTTTTTTCTTGTTGATAATATTGTTAATTTTGTATTTTGTTCAGTAATTTAATAATTGTGAAATTAGATCTGAGAGCTTTGGTCATTATATAAGTTATATGGAGTTTGGTAATAAAAATAAGGCTATATAAAGGTGTATTAGAAATATATTTTGGGAAAAAATTATTTTTTTTAATTTGAACTATCGTAAATATAATATTAATGTTAAAAAAAAATTAAAATTTGTTCTAAATAATTACTATTTCTCAAATAAAGTATCAATTTATCTAGTCGTAATGGAAGTTTTCTTTAAAAAAAAAAAATTTTTATTGCGCCTTCTATTAAAATTTATTTCATTGCACGTATTTTTCCTATCCTGTTCTTCTTACATGCCGGAAATTCAATATTTCGTTCATTTTTATGTTTGTAATACTGTTTGAATGATAATTCTATAAAGTTTGAATAAATTTAGAAGAAACACATTGTCGTATTCGCAATAATTTCAATATTAATATATATAATGTATAGTTTGTTGCAATAAAAATGCCTCTTTCAGTAATCAAAATTATTAAATTCCATAAAAACTAAAAAAAAAAAAAATCAATATTTTTTTTAATTAATTTCTTTATTTTTCCATTTAAAGAAATTGTTTTTTTAAATTCATACACAGATTTTTAAGCGGCAATAGCCCAATCAAAGAAGACCCGAGCCCACCGTTTCAATTTTGGTGCTAAGGGAGGAAACACCAATCGAACTTCTTCCAATAATTCATCTAAATCGTCCTCGGCACAAATACACATCCCAAACAAAGTTGTTACAATGATAATATTTAAAACAAATAACGACTTCATGTTTTCTCAAACAACTATTTTTTCAAATTAACTTAAACATGGGATTTTTATTTTATTTTATATTCAAAAACTAGAGATTCCAAATATTTCCACGTTTTTTTTTTTTTTTTTTTAATTAAAAATAATTTAATTATAATTTTCTTTTTAACTTATTATTTTTATAACAATTTTAGTATTAATATTCAGCTACTCGTATTTTTCAATTGTAACTTGATGATGAAATGTAAATTACATGAATTATATATAATTAAAAAAATAATCAGAAAATTTTAAATGTGCGTGAACATGAAATCGACAAAATTAATTTTTTTTAATTTGACTTAAAAAGAAAATTATAGAATTCCAGATTAAACTATATAACAGTGCTTTGGTTGAGAAAACTTGATCTTAAACTTAAAGTATGTATATGTATTCTCTTTGTGGTAGAACGTCAATGATGCAATATTTTTAATTGTACTTTTTTTATTATTTGAAAATTAGTTTTTAATATAAATCTTTATGGGATCTTTTAAAGGTTCTTATTTTTTGTGTTTCAATTCTATTTTTAATCTCTCGCCACCTTTTTCTCTCAAAAATAATTTTATAAAAAACATTTGCAATTAAAAAAAGTAAAAAATATATAATAAGAAAAATTTAATTTCATTCTGGTGTCCTCTTAAGGAAAATCATCAAATTAAAATAACATGTTTTGATCCTTGGTTTTCTCCATTTCATGTATGCAGTTCTTAGCTTATGTAATAATATAACAATAATTACATAGCATGCATTATAGTCAGTGAATTTACAAGTTCAATTCATAGAAAATCTCCGTACCATTTGCAATATATATAAAAATAATGTTTTTGCCTTTTAATATATAAAAAAATTCTTCATCTGGTAAATTTTTTTTTTTAAATACGAAGAGCTTAATTTATGGATTCATCTTCAAATATCTATGTATGATTGCAATATAAATTTAAATAAATGTATGTAATAATTTGATATTATTTTTTCTATGTTATTCTCTTTCAAATTGAGCAAGAGATTTTCTTTTCAATTTAAAAACTGTCTTTTTAGATATTCTATAAATTTCCAATAAATAAATATATTTATGCAATATTGTAGATACTTAGTTAATATTCAATTTATAGAAAAAAAATTAAATAAAAATAAATAAATTTTTATTATAAAAATATTTTCATTATCTAGAAGAAAATAATTTGTGCACGCACATAAATATTTCCTTAAATTTTATTCAGTTTTTCAAAATAAATTCTTAAAGTTTTGAAATCATATATACAATTATTTCATTATGGGTCTGTTTAATTCTCTACTGTAATTTACGAACGATTAGAAGATTGTTGAATCCTACTTAAATAGGCAAAGATTATTTTCTGGAAGAGCTTACATTAAACTTTCTTTTTATAATTTTTCACTATGTCGGAAATTGAAAAAAATATTTTTGTATGGTTTTTTTTATTTTCATTACAAAGTATTTATTTACCTTTCTGTTGATTTATTTTTTTTGATTCATCATTTATTTAGTAATAAAATGCTTAAAGAATCTTCTTATTCAATTCATTTTGTAGCCATAATAAAAATGATATTATAGCATTTTTTTTATTATTGAATATGTATAGATGGAATAATTTATTCATATCATAACAGCATTAGTCATAATACTAACAATGTGACTAACTGAATAACTGACGCCAACTATAAATTTTCCATTTAATTTATAATGCTCGACAAAATACAAATAAATTTAATTTTTTTAAATAATAGGAAAAAAGAATAAGGGATTCAACTACATCATATTATTTCCATGTATATACATTGATATTTTTATTTATATTTTTTCATTCAAGAATTTTATAATGAATGGAATTTTTAATTTTTTATTTTTAAATAATCCTTTATTTGAAAGCTTTTAAAATATTTAGAATTTATTATTTATTTAGTGATTTTTAGCTTCTATGATATTTTATGTGTTCATAAAAACTGAATCAGGGTAAATATTTTTTAAGTGCAAACTACATTTAACATTAACAATTACGAATTTATATAGAAAAATTTTTATGTGAAGAAAATTAAAGTTGAAATTCATGAAAATTTTTAACTTTGAAAATAGTTTTATTGAAAATAATTTTTAAATATTTTTAATAATTTCTGTGAATCTGTTGAACGATAGCTTATTTATTAATTTAAATTTTTTATTCCTGAACTGAAACATACATAGTTCTACTTTATTTTAAAATTCAGAATGAATAATTGACTTTAAAATAAGCTGTCAGCATAATGTAAAAATAAAATTTCTTAAATAAAAATAAGCTTTTTATGTGTTGTGGAAAATTTTTATGTTATACTACAGCATGGTTTGTAAAAAAAAAAAAAAGAAAAGCTTTTCTGCAAAAACCAAATTACAAATCAATTTTATTTTTATGAATGAAATTTACAAAAAACACGAAGAAAATTTACAAAACATGAAGAAAATTTTAATAAGTATATTTTCGTAGAATTTTATAAATAAGATTATCCGTCGGATATTGAATTTTTATTTATTTTGTTTAGAATAAGTAGATTTTTATAAAAAAATGTAAAATGGATTATCGAAAATATGTGTTCTCTGAATTAATAATTTATTTCATAATTTTTATTTTTATGTAAAAATAATTAAAATTTATCTTAAATGTGAATAAATTTAAATTATAATTCCGTACTATAATTGCTTTTATAAGTATATATGTGGGATATACATTTTGGTCTTCTGTACTTTATTATAGAAAATTGACAATCATTAAATTAACGAACCAAGTGGACAAAAATTTCTCGATAATACACTTGATTTTATTGAAAAATTGTCAAATTTGAAGAATTAAATAAAAAATAAGAATAATGTAATTTCACCTTTAAAAATTAGATAAATCAAATTATTGAAAACAATATTAGTTTGCGAATGATCGATAAAAGTTACATACATAATTAACTTCAACACGGTAGGCGAATGATGCTGGATATTTTTTTGGACCGATGGACAATTATTGTCATATTTGTGTCAATTGTCAACCGAACGACAAAAGTTATATATAACTCCAATCTTCGTTTTTAATAAAACTTAATTCAAAAAATGTAATTTTTTAATTATTATTTTTTTTTAATTCAAAAAATTTTCAATATTTTCAAACAAGCTCCCCGGTAAATTGTAACAACAGTAAAATATTTCTTTTACTAGCATCATAACAGGAGCTTTAATTTTTTTTTTTTATTAAAACAATCTGACGTCATACTAACAAATGCGAATATTAAAAAGAAAATAAAATAGGAAAATCTGAAAAGAAAATAAAAAAAAAAATTAAAAAAGAAAAACAAAGCAAAAACAAAAAAAATAAAGAAAATCCATGTGCTTGCTATCTTGGCGCTGCACATTATTATTTTGTTTTTTTTTTTTTTTTTATATATATCTTGCGTTTTGTTTGTGCTTTTTATTTTTCTTATATATGTGTAAAAAAAAAAATATTCATACTGTACCAAGAAATTAAATTTATTTTCTGCTTTTTTTTTTTTTTTCTATAATTTTCATTCTTTAATTTTAGTCAACGAATTGTGGTCGAACTGTCAACAACAACGTGCGAAACGAAATTACCGAGTAAACTTTCTCAATCATTCAAAAATTGTATAAAAAAAAAAAAAAAAAAACAAAATATATTTATAAACAAAAAAATTATTTTTTAATTAAAAAAAAATCGTTGAGAAAATAAAAATATTTAAAAATAAATAAAAAATTTTTTTTTAATTTCTCATATATTTATTAAAAATTTTTGATTAGATAATAAAACACTGAAAAAAAAAAATATTATAAAAATATTTTCTTCATTTTTGAAAATTCGTAAAAAAAAAATTAACGAATTTCAATAACGTAATAATAACAAAAAAAATAAAATAAATATAAAATTTTCTGAAATTATTATTATCCTTATTCCTAAGCTTTTCAAATACGTCATTTGGATTGTTGACTTCGGAAATTCACACTTTAACTCAAAAACTTAGGGTTCTTACAGTTTTAAAAAAGATTAAAAAAAAATTTAAAAATAGCTTGACAGCTGATAGCTTGAATCTAATATTTTTAGCCATTCCTAAGATTTTCATATTCAACTACGTCATTTGGATTGTTGAATATGAAATTTATTTTTTAACTCAAAAATTTATATAGTTCGCTTTTAAAAAAGATATTTTTTTAATTTTTCTTGAATCAAAAATTTTCAAAAAAAAAAAAACTTCTAACACAAAGTTAAATAATTCTGAAAGCTTGAATTTAAGATATTCACAGTGCGATGACGACGGAAGTTCCTGTTGCATTATTAATATGATTGTTGATGAGTAAAATTATGTTCACATTTTAGGTTAAAAAATTTGTATGGATATTTTTAATTTTTCTTGAATCAAAAATTTTCAAAAAAAAACTTGGAAATAGTATTACGTAAAATTTCCGCTCATAATTTTCTAACACAAAGTTAAATAATTCTGAAAGCTTGAATTTATGATATTCACAGTGCGATGACGACGGAAGTTCCTGTTCCAATAATAAAAAAAATTGTAAATCATATAGTTTTACAAAATATATAGCAAATTTTTATAAATTTTTTTTTTAATATCCGTGGTATTATAGGATTTGACATTTTAACAACAAAAAGGATTAAAATAAATTCTGATAAGTTCCAAAATAGTTTTTGCAGTGAAAAATTATAGCACAAAAATTGGTTATTCAAGTGGATAAATTTTCACGTACCAGTGTACGGAATCATTAATGGAGTTGAAAATTATTTAAAAAAAAAGAAGAAATTATGTAAATACTTTGTGACCTAAAATAATTTTGAGAAAATAAAAAAAAGAAGGAATTAAAAATTTAGTTTAACAAAAGATTTATTATTTTGACTTTAATTAAGGCCTATATTTAACGCTACAAAAAATTTGCTGAAAGGTTAATTTACTTTGGTAACGGACGTTATTACCTTATTTCAAATTTTGATATCCTGAACAATTCAAGGATATCCTTTTCTTTTTTCTTTGTTTTTTGTAATTTATTCAAGTGCCTTCGAAATTAATATCTTTTTTCTTCTTTTTTTTTTAAGGCAAATAATATAATTTTATTCATTAAAGAAATTTGTTTGATATTAAGTCTTTATGAACAACTGGTTATTAAATGGCATGGAATCAAAATTACTATATAGGAAATAAATTCTATTTTCCTATTGTTTCAATTAATTCCATTTCAAAATTATTTATTATTTCTGAGAAAATCCCTGTAAATAATTTTGACAATTGAAAATATTTTTATTTATTTTCTTCTGAATAAAAAAAAAAAAAAAATAAATAAATTTTATATTAAGTATGGAAATTTTTTGGGGTTTGGTATTATTTTTTTAAATAAAAAAAAATATTAATTTTATTCATTTTGATTTGACTTGTTATAGAATGAACCCTTAGCGATTTAAATTTTTTTTTTAAAGAATAGGCACTATGAGTAGTTTTACATTTTTGTACGCATTTTGTACATTTTTAGTTCTAAGCTTGGTAAAGAAATTTAAGAAATATTGTGAAACGCTAGGCCCGTCAAACATTACTCATGCATTTTTTCTCTTTTATTTTTATATATCATTATAATTAATTATATATGCAAAAGTGAAAAAATACAAAAATTCCTAATGTATCATGCTTATTTTCATGTATTTTTGTTATAAAATTTTGCCTCTGAGGCGCAATTATAAACACGGCAATATGAATACGGATAAAATATAAAATTTTTATAATATTTTGCTCTTCATGTCTAAACATCATATTTACATTTAAAAATTAAGTCATTTTTGTTTATTCTATCGATTCAATTTTCGTTAGATGATAGCATGTATAATATGCTTTTGATTTTAAATTTAAATTACAAATCAATGTGAGCAAAATAATGCATTTTCAATTTCAAAAGGAAAATATTCAAAATGTTTGTGATCTAGGATAGTAAGTTTTCCGATATTATTAAATTTTAAATATATTTATTATGATCAAGACTTTCATTTTACATACATAAGAATAGTTGTTCATAAAATTGCTGATGATAATGTCGTCAATTATCAAAAAGTACAAATTTTCTTTTTATTGTACATTCCCATTAGTTAATAATGCTCCTTGTATCACGTATTAATTTACATAAAATCTTTAAATGTTCAACAACTTGTAGTTGAAGAACACTACTATACTTGTGTAAAATTTAGATACAACAATCATTTTTCATAATATATTTTTTTATTACATTTTTTACTGTTTTGTCACTTTATCGCACTCCGTGTTTTATTTTAATATTTATAACTATGTAATTTTAGATTGTACAATGTTTGTTTCATGTTTGTAATATTCATGAATTTATTTTCTTAGAAAAAATTTTGATTTAATTTTTAAATAAAATATTTTATAAAAATAATTGTGGTATCATCATCATAAGGGTATGCTTCAAAGTAATTTCATGACAATTTCATACCAGAAGAATAAACTGACTTTAATAAAAATAGTTATGAAAAAAAATATGTATCGTTATACTTATGTAAAAAAAATATCAATAGCACTATGCATGTAAAAAGTATTACACCTAATGAACTTTTTTAGGCCCATTTGTTTATGAATAAAAATAACTAGATCAGATGTACAAATATAACATAAATTCAATTAAATTGCTTCATACAATCAACTGTAAATCTAATCTTTATTCAGCATTTAAAATAATTCAATATTTAGAATATCTAGAAAAATGTAATAGAATAAGTTTATATAGAGTACAGGTGCTGGGTAGAAAAATGGAAATTCCAAAAATAAAGGTATCAAATTTTTATTTTTATTTCATTTTTTTTCAATCTAAATGTCAAATAAAAGAATTTTGAAGCCTTTTTAACATTATTATCCGATATTATTAATCATTAATCATGGTTTTTCTTCTGAATAATTCCTATTTATTATTATAATAATATTATTGTTAAAAAAATTTTGTTTTTTCCTGCAAAATAATAAAGAAAAGAATAAGGAATAATAATTTCTGAAAATTTGTATTTTAGGTATTTAATATTTAAGTTGTTGCCAAAGTGATTGATTACGTTAAATAAAAATTAAAAAAAAATTGAAAACATAATAAATTTTTGAATTAACATTTAAAGGATAATTTTTACGAGAATTTTTTTTCAAAATTCTGTAAACTTATAATAATGTAGGTGTTTCGAATCAAATTTTAATGCTTAAATAATAACAGAAGGAGGTATAATAATACTATATACCTATTTAACATCAATCAGTTTGGTAGCTTAACTTCTTTTTCTCTGCAAAGTTATAACATAATATTCATATAAAAATAAATAATTAATGGAAACAAATTGAAACATAATCATCTTAAAATATTTATTCATACATTTTCGTAGAAAAAATCTTTTAAATATATTATTAGATAAAAATAAATAAAAGAAAAGCTAAAAAAAGAACTTGTGATCCTCACCCACATAAGTTCACGGTGGAAGTTAAACTTCTTTATTTGAAACAATTACATTTTTATGTATCTGACGGGTAATTCACATAAACGACAACCGTTGTAGAGTCGTAAATGATGTTCGACTTCTTGAACTTGGGATTTTAATTAGGAAGTATATAAGTCTTTTTCAGTTCTTTTCTACCCCGTTCGAGTTTCTGACTTATATTTTTATAAAAATAGGAATGGTGACACAACCCTTGAAAATATGAAGTTCTTATAAAAATAGTAAATGAACTGGATTTGTATGTCAAAATAGCTACATAGCAATTTTTTGTTGTTACAAAAAAAAATCTGAATTATTGATCAATTCAATTTATTATTTCACATTATATTGTTACATTTTGAAATACTTTAACATTTTAAGGAATTAAGTAAATAATTTAAAAATTTTGAAGGGAACGTATTCTCATTATATTCTATTTAATTCTTTGAAATAAAAAATAATTTTTGGAATCATTATTTTAATTTCTTTGTTAAGGATGTAATTTTATTTCATATAGATACATTATATACCTTCCCTCGAGAACTAAACCTACATACAACCCGTTTAAAACCAATTATTTGAAAAATTTCACTACGCGTAATCTTGTTAACTAAATATTGTTAAATGCTATTTTTGCCAAGAATTTCAAATACATATAAGTATACATATAAAGTTAATTCACTAAAAAGTGTAATAAAAATAAATGAAGTTATTTTGTTTCAAACAATTAAATGAATTCATGTGTAAGAAATTAATTGTAAATTCATCTACAGACTGAAGTAGGTAATTTAGATTTAGCATTTTAAATGTATGTATATATCTAGCCTTTTAACTACTTAATTACTGCAATTAAAAATTAAAAAATACAATTAAAAGTGGGTGACATTTTTAATATTTTGATACGATAAAAACAGTAAGCAATTAAGTAATAATGTTGATGGCACCACTTCTGTATTGTTGAATTAGATTTTATTTTTATTTTTTTTTAATAAATTCATATGATTATAAAAATAAATCTTTATTATTTAACATTATTATTTAATTATAACGTTTGAAGACCACATTTTATAAGTTTTAATATCAATATTTAAATAATATTAATTTGAATTATTTAATAGACCCAAATTTTTGTGATTGAAGTAAATTAAAATTTTGAAATTTTCACATATTCTTAAAATAAAATCAAGTTTAAAGAACTTCTTATTTATATATTTTATATATTTTAATTATTTGTTCAAAATATTCATACGAAAAAATAAATAAAAGTAAAATAAACAGGTTGGCTGAGCAATCCTGTAAATCATAAAATAGTTTTTCAAAATCCTGTATTTTACAATCCTGTATTTTTAAAATACAATAGGTATCTGAAAATCCTGTATTTTAAAAGCGTTAAAACCTCGTTTTTGCTACTTAACCTATGGCTAAACGAGCAAAGGCCTTTTCGGACTAAAACCTCCTTTTTTGTTAAGTTAACATGGTACGAGAAATTGATTTTTAAACAATACAGAATTTTAACAAGATTTTAAAATTTACAGTATTTTAAAAATACAGTATTTTAAAAATACAGGAATTTGTCACGATCCCCAAAATAAACAAAATTTTTTATAAAAGAAATAAACGAAAATATAATAAATAAAAGAAAAAACATTATCTATCACTAAATATAAAAAAAAAAAAATTAATAAGATTTATAAAGTTAACTGTGGCAAAAATATAAATAATTAAAATTAAATAAAGAAAATCCACAAAAAAAAATTTTATAAATACATATATATGTATATAAATGTAATGAAAATGAAAAACAAACAAAAATTATGAAAATTTAATATATATTTTTATTCGCAGGAAACAAAAATATTATAATAAAAAACAAAAATTATTACTAGGCAGAATTATTATAATCCAGAAGATACCAAGTGTTTATTTTTTATTTTATTTTTAAAACTAAATATATAATACGTAAATAATACAAAAAATATAAATGTCAAAAATCGTATAAATTTTCAAAAACTAAATAAAAAAAAAAAAATATGAAATTATAAAAAAATATAAATTAATAAAAAAACTAATAAAATAAAATATTCAAAAATATTAAAATTAAAATTTTAATTGAAAAAAATTTATCAAAGAGAATCAACTTATCAGAAAAAAGAAGAAATTTCTCTTTTTCTCTTTTTTTTGAGAATAATTTTCAATTTAATTTAATTTAATTTTTTTTTACAATAAATTAATTTTCTAACATAGAAGAAAAAAAATAAAAAAAAAGGATAAAAATATTTCATTAATCATCGATTCTTGGATTATGAATCAAAACAAAAACAAAAAAAAGGTAAAGAAAATCTTTCTTTTTTTTCTGTGCTTTAAATAAAAAAGGGAACACAAAATTGAGCTTTTTACAACAAAATATATACCTACCTACCTACCTATACTTACAGAACAAAAAATTATTATGTTTTATTTATGTTTGCTTTTTTTGTTTAATGCATAAAAAAAGTTGAACATTAGCCAAAATATTATGTTTTTTTTTTTTATTCATATTTTGAAGAAGAAAACATTTTAATTTTTTTTATATATATAATGAGGAAAAATCTATTAAAATTGTATATATAGGTATTATTTCATAATATATATATATATATATATATATATATATATATATTATTTACGTACAAACAAATATATCTCTTGATTTTGACCTTTATATTCTGAACAAAAAATAAATAATTATTAAAAAAGTTCTCTTGAACATTTTATCACCTAATTTGTAGTGTCAGCTGACAGTGTTTCTAAATTTCTGTTTCTGGATGTTTTCTATTGCCTGTATGTCTAAAAAAATATGTAAAAAAAATTTTGTCGTTTCAATAATATCAACTTGAATACAATATTAAGTTGAATATCTGTATTTATCAGGATTATTGACTGATAAATTTGACCTTCCCAAATATATGATAACTACTAAAAGGCTTAGGCTTGTGCATGAATTTTTTTACTTTTTCAATCTTAATTTTTGTTTTTTACCAATTTTTTTTTTTCTTTTACATTCAAACAGTAAAGTCAACTTTAAAAAACTCGAATTTCTGGGTCACACGAAATAAAAGTGAATCAGCGACTTGTATATACCTAGAATTGTTTTAGTAATTCCGGGTATACGATCAATCGACAATAAACAACATAATTATTAGGTTTTTTAAAGGATTAAAATTCTTTTCATCAAACTGTACGATGTTTAACATACCTTTTATTTATCATCAAATTTGTTATTTATCATGCAGCATAGATACTGATTTATAATTTTTTTTTACTATTTTCAAAATATTTCTTTTATTTTCATTTATTCAAGGATCTATTTTTTTTTTCACCAAACTAGTTTCACTAAGATATTAAAAAAAATAAATAAAAAATAGATAAAAGTTACAAAATAGTGAATTGAAAATGTTTACACAAAAGAAAATGCAATGGTATTTTATAATGTAGTTTTGTTTCTTGCGAATTTGTTAGTTAAAGAAACTATAAAACCTTTTATATAGCTTAAATAAGAATTGACATAAAATAAAAATTATTATGAATTCATTGTAATGTTCATTTCAAATTGTCAAATAAATAATCGATTTCTATATGACATTTTAAAGAAATTGTAACAAATTTTCAACTGACAGAAATGTAATATTCTTTATTCTACATGGTATGAATTAATTTTTGTCTGCACACCATTTCTTTTTATCTTTGTTTATTTAAATATTTACTTAATGTTTTTTCACATTACTTTTGCGAAAATATTTAAATCCATAATCTTTTAAAATTATTTGAGAAAATAAGAAGAAAACAGAAATTCCCTATTTCTTCTCAAAATAATAAATAATTTTATTTTGTGACTTTCCTTTTAATAAATCTTATTTATATAATTTTTTTTTTTTTTTATCATCTGAGACTTTATCGTCGCGTCATATTGTGTTTCTTAATTGATATTCTTTTTATAATTCCATAATCATTTTATATATAATCTCTGAATTGTTTTTTTTTTTTTCTTTTTTTTTTTTGTTAAGTTTTTATATCTCTTAACAACACCAATTCAAAATATTCATAATTTTATCTTTACAGAATATTTACTTGATCATAAATTTTCAATTTAAATGTTCAAGGATTGTTTTTTTATACATATATTGTAATTAGAGATTTTTGACATAACATAATAAATAAAATGAATTGTTTGAAAAAATATAAATAATTTAGTTTTGTAAAACCCTAAAATATATTCATTTTTTGTTTGCATAGTTTGTGAACTGTTACTAGCGATCTAATGTTTAACCTAAAATTGATGAATCCTGAAAAAAAAAGCGTTAATTTGAAATGTAACTTTTGCAATAGATCGATATTGTAGTAGTTGCATTCAGAATTGTGCATGTATCTTGAATATCATACTTTTATTGCGATCAAAATTATATTAAATAATATATATGTATAAATGTATATATAGGTATATTTATTTTTCTTAGAATGTGAACCTTAGTGTATTGTAATGTTAAATTAGTTAAATTACATTTTATTTTTCACAGCAAAATCATTTAAACCTACACTATAACTAAAGAATACCTATATTGTAAGTGTTAATGTGTTTTTAAGAAAAAATTAAAGCAAAAAACCTTAAAAAAGATATTAAGTATATATGGTTCTTGGAAAGCAAAGTTAATGCGGGACAGTGAAAATTAATTAAATTGTTAATTTTTTTTTTTCTCCATTTTTAATAAAAACCTGTTCAAGTCTATTTCATTTTATGATGGTTATGAAAAATTATTCTCTATGTTTTCATTGTAAGAAAAAAGTAAATGTTTTTGATAAAAAAAAAACGAAAAAAAAAATTGTTTTTCCTTGAAGAAATATTTATATGTATATTTTTTTTTTTTTGTATGTGCCTCCTTTGAATTCTTTTTGTTCTTTTTCTGTACTTTATTGGCGCGGAATATGTAAAAATGAAAGAATTTGTCAGCTGAAAAAGCATAAAAGAAGAAAGAAAAAAAAAAAATGAATATTTAATAAGGTACCTACTTTTTATTAATTTGTTTTTTTTTTTTTTTTTTTTACATTTTTTTCAAAGCATAATAATATTATATGTATATATTAAAAATTGCTATGGGCAAAATTTATACTTCTTTTTATATCATTTTACAATATATTTATGCATACATTGTACACGTACAGTAAAAAAAAAAACAAACACATTATGTAAGCGTATGTAGGAGTATATAATACATATTATTATTTTTTTTTTTGTATTTTAAATAAATCTTGACTTTTCTATAAATTAAATAACGTTATGCAGTAAGTATAAGTACATATAAAATATAAAGTATAAATAAGATTTTTATGTTAAAGACAAGAAAAAATAAATTTGTGTATATTATTATGTATGAATATACATATTATTGAATTTAAATTCATTAAATGCTTCACTGAATGAGAAGATTTTGTTTCCTTAAAATTTATTGAACATTATGTAATTTCTCTCACCAACAATATAATTAATTTAGGTTCTAATATTATAATCTAATTTGTTTTTTTTTTTTTGTTTTTTTGTTTTTCAATGTAGTAAATTTATTTTCATTATGATTTTAACTTTTTAATAGATATAATTTTATGAGAGATGAATTACGTGCTTAGCATATTAAGATATATACATTTTTTTTTTTTATCAAGAGAGATTTCGATAGAATTTATATTATAAAGATTAAAGATTTTCACGACAACAAATATAAGATTTTTATTTAAATATTCACAGGGGAAGAATTTCAGAAAAGTTTTACTAAATATTTCTTCGCAGTTTAACTTTGCAGAAGCATATATACACATAAAGTTATTGGGGAAACATTTTGTGAATTCAATTTTCAATATCGAATATAATTTAAATAAAAAAAAAATTATACGTTTGAAGAAATAAAACTTATTACAACAATTTTGAAAATAATAGTTTTCCTTGGCAATATTTTAAATACATATGCGTATATTTTGTGAATATATTTTCTGATTTTCCGATTTCCCGATAAATAAAAAAATTTTCAACTTGGTAATTAATTGCTATGAAATATGTACTTACAGGAAAAAAATGGGAAAAAGAAAAATATACAAAGGGCTCTTAGGTATAACATCTAATATTTTCTTATACGCATACTAAAGTGGCAATATCAAAATATAATTTTTCAGTTTCAAAAGTTATTATGTTTAAAAGAAACATATAAAAAATTATGAAAATATTTTTTTTTTATTATGATTTATTTATAATGATAGAAAAAAAAATGTTTTCTTTTTTCTTATGTAATATTTTATAACAAAGCTATTAGAGTCCTTTTAAAATTTTATTATTTAGTGTAAATATGTACATAAATTTTTGTATAAACATTCAAAAATCATGATTTATAATTTGGAAATTTTTTTTTTTGAAATTTCTTTCCTCAGTAGGTACAAATTTTTATTTGTTTAATTTATTAAAGATAATTTTTAAGATTTCCTTTTGACTGAACTTTAATTAATGTTTTAAATTTTTATTTTTATGACAATTATTTATTAAATAAAAATGAAAATTCTCTGTCTGTATGTTTTCAATCACGCCGAAACCGCTGATGGACCGGTTCGGTCGAGATTTTTAATCTAATTTCCCTAGAGACTCGAAATGATTACACGATGCTATGTAAAAAGGCCGTTCTCAACTATAGTATTAAATAAATAATATGAAAGTTTCTTAGTATACTTATGTTAGGCAAAAAAAAAATATATGCTCAAATCTAGATCATGATCAGTTTAAAAAAAATTCGAAAATTCAATATAACCTTTAATGTTAACATCCTTGAAATTAACGTAAACGCAAGTTAATGTTTTTTTTTTTTTAACAATATTTGATTTATTTTCTTTGCAAAATTTTATTCTGTCACTGTTGGCCTGTAACTTGCAAGCGTATTGAGATTTAAAATATAATTTAATTTGTTGAAAGAAAATAAAATTTAATTAAGAAAAGTAAAAATCTTTTGGGTATATAAAGTTTAAAAAATAAAAATTAATTTTCTTGTTAAATGTTGGAAAATAATTGAATAAAATATGTGGTAAATTTCTTGGCACTTCCATTAATAAAAAAATTCGAATGCGAGGCAGTAAGTAAAATATATGCTGAAACAGAGTTGAGAGTTTTTATAGATTCTAAAAAAATTTCAAAGTTATTTTTAATCCTAAACACGTTGTAAATAAAAATTTTATTTTAAGCCAATTCATCGAAAGCCAACTTTTCATTGACTTACATCGTTTCAACAACAACAAAAGGAAATTAGTTAAATTAATATTTATTATTCGTATAATATATTCAATGAAATATTTTTAGATAAATTTTCATTAAAAATAATAATGAAATTTTACGGCACGCAAAAATAAAAATTTTAATAGTGAAATGGATTTTTGGTTTTTTTTTTTTTTTAGAAAATATATAATTTTAATTACAAATTTTCATGTGAAAAACTAAACAAAATAAGGTATTTATTATTATTCATGTAATGAAAGGGGTTCCTGTATTATTTTTTTTTCTTTTGCATAATTAATAATAACATGTTAAAATTAATGGTTATATTAAAAGCAAAGTCCATTTAATTTTAACATAATATTTAATTTTAACAATATATTATTACATATCACAGAAAAAAATTTGCTCGTACTTATAACTAAATAATTCGTTAAAATCAACGAAAAATTCGTTATTTTGGCTACAACGAACATTTCGTTGAAAAAAGCTCGTAGTTCGTTAAAAAAGTTCGTTATACCCCAAAACCAAAAACCTTTCAAATTCTTCAGCAAAAACACCGCAAATACGAAAAAAAAATTTACTAGACAACATTTTTTTTTATTATTTATTTAATTTTTTATTTATTTATTTTTTATTTATTTATTTTTTTATTTTTTTTTTGTAATTTTTTTTTTTTTATTTATTTTTTAATTTTTTTTTATTTTTTTTTTATTTTTTTTATTTTTTTATTTATTTTTTTTATTTTATTTATTTTTTTTTATTTATTAATTTTTTTTATTTATGTTTCTATTTTTTTTATTTTTTTTATTTAAATTTTTTTATTTATTTTTTTTTAATAATTTTTTTTATGCCCGCTTGTAGATTCGAACCACTGTCCTAAACATTGCAATCCATCAACTCTGCCACTATGCTATGGACTACATTTACGGCAATGTGTAAAATGGAAAATATAAGTTCTGTATGGATTGAAATTTTTGTTTCCCGTATTTAACGATAACGAACTTTTTTAACGAGTACTAAAAATGAAAAAAATGTTCCTAATAAGAAAATAAACGAAATTTAAGTTACAAAAACGTAATTATTCATTATTTTTCGTTATCTTAACGAGAATGTCATTAACGAACTTTTTTGACGTAATGAGTACGAGCAAATTTTTTTCTGTGTACTATTAAATAACTTCAACATTTTTGATAGTAAAATATGTACATCTAAATATTTTGAATTCAGTAAATTGCGGTGTTACCTTTATTTTGATTATAAATTCAGGTTTAGTTCTATAGTTGTTCCAAAAATCATTTCCAAATATACCACTTAAAAAATTAAAAAATGTTATATTCTTTTAGTTTGAAGGAAAATTGGACTCAAACTTACCATATATATTATATTAACAGAAAAACTATATTAAACAACTGTAAAAACATTTAAGTATACTTTATAAAGCAATCAAAAATATATAAATCAAAAAGTGAATTTTCTAGCTTTCAATTAATTCCCTCAAAATCTTTCACTATATGTATCTTTCAATTGTTCTTAAAATTTCTGTCACGCACATAGCTAAACCAATTAAATGAGTATGACACATTTGTGTTCCAACTCCTATGCCTAGAGCTGACACTGAAATATGTGTTGAATACAGATAAATCTGTTCGCCGAGAACAACTTTTTTCAACTTTTTATTTTTTTTGGTAAAAAAATATTTCAAAAAGAATTATCAAAAAAACCAATACCAAAATAAGATTGGTTACTAAATTATGGTACACTAGCCATCTGACTGCCATCATGATTTTTCTTCTTCTTCTCTGTTTTCAATTTTGAAAATGAATTTATTTTAATAGTTTTTTTTTTTAAACAAACTGGAAAGTTTTATATAAAAAAAAAAAAGAAAGGGTATTAAAAGTTTGTGATTGTTTATTATTATAGTTTGTTGAAAATTCTTTCTTTTTGTTGTTTTCAACTTTTTATTACCATTCAGTTTCATTCAACATTAAACTCATTATAAGTAAAAAATTGCTAGAAAAAAAAAATAATAAAAAAAAATTATTTTTATTTTTATTAATTTTTTTTTTTTTTCCTCGAAAATTAATTTAATTGTGTTGGAAAATTTTTTTTTTTTTTTGTTTATTTCATCTGTTGGGACTACAAATACTTCTTGATTCCTTTTTCTATGAAAAATTCTTATATATATAAATTTGTTTTTATTGTCCATAAATTTGTTGAAAGAATTCTCAGTGAGAAATTCAAGCACATAAGAATTAATTAAAAAATACAAAAAAATAAAAAAAAAAACTTTTATTTTAACAAGACAGGACTTTGTATTATATACACTTACAAGCTGAAATAAAAGAACTTTAAATGTTTCGATTTTTATTCAGAAAGTTTTACTTAGAAAATATTACGACATTTATGGTAACTATATAGCAAATATGAGAAAAAGTTTCCTCAGTGGTTTTAATGTTTGTCAATTTTATAATAATTTGTGAGAAAATTAGTACGATTGTAGGAATAGTATGTGTTGGATACGTTTAACTGTATTTCACTTCACTGTATATCACTTCACTCTATATCATCTTACTGTATTTTCATTTCACTGTATTTCTATTTACTGCATTTCATTTCACTGTATTTCAGTTCACTGTTCTTCGCTTGAGTTAAATAAAAAATACTTTAATCTATAACTTAATTTAATATGTAATTCTTTTGGAAAAGGTCAAATTACTAAAATACAGTGAAATGAAAATACAGTGAAATGGTAAAACAGTGAACTTCAAAAATACAGTGTAATGATACTACAGTGAAATGATCGTACAGTGAAGCGTACCGCTCCCGAATAGTATAAATGTAACTTCAGTATACTTAGTCTCATAGTTTTGGTAATTCAGGATAATTAAAAAGTAGATAAGTGAGTATAGAAAATCAGAGTATCATTTGGAAGAATTAGAGTTAAATTTTATACAGCAAAAAACAAAACCAAAATTAATAAATTAAATTCGAATCACTTTCCTCAAAAAAATACTGAACAATTACCTAAAGAAGCGTATGAAAAGCCAACACCAAAAAAAATATATAATATACCAACACCAAACTATATTTTCTCTGCACTGAAAAAAAAAACTCGTTTGAGAATGAACTATAAAATACATCAGAAGGATTATGACTAAAACTCCGATATTTTTAAGCTGTTGCAATTATATTAAACAGCTCCTCAAAAATTGTTTCTTACAATATATTATATTCATAATGTCTAACGTCAAAATTATTTATGTATATAAATTAAATATGAACTTAAATCAAAATAAAACTAATAAGTATTGACATAAAAATTTTGATTGGTTTTACTATAGATATTTATAACTTTAATGACCTTCAACAATAATTTTTAAAATTATTTCATTTTTATTGCCAACCTTTATTTTAAATCTTTTCGATCTTGGGATATCAAATTGCAAAATATTAAAACTTTATTTCATAAATATCAACAAAAAAAAAAATTTTTTTTAAAACATTAAATATTGCAAAATATCAATTTTGGAAAAATTAGTTTTTCTTTTGTTAACATTAATCTAATCCGGATAATAACTTTAACTTTTTTTTTTTTAATTTATATGAGAATTATTCTGAAAGGAAAGATTAATAACTTTTTAATTTTATGTTTTGTTAACATAATCTGATTTTGAAATAAAAAAAAGAAAAAGAAAAGAGAAATATATTGTTTTATGAAAAAAGGGTATTAAATATAGTCTTCTTATAATAATTTAAATAAATTAAAGTAAAAATTGTAATAGTACCTAATAAAAAGAGAAACAAATTTTCTCATATTTCTTAATTAAAATTTTTTGAAAATATTGAAAAGAAAACTTTGAAAAAGTTTCGGAAAATATTTAAAATTTATTTTGATCCAAAATTGGCATTTTAATTTGAAAACTGTAATATATTTATTGAATTTTGATTTTGTGATATTTGAGGCCTCAATCTCTAAATTCAAAAAGAATCCAATTGAAAAGACATAAAAAACAATAAAATAATGTCATTTGAAACTTTAAGCAATATAGCATTGGACGGCAGCGTCGTAGTTTTGTTTTACTTTTCATTTATTCATTCACTCATTCTCAAAGTTAATTTTATTTACTTTTTTTTATTTTTTGAAAAATTGAATACGTAGGTACTTACCTCTGTGGATTTAAATAGCTTTTTTATTATTATATCGTATCGTATATCAAAGAGAAAATAAAATCCTTTCCAGAATAAGCAAAAAAGTTTTGTTCTTGAACTTGTTAAAAAAAAAAAAGAAGAATTTTATATGATTTATAAAATTAATCAAAAAACTTGAGCTAACAATTTATTTAAAGATATCTGTTTTAACAGGTGTTTAGTGTATAATTTTCTTTATTGTAAAGTAAAAGATTTCAGAAAAATAAATTACCTCTTTTCAGTAAAAAAAAATGAATTTAAATATTATTGTGATAACAAAAATTCAGATATTTTTAGGGTTTATACTTTGAAGCGATTTGTCAACCTTAAATTTTTATTGTCTGAGTTTTATTTTAGTTTTTTTTTTTCAATTTTCAAATATTACACCTCGAATCTAAGATAACAAGTAGTGTAGGTGGTTTTCAAAAAATCTTCATAAATATAAAATTTCATCTATACTCTGTAATTTCATATCGTCATTTTATTTTGATTTCAGCAGCGTCAATAGTACTTAAAACTCTCCAAAGATGTTGATACGAATATTACTTAAAACGAAAATGTTGTATAAAAAAATATTTAAAACACCACCTTATGGTGGTGGTATTTAAAATTATAACCTTTTCTATTATTCTTGACATAAACACATAATAATAGTCGGGCCTTTTTCACACTTTACCAAAATTTAAATGTATACAAATATGTTTCGGAAAATAATGGTAAATGTATGTATAATATAATTATTTATTAGTATGTAACATGTCTAATTACTAACTTCTCTACATAATTTACATGAACCCTTGTTGTTAAAATTTTCAAAAGAACATTACATGACATTTTTTCGCAATAATCATAATATGGTTCCGGTTCACTTGATTCATAATTATTATGTAGCCTAAAAAAAAGGTTGAAAAAAAAAAAATTCCAAATTTCCATTTTATTCAACAATATAATTTCTCTTTTGTCTAAAGTACCTATATTAAAACAAAATTTGGTGGTATAATCATTTTTATAAAAGGCCGCAAATTTCGAAATTTTCACAAAAGGTAATAAGAGATTTATTATTTGCAAAGATTGGGCGGAATAAATGCGAATTTTACAATAAACGATTTTATAAAATGCTGGAAATGGTATAATATGTTTTAGAATTAACATGAGCTAAATCGTTTCAAATGATAGAAGTTCCTATTACAAAGAGGCGAATTAGAATTGTGTTTTTTTTTTTTTGGTTTTATACAAACTTTTGATACCTACATCCTAAATCTTAATAAATTATAATTGTGTTCTTATACCTGAAACACTACACTGCGTTCAACCAATTTAAATATTCTATAAAATATTTAATCGTTTTTTCTTGCCTTTCATATGATATTAAATATTAAAAACAATATTTAAATAAAAAAATACTAATAAAATCAAATAAGAAAGATAATATTTTATGAGGAAATTAAACGTACTAAGAAAACATATGTACCTATATTAGTTAAAAGTTATTATCTGTCAATTTTCATTAATTATCTTGTTATCGTAAATATTTTATTAATGAATGTTAATTATTTTAAAAAATTTATAAAATAACATTTTAGCTGATTTAAGACGTACATTTGTTTTTTTATTGAGATACTAGAAGAAATGTGTACTTAAGAAATTCTAAATTCATGAATATAATTTTTTCATATTGTCAATAAAGCAGTTAATGTTGGATTATTAAAACCTTTGGTATTTAAAAATAACTCAAAATAGAAATATCTATTATTACTTACTCTTTATATTATCATTTTGCTTATACATTATCTATTTACTTATTTTCTTCCAAAACGGAAATAAAAGCTATATATGTCAATTTATACAATATTTCTTGTTTTTTTTTTTTTCGTTATCTTGTCACGTATTTTGACAACTCGAACTAACATACATCAGTATTAAGTGAAAATTACCAGTGTTTTATTTATTGGATATACAGTATTTAATGAATCCAATAATTGAATTTAAATTGATGAATTAAAAAAGCAAGAAAAAAATCTTGTTGAAATATTTACATTAAATTTTCAAAAATTGTACGTGTTATGATTTTATTTTCCACTCAATAACATCTTAATATTCTGATTTGATATAAATACATAATATTTTATAGAAAAAAATATAAAACAATTTAATATTTTTCCACATTAAATTTTTGTACATGATTCCATACTTTCGTATGTGTGTATTTATTATTTTATTATGGTATATTTTATATCACTTGCATTGTGTGCTAACTTTTTTATAATACAAAATAAAGAAATGATTTACATTCTACATGTATTAATTATTATTATAAAATGTAGGTATATATACCGAAAATGAATGTATATATACCGAAAATGAGTCTGGCTAAAAACAGTTTCATGTATTCTAAAAATTATAATAGATTAATATGTGATCAAGGGATAAAAATATTCAAGTTACTTGAATATTGTTATTCATGTTGCTATTATAAAAATAATTATTTATAGGTACTATGTTCTAAAACACGTTCAAAATTCAAAATAATTAGTTTTTACTTGTTACTTAGTTACCAATAGAACCCTCATAAAAACTCTCTTCAAAGAGTATGAAATTTTTTCTTCACTAAAATAAATTTTTTATTATCAAAATTGTAAACACTATACACTCTATGTACATAAATATATATTTTATTTCTCCATACATTCAATTTCTATTTTTTTTTTTTTTTGTAAGATTTCATTCCAAGAATAAATAATTTATTTTCAATTCCTAAAGGACTTATAAAGTTAAATCTATGAGACTTCGCAATATATTAAAAGTTTTTTTTTTTTTATTTATATAGAATTATAAATTTTTATTTATGTACAACATAAATACATATAGGCATATATAATATATATTAAGTATGTTCTTATGTTGGCCTATAATAATTGATACATTTTCTTTAGTGTAGTTTATGTCTGACCCTGGTTCGCATTTACTAAATTTATTGTATATTATAAATGTACTGTAAATTCCTTTTTAAATAAAGATAAAACTTTATTATTATTATATATATTTATTAAAAAATAATAATAATAATAATAATAATAATATTTTTTCTCGAAAAGCTTATTTTATTTTATTTAATTTTATTTTTTTTTTTTTTCGCTTTTATTTCAATAGTATATACTTGGTGTATGTATATATAATATGTAATAGTGTATTTTCCGGTCATATTTATTCGAGGGGATATCTATAAATATAAACTTTTCATGACATTTAAAATTTAAAAAAATAATTATTTTTAGATTTACTTATTATATTTTTGTTTTTAAATTAAATTTATATAAAAAAAAAGTGAAATATTATAAATATTTTAAAAATGTACATATAAAATTTTTAAATACATATGGCTTATATATTATATTTAATTTAAAAATCGAAATTAAAATTAAATGAAGTATATTAAATTGTAAAAAAAAATACATATTTACATTAATGTACTAAAATTAGGTGGATGAGTTCAAGTTAGTTCAAAATAATAAATTTTGTTAAATTTCAACACCACATATCTATTAAGTGAATTTAACGGTTAAAAATAAAACATATAATTATAAATGATTTTATTGCATTTTTGACAGCACATATATATATATATATTTGTTTTTTTACAATGACAATAATAAATAAATTTTATAAAATTTTCGATATTCGATTGACAGGAAAGTAATAAAATTGTATTAAAAACTTATCGTTCGTTTCGTTTATCTATGTTGTATTGTAAAATTTCAGGATAATAACATGGCTTTGTATATATACTTACTAAGAAGAAGCAGAAATATGAAAAGAATAACTTGAATCCTTTAAAAACAATTTTTTTTTTAAGATACAGCCTTAACATATATTTTATTATTTATCTTTTTTTTTTTATCTTTTCAATAATTTGGTACTGATATGGAGAAACATAAAAGATACCCCACGTCAAACAGACTTCTTTCCATACGTGTATGTAAATAAAATTTCTATGTAGAGAAAAAAAGAGTTATTGGAAAAAGTGCTTATGTTATTTAAATATTAAAAATTCTAAATAGAAAACGTAGGTTGTAAAAGTTTTTGTATGAATAAATTTATGAGATGGAATTTATTTTTATGAAAATTTCATAATTTTTTTTTTCATTTTTTTTTTATGATGTATTGCCCCATTTTTCAATGCAATTTATTAATATTTTTCTAGACTTTTTGACTGCACAGGCACATAGTATTTATTTAGCTAACAATTTTTCAATTATACTTATCATTTGTTATATAAAAAAAATCAAAAAACAAAAATAATCTTTCGCAAAGAAGTTAATTATTTTTGACATATTAGAATTACGATTTATGAAGACTAATTTATTTTCAAAGTACCTTCTCATTTACTTAATTTAAAAGGTTTAAAACTGACATTTTTGTTTAGTTTGACATTTATGGATATTCACGTACTTTTCAACCCGATGTATTTTGGTACTTGTTCCCGATAGTTACGTATATGTTATATCGCAACTTTCGAAGATCTCACAATATAATCATAAAATAGGAAATTGTGTTTCATAAATACATATACAATGTACATAATGTACATAATAATAAGATTTCATCTAAGAAGATGATATATTGTTCTTTTTGGAAATTGTTTTGTAAATATTGATACTTATCATAAAAAAAAATAAGTTGAATTACCATTAAGATGAAATTTAAAGTTAAAGCTTAAAGTAAATAAAATTATATTCCATTACCATAATAAAATTATTAAATTTTTTCAATATCTTAAGTGGGATAAAAACATCACCTTCAATATTACATGAATGTAAATGTGTATGCATTTAGGAAATGTAATACATTTTTTTTTTCTTTTAATATTTCAAACCATAAATAATTTTTATAATATAATATCATAAAATATGTATATACAAAAAAAACAACAAAACACCAAAAAGATTTTAAGTAATTTAATTTTTTGTTCCTGTGAGATTCTTTGAAAATCATTTTCTTAAGAAGCCTATAAAATTTATCACGTTTAGACTCTGGCGAAAAGGAAAATTTTAAATGGAGTGCACATAATTTTAATGGTTTGAGACATTTGAAAAAAGTTTCGTTAACGAAAAAAAAAAAAGAAGATTATTAATAAAAAAAGAAAAAAATGTATATAAAGCACCAAAAATCAAATTCTAATAAAATTAAAAGAAAAAAATTCTGGCTGGCTCAGTGGTGCTAAAAATTTGCTTAATTGAAACAAACTTATCTTTAAATTAATTTAAATTTGAATTATATGTTTATCAATGCAATGTACAATAGAGACTCAATTATAATATTATAATAAAATGTTATATATAAAAACCAATTTTTATTATTTGAATACTTTTTCTATCAAAAGCAATCTGCAGATTTATGACCTTTTTTTTTGTTGCAATAAAAACAGGGAACATCAAATTTATTATTAGAATTATTACTGCTATCATTATTATGCGAATTAAATTTATGATTAAATTTGTTCCAATTCCATTATATTTTTTTTCTGGGATTTGTTTTATTTTTTGTGTTTATTAATATTTTTTGATAACATTGCTTGCATTTTGTTTAAATTCTTCTTTTTCAGAGGAAAAACTCTACTTTCTTCATTTAAAAATTTTATCTTTATTTCATGTAGTTCAGGTAATTCGTTGCGAGTCTCTATTGCCATACAAAAATTCCCATATTCATCAGGTAGTGTATTTAAGAGCGTAATGGACAATAATTCTTTAGGTACATACTCCAGATACATCTCCATACATCAAAGATAACGATTTCTAATGAAAAGAAATATTTTTCACACTTTATATTGGTAAAACTCATAAAAAAATTTAAAATTTTATTATTTCTTTACTAACCACTTATCTGGAAAAATCACTTTTATATTTTATATTATTGTTATTTTTATTTTGGATTTATTGTTTGCTTCAATTTTTATTATTTTCACTTTTGATATCAATATTCATGTTATCTAATTTTCAAAAATAATCTTAAAGAATTAACATTTCATGAAGTAAAAATTTTCCTACATTTATGACAAAAATCTGAAAGTGTTATGTTAAGCGAACATACCTACATAAATTCGAAACAAAATTAAAGGTATTTCAATTTTATTATTGTTATTTTATTAAAGAATGGCGTTATTTATATTGTACAACACAATGTACTATATATATATACAAATACACATAATATAAAAACAAATAATAATAAAAGAAAATATGTTACGATTATTTATTTTTTTATTTTTTTTTTACCAACAAGATTTTCTTCTTTATAATAAAATTTTATAAGATTGCAATTTTCCTTAGCTTTTATTAAGGGAATAATACTTTTGAAAAAAAAAATCCTATTACATTTTTAAGATGTTTAAAGCTCTTCGGATATTTTTTATTGAATTAAAATTTATTTACAAACTTTTCCTTATGGTTAGTTGAAATGAAATGATAACAGAATTAAATACATAAAATCCTATACATTATACAGATGTTATTATATGCAATTATATTGCATTACTATATGGGAGCACATTGGATATGATAAACAGTATGGTTATAATGTGCAATGCACAAGTAATAAAATATTCTTTAGATTTATTAATGTATATAATTTATTTTTATTAATATTCTTAGCTTATAAATGTTTTATATTCATTTCAAGGATTAATTTCATATAAATAATATTGCTTAGAAATTACCAAAAATTCTTCATTTTCATAAAACAATAATACTTAATGAATTTTTGTTAAATACTTTTTAATATAATATTCAACATTATGTTATTATTTATGATTAATAAAAAAAGATTAATAGAAAAAAACAAACATTTTATAAGCAAAAATTCAAAGAAATCTCTCATCGACTTATTGCTTGAAAGCGTTATTAAATTTTGAAGTGAGTTTATATCAAAGATTATTTCTTCAATGGAATCTCAAAGCTATTCAAATGTTTTCTTAGAATACATAAAATAGATAATGAAAAATTAATTTTGAAAGGAGAAATTTTTATGTTGACTCCAGAGTAATGTAGTTATGAAAACATTATCTACATACTTTGAAGAATTTTCAAATTGAAAATGTTTTCTAAGAAGTTACTTTAATGATGATGGCAAATTGAAGTGGTACAATTTAAGAGCTTATGTAAATAATTATTTTTACTTTCATTTATTACTCGTTCATTTCTACCGTGTCTACAATTTAGTTCCAGATATATGTTATTTTTATTAATTTTAATAGATACCGAAATAATTTAATATCAACTTCAATAATTAAAGGATATTTGACAGCCTTAGATCTTTCGAATGTGTAACCATTCTGGGAAATTTGACTTGTTATTATTTTAAATAAAACTTATTTTAATTTACTTAATTAGAAGTTCTGTAGTTGGTAAAATGGAATAACAAAAATTATTATTAATATATTGTAGAATTACATAGCATATAAATTCATAATGAAACAAAATTTGTATAATTCTCTAAATGTTAAATATTTTCTTCCAGCTGTTTTATTATGAAAATTTACTAAATATATTCATATTATGTTTATGTGCATACTTGAAAATTATTTATATTTTTAGAGTGAAATATGAAATTGAATAAAAATAATAATATTTATTTAATTAATGTAAAAGCGCATCTTTTACATATGCATAATTTATTGATTTTTAATGTGCGTTTTTCAAAATAATGTTATTTATACACTTTAATGCACATAATTTAAATAAATTTGTACAAAAAAAAATTATTTATAGTAAAATGATATTGAATTCAAAAATAAAATTTTGAATTCTAATAAAAATGGTTGTACGTCGTTTAATTAAACTCAGCATCAGATACATTTGAAACACATTTTACTTTCTATTATTACTCATCGTATTAAACCGTAGTGTCTGCAATTAAGTTCTATATATTATGTTATATTCATTAATTTTAATAAGTAGATGGGAAAATAATTTAATATAAACTCCAATAATTTAGGGATATTTATCAGGCCTTTCTAATGTTCGTATAATTTTTCAGAATAATTTGGTTCACATAAATTTTAATATGTTACTATTTACTTGTATTAAGGCACATTCCAGTTTTTATTTTCACTCAGATAGACATTTTCGAAATAAATTTTCATATAATTTTGTACTATAATTTTATTTGATTCTAGGTATATTTCAATTAGATTTGATTAATTTAAATAACCATAAAACATCTTACCGCAAAATGTTAATACAAACAGAAGAATTTAATTTAAACTTTAAATAGATATAGAATACAAAATAAACTTGTTAGACGTGCATATAGTCTTGCTCTTTTCAAAGAGAGATTAAACTAACAAAACAAAATAATTCTATTTGACAAAAATCATTTTAATTTATGTTCTTTTAAAGTTTATATTTTCTAAACTTCATTCCACAGACAGGCATTATGCGGTTTCTTTGAAAAACTATAAGACAATTAACAATTCATTTGAGCGTATAAAACTGTCATGACAGAAGCTAATTTCCGTAAAAGCTTATATAAAAAAAAAACTAGCTAGTCTTTTCACTTTCCTAAATTTTATTTTTCTATGCATTCAATTTAATTTCTATAAAAGGAAATAAAATTCATGTTGTGTGCATATTAACGTGTAGAACTTGTGTTTTCATTTCATTTCATTTTTTTTTCTAAAATATAATAATATAATAAAATTGATTTAAACCATATATGTATGTGTATATATTTTTGTATAATTATTGTAAAAAAAAAAAATATTTTTCCTTTTCGGAAGAAAATATTTATATTATTCGTATTATAATGGAAAGTTTTATTGAATATTTTGCACTTAATAAAAAAAAATATAAAGAATTTAATAAGTATTTGACTGCTTTTTTGTATTTTAAATTATTTAATTCAGATTTCTAATGTTTTAATTGAATTATTTATATTTGAACTTAAGTAGAATCAGAATTATATTTCCATTTATGCACAGTGATTTCAGAGAAAATTTTAACTATTTGCTGGCTGCACAAGAGAGCTAAATAATAAAACCAAAAAGGAATAAATAAAGATGAAAATTTTTTAATCAAATATTATTATATAGATTCAAAGAGGAAAATAATTTAAATATTTTCAATCAATAAATTGGGTTTTTGCTATTTATTTTATGCAATTTTTTTTGCATCAAAACTTTTTTTTCAATGTAAATACATCGATTTGCCTGAAGGCTGACAAATATTATTAAATTTGTTTCTTCAATTATTGTTCGTTAGTTACTTTAAGAAATATTACTTTATCTTACATTTAAAGACAAAGAAGGCAAAGAAGTATAATATAGAAATATGTATCTTCAAATGATCAAGAAGTTGAGAATCTTAATTTAAAATCGAACAGATTTTAAGAGTGGGTTTCTAATGATAAAACTAATATGAGCGAAAAATTATTTTAAGATTATTATAATTACAGCTGTGGCTGAAGATTTTTTTTTTTTTCATTTCACTTTATCAAAATTATTTTGGATCTTATTTTAACATTCATCTCAATTTTCACAATAAAACCAGTAAATTATTAATTAATATCTAATATTTTTGTTTAATTATTTTTATTGCCATGAATTGTTAAACATTTATTTATATAAAATAATAAGAATAAAAAAATCTGTTACCTTAAAGCAATAAAAAGAAATTTGTCCTTTTGGCCAAAATATAATAAAAACCAAATAAATTTTTTTCTTTCAAAATTGACTCTGGTGTACTGTATATAAACATTTTATGAACTTATATTACAATTTTATATGGAGAATTTGCTAAATTTGTAATTAAGGCAGCAATTAATTGTTACTATGGTTAGTAAGAAGAAAATTCAACTCAAAATGAATACTTATGAAGCAAAAAATGTTTTTGTTCTTACCTTTTTTATATTAAAGCTTAATAATCTTTAATATAAAATTACTTAAAATATTTAATGATTATTTTGTATGGAAAATATTTCTCTTGCAGAGTTAACAATTTTTTTCTTACCATTAATTTTAATTTGAGGAAAAAAAAAATAGGTCAAATTAGACATCATATTCCGTAATAAGGGAAACAGATACAGGAGAAAATATTCTGGAAAAAAAAATATTTCACAGCACTCTCTTGCTTATACTTCAATTAATAAATCATACCATTTTGATTAAATGACTTCCTTGAACTCCAACGAGCTTTTATCGTTCAATTTTCATTATTACATAATTGCTGAACCGAATGTAATTATATTTGGGCAGAACTTAATAGAGTACGATTCAAATCACTTGACCAATCCGTTATTCAAAGCTTTCCCTTTCCATTACAAAATTCCATACAAAATTTGCATGAGCTTTTTTCTTAAATAATTTCCCCTAAATTTTGTATGGAATTTTATAATGGAAAGGGAAAGCTTTGCATAACGGATTGGTCAAGTGATTTGAATCGTACTCTAGCAAAAGTTTTTTTTATTATACGAGGTCCCAATAAATGGACACATTTGAACTTCATGAAATATTCAGTATTATATAAAGAAAAACAAATTAAATAAAATTTTTCAATATTTTTTAGTAGTCTGTAGTTCTCAATTAACTAAAATTTTTGTTTGAATTGATTTTAGTGAGGTTTACAGGCGCCCTCAAATTTTTATTTTTAAATGAACAAGTACATACTTACTGATAAAAATGAATTCAAATAATTATTTTTTTTCTATCCAACTTTTGTTGCCAGTTATTAGCTTCCAAAAAATTATGATATATGCATTTATTTATGTATATAATTTTCATAGATTATATATGCTTAATTTTTGGCGTTTTACCAAGAAGTAAATGAAATAAAAAAAAATTCATGTTATAAAAAAAAAAGTTTCACAATACAAAATTGTTTAAAAAAACACACGGGATTTGTTAAATATACAAAAAAAAAACAAATTTTTGTTAATTACTTATTGTTATTTTAAATTAAAAATTTTATGGCTGACTGATTCTAAAACTGAAATAAGGCGCGAAAAAATTAGGTCATATTACATGAAAATTTCATCAAACAATATAAATATGTAGTTAGTTAGGTATCTTTATAATACTCTCTTTCATTTTTATAACAAAATTTACCTTTGTCTTATAAAATGGGTTCAAGAGTTATATATTTCTTTACCTCTTGTATATATAATTTCTTTTTTTAACTTTAACTTTAACGAAAATTTAATTATATTGTATAATAAAATATTGGAGAAAAAATTATTCAAGAAACATTTTTCTGATTTTGTCATGTTGTAATGTTCTTTTTTCTTTTGTTTTTTTTTTTTTTTTTTGAAAACTTTTTATTTCCGAAAAAAACTTGAAGCAAAAAAAGAAAACCCTAAAATTGAATTTTTTATGTTGCAAAAAAATTGCTATATTGGTATTGATTCTTAAATTTTTTTTTTTTTTTTTGTGATTTGAGTATCAATTTGAGAAACTAAACAGATAATTTTTGTAAGGGTACGATTATGTGGAAAATGTAATAAACGATAAGAGCTGTGATACTATACTATATAGGAGGAAATGTATTAAAGAGTGCATGCTTTTAAGAGGTGTTTAAGTTTGAACTATCATTTATTAAAACAGTAGCTATTGAACACTGTTATCATTGCACTTATCGCACTTCCAACATAATTATATCTTAAGATGAAAAGATGAAGAGAGAAAATGTATGTTGTATGTTGAATGTTGAATGAAATTAATTTTTCGTGATTATATATTTTTAACATTTTTTTATTCTAAGACCATTAAGAAAAAATGACAGGCTAAGTTCGCCTTGTTTAAAATTTTTCGTTTCGTCGGAGGTTTGAAAATATTAATTTAACAATTTTTACATATAAAACAAAAAAATTTTGAACCAAAATTTACCACAATATTATAATATTAAAATTAACAAAAAATTTGTCATTATTCCTGTAAAAAAACAAAAACATTCCCACAAAATCAGAAACATATAAATTTGATTTATTATCTTTATCATGATAAAAAAAAAAGAATTTTCTTTAATAAAATAATAAATTGAGAAATTTTTTCACACGATTAAATTTTTTCACATAAAATTAACATAAATCAACGTATTAAGTGTGTGTTAATATTTAAGGAATTTATTATTTTATCAACAAAAAAAATGTTCACCTCTTCTGTGAAGTATGTATTTTTCTTTTTTTTTTATACCATACATACCTACATTAAAGAAATTAAAGTTAAATTTATATATTATAATAATAATTTTATTGATTAATTCTACGCCTCTGAACACGAAAAAAATTATTTGATAAAACAAAAGTGAATAATATCTTGTATAAATAATTTACAGAACTGTGTATGTACATTAAAACAGAACCTTATATTTACCTCATAAAATAAGGAAATGAAAGTATAATTATTGTATGTATGTATATTATAAGTAACAAAAAAATTATATTACAATTTTTATGTTAATTATTTTTTTTATTGTGTAAAATAAATCAAAAAAAAAAACAAAAACTTAATTTGATCAAAATATTTTTAATATAAATAGCAAATTAATTGATTTGAAATGATTAAAATCACATAAAAAAAAGGAAAAAGTTATACTTAATTATTTAATGAAATTTAAATATAATTGCGGTTATTTTAATTTTTGACAAATTAATTAATTAATTTATGACTTATTTGGTATATAATAATTTAAACTCATATGCAGCCGAAATATAATTGTAGTAAATAAATTTGTCTGATTTAAAGGATTAAATTCATATCATTAGTCTATTATTAAAGGTTTTTTACTATTAAAATTATTTCTCTGGGTCGGAAAGAAACTCAAACGGCCCATAACAAACTTTTAAGAAAAATTCTAAAATATATCTCTATCAATATTTTATTTTATACACTACGCTTTAAATTAAAAATAAAATCAATTATGTAAGTTTTAAATACAGTGAAAATAGCTTCATGAACTATAGGAAAACCTTAAAAATTATGTAATTGAACTTCTTTTGTAATTTTTGGCATAATTTTTATTTTTTTCCTCTATTATCATTGAATTCAATTATATTATGGATATTATAGGAAGAAAACCGTTTTCATATAAAACTTACGGCCACTACGGCGTCATCACCTATGGATTTATTATGTCAGGTCACCATTTAGTATATCGCGATTTCCACAAAAAAAGTAAGCCGTTTGTAACCCGTACGTAATTTATATTTTGTTAGGAAAACTTTTTTATTTTTACTGGATTCGGAACAAACTTAAACTATGGTTGGGCTTAATTTTCCTCTACTTTGCAGAAACACTAACATTTTTGAAATCTGGTAAAAAAAAAAAAGTTTTCTTATCAAAATATGGATTACGTACGGTGTACAAAAAAAAGTACTTTTTTTATGGAAATCGCGATATATATATATTTCTATTACTAAAAATTGATTTGAAATAAAAGATTGGATGCATCCCTTTCCTTATATTTAAAAATTAATTACCAAATATTATATATAGCATAAACATAATAGAATCTCGTTAAAATTTCGTCAATATCTTTCACATTTTCATTGCCTTGCTAAACATGATGGACATTCAATTTATGTTTTTCTATTCAAAATTATTATTCTATTATATGTATAGAAAAACTGAAATTGTTTGTGCGTTTTCTAGATAACACAATATTTTAGCATAAATATACATAAATAATTTTCTTAACTATCAATTTGGAATATTTTGAAATAAATAATGTATGTTAACGTGTATATACAGATAGTGAGTAGTATTGCCTTTTTTTATTTAAGTTTGATGAGATAATTGAATATTATAAAAAAAAGATAATACGTGTGTCTATCACATTAAATTTATTTTTAGAAAACAGATGTTACTTTGCAGACAAAATAACATATTTATATGCCTAAGATTTTATATTTGGAAAATTGAAAAATCATATTCTATATGTATATATATACACAATTATGTTGTATACATAATACTTTGGTATAATACGAATAACTACCCAATAGGAACTGGAAGCATGAAAACATCAATGACGTCCTTAAGACAAAGTTGCTGCCGGTGACGGCTTTCTTACTCCCAAATCTCGATGACATTCCCATATATATGGCCGCCTAATTCATTGATGACTTGTTGCTTAGAAAGTCATCGGTAAAAGGAGCAGGTGGAATATATTAAAATGAAATGCTTCCATATTTATATCCAATTTCATCATGTCTTTTTTTTAATTAACAGTTATTTTTTCATAGAATTCCGAATAATTTTTTTTGTTGATGACAACTTCGTATACATTGTCATCGAGAAAGGAATCAAGTACCTATTTTCTCATTACTACCAAGTGAATTTGTCTCTAATGAAATTTTCAGAGGCTGAAAGTTGATGATTTCATTGATGACTTTTGTCATCCCTTCTCTAAGTTCCTATTGGGTAAGTATGTTTTTTTTTTTTGTTGTTTTGATGGATATTTTAAAAGCCTAACAGGTGTTAATTAAATAGATATACTATAACAATAAAAAAAAAAAAAGATTAATATAAAAAGCTTTTAACAATTTTACTATTAAATTTCAATAAAGTTGTTTTGTTATAATTTAATGGAAGATTTTTTTCAAATATATAATTTTCGATAAGAAATCAATTTATATATATTTTTAATTAATTTTTATTTGATTACTCTAGGGAGTATTATGAATAATTTATGTTAAAAAAAATTTAATTAATATTTGTTGAAAGAGTTGAAAGAAAATTATCAATAAACTATATATATTAGTATTCTCAGGATATAAACCCACAATAAATTTGAAAATAAATTTTTTTTTAATGACATTACGGACTAAAAGCTATCAGAGAGTTGCCAATAAATTCAGATCAAAAATTTAAGTACATTATTATTATTTTAAAATTCTTTATAATATACATTATGCGGCAGTAAAATATTATTCTTTGCTCTAGACTCGTAATTAAAATTATTTAGAACAAATTTTATGCTATTAAAAGTATAATAAAAAATTTTAAAGCTGACATAATTAAATTTACAATGTGATAAAATATTATTAGAATACCATTTTTATGAAGTTGTACTTCTTTTCATTATATAACTTAATATCCAATTATTATTATTATGTTCGTTATTCAATATTAATTTTTAATTTCTTCTAATAATATAAGTTTACAGTTTTTCTGTTAATTTATTGTGGCGACGAATAGCATAATCATAAATAATAGCATCAAAATCGAAGTGAAGCCCATTATATATAATATATATTTAAAACAGTAATATACTACTAAATATAAACCACATCACTATACTTATAATTAAGTTTGACTTTACTTTTACAAATATGTACATACATTTAAAAGTCTCAAAATAGATTATGTTAAAATTAGCTTCAATTGATAGATAACATACAATCTCAATTTTTTTAATGGATTTTGAGTTCTTTAATACAATTAAAAAAAAAATTCTTAAAACCAATGGCATTTTCTTCTTCTATTTTTTTCTACACCAAAAAAAATCGTTAAATTCTAAGAAATTTATAAAGTTATCCATTTGGGCAAAGAACTCGAAAAAAAAATGTAAAATGAAATTATGAAAAAAAAAAAATTCTTTCACAAGAGATTATTTCCTTAATAAATTTTCATTTATATAGAAACCAAAGTTAAAGTTAAACAAAATAAAAAAAAGTTAAATAAAACATTTGTTCAGATTAATTTTGATTTCTTAAAGTAAGTTCTTCAAAAAAAAAAAATAAAATAAAATTATATAAAATCAAGAAAATTTTTTATTTTCATTTTTCCCAAAAAAAAAAAAATGTGTAAAGGCAATTTTATACAAAACAATTTAGTTTAACAAATTAATGTAATTTAGTTTGCATTTTCATTAATTGAAATTAATGTTGTCTTCCGATGTTACTTTTATCTTCATTCACAATTTCAAAAAAAAAAAAACAAAAAATAAAAACAAATTATTCTTTTGCTTTTTTGTTTTTGTTTTATATCCATAGTATAAACTTACTACCACAGGGTTGAAGAGAAGTACATATTTTATTTACGTTATTATTTCATTCTGACGTTATTCTTCAAGTTATTTTTACAAGAAGTGAAATTAATTGACTTGAAGATGATGATGTTGATGGTTATTTTTTTTTTTCCGTTAGTTTTTTTTTTTTTTTGTTTTTATTTTTGTTGCCGAAGAAACTGTGTGGAAAGAAACAAACAATTAAATAGATTTTCTTTAAGAAAACAACGGAAACTAGAGAGATTAATTTTTAATTGAATTGTTTTTCTTTATTTTGTAGAATTTTATCATCGTTGTTGTAATTTACTTATCAATTTAATTGCGAAAAAAAAGGTTAGATATGTATATTGTTCTTAGATGGTACATAAATGTGAGAAAGTTGCATTAAAAAAGTTTTGAAAATCTCATTAAATTTACTAATCAGAAGTGAAGCATGCTTGATTATAATTTTTTACGATAAAAGCTTATACAACTTGAGACGATGAAATAAATAATGTTTTTTGAAAATTATGATTAATTTTATATAAATTGCTTTATTTGATATTAATTTTATTTCATTATAAAACTATTATTATATATAATATTCAAAGTAGATCCGGATTTTGTATATTTAAAATTCTATATATACAAACATTATTTTATGATAACATGAATTTTAATTTATATATTTACTTCATTAATAAAAAAAAAAAATTAATTTTCTTATTTTTAGACATAATTCTTATTTTGATAAGTGAAATTAATTGGAATCATCACCCTCTTATGAATCAATTCTCAAGAAAATTAATCAATTTGTTTAAAAGAATCCGTGATGACAACGTTATCTTGCTTTTCTATACAGATAATTTCCTTTTCCAGGAAAATTTTTTAATTTTTTTTTTTTTTCTCTCAAATTCATAAATAATTTTATGTTGTTATGATGTCTTACAATGAAATTTTAATTTAACACAATGTTAGTCAAATCTTGTGACAATCTTATTAAAAAATAAAAAGCACAATAATAATATAAAATACAATATACATTTATCTGAAGAAAGAAAGCCTTCAAAACATTTAATATCTGCGGAATTTGTTAAAAATTTTATTAAAAAAATTGCAAGATGATTATAATTCCTGTAATGTTGTAATGAGAAATGTTTATACTAGAAAGCTTAATATCCTTAAAACTTCTTCAAAACAAATGCATTTTCTAGTAATTGTGAATGCAGTGCAATTTAAAATACCACTTGTTTAAATTTTCATTGAATAGAGATGTATTTTCAAGCATAATTTATTTATAATGAGTAATAAAACCAAAAAGTTTATTGTTTTAAAGATAATGGACTTTTTTACTATTGCTTTATTCTATCTAATATTATTTTCATTTTTATAGCTACCCATAAAATTATTCCATTTTATTCTTTCTATTTTGATACCAACTATATCCTGAACAGATTTTACTCATCGATACTGATTCTTCGTAAAGAGGAAGAATTGAATTTTCTTGGAAAATAATTAAAAATAATTTTTGTTACGAATTTGGCTTCCTTTTTTTTTTAATTCAAACAAAAAAGTAAAATCGGATTTTGTTTACAAAACCCCCAAGAAAAATTAATTTTATACATTATTTTGTTTGTTCACCTACGATTCAACATATCAATATGAAACGCTTTGTTTTATCATTGGAAACTAAAATATTATAGAAGTAGTAAAAATTAAAAAAAAACTGATAATTTTTTTTTTAAATGAAAAAGGAAAGCTTTCTATAGCAAATCGATATTAGATGTTATATAATAAATAACATACGGTTATATATTTTTGATATGTGAAAAAAAACCTATTTTACCCGATCTGTGAACTGTACCTTCAAATACCGCTTTAATATGAATTCTTCATTGCTTGTGAATTTGATTAAAAATTTGTTTTAATTTTTACCAGGTATGTCAATATGTCAAACTACACTTAAGAGCCCTCCATGTGAAATTCTGTTTTCTATTTCTGTTTTCTATTTTTGCAGTTTTTTTTGTTTTATTTTACAGAAAATAAACGGCCGTGAAAGATGCGACAAAAAATGTACGAAAAACACCTCTACCAGAAAAACACAAAACTATATTTGAATTTGATTTCTGTGCAGAAACTATAATTTATCAAAAAAATAAAAAAATTCTTAGAAATAAATAAAATTAATTAAAAATTGTTTAGGCAATTAAAGAAATTCAAAATTTCACGTCACCAGCCCTGGAGAGTGGTATTTTAGCTTTATTTCTGCGTTTGAGATTTTTTATTATCTTTTTCCTTTACTTCAGAATCCAAGCAAATGTGTTCAAGTTTTTTAAAGGCTTGTTTGGGCCAAAAAACTCAAAATTTAAAAAATCCGCCTCACCTACCCTGGAGCCAGTTATATACTCTCTAACATATCAAAAAATCACTTCAGTCTAGATTGTAGTAACCCTACAATCAAAGCCAAACTAAGACCCATTTTTTGCAATTTTTCACAATGAGGGCTCTTAATGAATAAATAAATAAAGTACAAGAATTTTAATATCCAGGATTTATAATGTTTGTGTCTTTTCGGCTTATAAATAGAATTTTGACGGCTTAATATGAATTCTTCATTGCTTGTGAATTTGATTAATAATTGTTTTAGTTTTTACCATGTATGTGAATATGTCAAACTCTACTTAATGAATAAATAAATAAATAAAGTACAAGCTACTTTCACATCCAGGATTTAAAATGTTTTTGTCTTTTCGGCTTACAAATAGAAAACAATGTTCTTTGGTCTGTACTGTATAAATTATAAACTTCATTATTTTTTATTGTACATTTTTCATCGTAGATTTAAAAATTTTCACAATTTTTGGAGATATAAGTGAAATAAAGTACTTATTTACTTTGTTAACATAAGCATAAACTTAAACATTTGTACATGTATATAGTAAGTATGTCTAAAATGTGCTAGAAAATAAATTCAATAATTAAACATTCATATTTTTTTTATTTAATTTAAAATTAATTTTTATTTTCTTTTGACATCATATTTAATATTTATATTTCAAACTTTGTTTTCCAAACATTCAGTTTTAAAATTGAATTCCGCACTATTTTTAATTTTTAAGAAATGTATTTTTATGTTTGTATTTTCAACTTATAATAATGTACTATTATATATGTATATACATCACCAATAATTGTGGGATTCATGATAATTAAAGAAAACAAAAATTCTGAAAGTTAAATTTTGAAATCTTATTTTCGATCAACGAAACTTTTATTTTAATCATTTATGAATTTAATTTTTTTTTTACAAGAATAAAAAAAATTCAGAATAACAATAAAAAAAAAATTCTTACGAATTTCCATAGATCATTATTATTATTACAAGAAAAAAGAAAATAATCTTGTTTTTTGATTCGCTTGAATAAAAAATTTCATACTAAATTCACTTACATTTGGGAAACAAAACAGATGAACATATTTTAAAACACTCAAAAAGAATGAAAGTCAACACACAAAACACTCTTGTCAGAAAATAAAATTAAAAAAATTTAATTTAAAATTTATCAAATTTCTTTCACTTTATCCACATTTAAATAAAAAATAAAAATATTCAGAATAAATAATAATAATGAAAATTTACAATAGTGGTATATATACTCTACTGTCATGAGTGTGTGGAAAATTTTGCATTGATTTTTTGTTTTATCTTTCTATTTCTCTTCACATTTTCTCACATTTTATAATCATGCAGTAAATGCGGAAAACTCACGGTTAGAAAAAAAATTTCTGTTTTTCCTTATCTATATAATATTTAGAAAAAGAGCTTAAGTTAATAAGCTTCATTTAACTAGTTATATTTAATATGATGGTTCCACACAAATGTCACAAAATTATAACAAATGTCACAGAAAACACAATTGGAGTTTATTATTGTGTATGACAAACAAAATATTTTCTTCATTGGAAGCAAAAAAAAATTAAAAAAAACAAAATGAAAAACATTACAATTATGAAAGGTAGTTTACGCCTACAAAACATAATTTCTTCATAGCTATAAAATGATTAAAACAACAAAAAAAAAAAAAAATTAAAAAAGAAAAATAGGAAGAGTAAAAGCAATAAAATAAATTGCAGACAAAAGGAAATTTTCTCATCAAGGACAAAATTTCTTTTCTTTTTTTTTCGTATTTTTTCTCTGTAATTCAAAGTTTTAATGTTACACTTGTTAAACACAAATGTACAGCAATTAGTCTTAAGAGACTGTTTCATAATTGAATCGTTTGATATCATCAGTTTTTTTTTTTTATTTTTTATTTTTTAAGAATTTTCTTTTACAAAACCATTAATAATAAATAATTTATTTTTTTTATTCTTTTTATGTATATAAACACATTATATTGTTCTAAGCATGAAAAAAAAGTTATAAATTTTGGGAAAAAAAAATAATAATAATAATAATAACTAACTTTAGGTTTTTAAGATTTGTATTGAATATAAAATATTTTTATTCACATTGTATTCTTTCTTAAATAAAAATTTAACAACATTCAGGAATAACTGCCGTGTATATAACCCTTACAAACAAGGTATTCTATTTACAAAAATATACTCAAAGTAAATTCGCACAGAAATCTAATTCTTAATCAGTAGTGCAAATGTTCATAAATATTTTATTGTATTTACATTTTCAGATAAAATAATCCTTAGTAATGTAATATCAAAATTTCATCCTAGAACGATATCATTTTTTTTTCACGATTTAATGTTCATTTGGAAAAAAAAAATTTTGAAAATTGCTTTCTGATTTTATTTTTCATATAAAATGGAAAAAAAATTTTACTTTTTCACAAAATCAAATTACGTTTATTAAAATTTCTTATCGTGAGTTTCATATTTTAATTCATATATAGAATTTTGTACAAATATTTTCTTAGAACTTTTTTTTATGGCATTTACTCGAAAAAAAAAATTTATTTTATTTGATTTTTATAAGAATTTTATTTTTGGTAATTATTGAAATTTTTATGAATTTTTTTTTTTTTGCAAGTTAACCTTATTTAATATTTATGACAAGGTATTTTTTTTTACTTACACAAAAATATCAAATAAACAAAAATTATTTTCACAATAAAATAAAATAATCTTGTGTCATATTTAAGATTTAACAGATTTTATTTTAACAATATTCTATGAACAAACAATATTATTATTATTAATCAAAAATAATAGAATAGGTCAAAAATATAACCAGTTAGTATAGGCATCTAAAGAAAATATATATTTTTATTAAACATTTTGATCATAATATAATCCAGATCTAGAGAGAAACATTATACCCTCCCTAACTATTTCTGAAAAGAAATTTAACAATATTGAGGCAAATATTTTATTTTATTGATCACCAGATTTTGTAATAAAAACATTAATAAAAAAATCGTCTTACCAATAAAAAAGAATTTTTCGTGTTGGTGATGACGGTATAATAACTTAAACATTTTAATTATAAATTAAACCTTGTATTTGAAAATTTAGTTATCAAGTTTTTGTCGTAAAGAAAAGAACAAATTTCCCAATATTTAGATTATTTAAAATGACCAAAATAATTAATAGTAGATTACAATACATGTTATAAAAATTTGTTATTAATTGCGAGTTGTGTATACACACAAACACATAGACACGAGTCAAAATTATATCACGAGACCGAAGGTCGAGTGATATAATATTGACGAGTGTCTATGTGTTTGTGTGTATACACAACGAGCTGTATAACAAATTTGATTAACATGTATTGTATACTGCTTTAATGTGCATGTGAGAGGGAGTTGCAAAGAGAGAATATAGAGATAATTTATAATAAAAAATAAAGATAAAAGAAGACAAGGGAATTTTTCCACGTTAATTATCCTTTAATTTCTCTTTTTTTTTTGAGATAAAAGAAGAAAAGGGAAATTTTCCACGTTAATTATCCTTTAATTTCCCTTTCTTTTAGAGATTATGGAAAAAAGGGAAATATTGTGAGTGTGAGTGATATTATTTTTCTTTATAGTATTACGCAGTTCAAAATGAAGTAAGTAAATACAATATAGGGAAATGTAAATACAATTTACATCACAGGGAAATGTAAATACAATTTACATTTCCCTATAATTGCATGTGTATTGATGCATGCAATGGACCATTTCCCGAGCTAAATTTGCGAATGTAAATACAACTTACCGAAGACATGCACATTAAAAATATTTTCGTACAAGTTTTTCTAATAGTAATATTAAGTTAAAACTACAAGTTTTCATAATATCAACTTGTTCAATTAAATTAAACAAAGTTAAATTAAACAAAGTTTAAAATCACGAAAATTTTACTTCTAAAAACAAAATAAATAAAAACTCCCCAAAAGTGTTATATTACCTATTACGCTGAAAATTTATAATGTTATCCTTTTTATTATTCGGCAATTAAATTTTATTGCTGTTTTCGGTTTTGTCACTTGATTTCCTATTGAATTTATATTTTGAGTTTTACTAGAACCCAAAATAAAAAAAAAGAATAATATCTATTTCCACAGTAGAGAAATTCACATATAAGTATGTATTAAAATAAACACGACAATTTTTTTTTATGATTGACTTGATTTTTAGCTTTTGAACTTTTTATGCTTGTTTAAACATTTAGATAAAATTTTATATTTTTGATTTTATAATAATTTTTATATTCAACATAAGCACTGAAAAACAGAAAGCTTTCGTACCTATAATTTCTGTATATCCTTTGCCTTTTGTCGTAGTAAGGAAAAATAGTTCGTAATTTTACTTTTGAATATATATCTGTTCATATATGATTTTAAAACAATATTGTACACCGAAATGCTGAAAACGGTCCCAAACTTCATTTATGTACTGTTCTATGTTTTTTTTCAGTGTGAATAATTTGAATTTAAACGATTAAGAAATAATAAAAAAAAGGATATATTCTTAATATGGAAGGAAATACAAGTGACATCAAAATTTGTAAATATTACTTTAAAAATTTTCAATTTTATGTTTATTTGAAACTTTTCTTATTCAATGTGTTGGAGAAAAATTTAAGGTTTTGTCGGAGTAGAATATTACAAGGCTATTTTTTTTTTGTTCTTTGGCAAATCAATTTATTAATTTGAAGCAAATATTCGTACAAAACCAGTTATTCACATTTCAGTTCTAAATGGTACAAACAGTCCAACTTTCAAAAAGAAAATGGACCTTTTAATCATGTGTTTGCATTTACAAAACAAGAATCGAAATATCGGAAAACCTATGGGAAAACCTATTGTCGTTGACATTGTTAATTGTATGTATTTGATTTATTTGAATTTATTTGATGTACATATTTGATGTAAATATTGTGTAAAAAAATAATTGAGCAATATACAGTGTTTATTTTATTCTATATAGGTTTGCAGAGAAACTGTATATTTAGAAAAATTTAAAAAGTAGTTTATTAATATACACTTACTTTTTTATTAAAAACCTTACAAAAAAAGATAAAATAAAAATTAATTACATTTCAAAATCATAATCATCATATGACATCTAAAAAATTAAAGACGGAGTTTTTTTTATTTTAAGAAATCTCATTTTATTTCAAGAAATCTCAATTTATTTCCTTTTTAAAATAATTGACATCATAGCGAAAAATCAGAAAAAAAAGGAAATTGTTTTTAAAAAAATAATGGACAAAAAAAATTAACTAATAATATAAAAATCAATAATTACTTATTATTAATCATAAAACGATTTTACATTGACTTTAAAATTAATGCCAAACAAATATGAACCTACTTGTAATCTTATATACCTAGAATCATTTGAAGGAATTCAATTTTTTATTATGTTCATTTATTTTCCTCTTGAATTATTATTTTTTTTTTTTTTTTACTGAATATTAAAGATACAGACATAAAAATATACGTTTTCAATAGCATAAGTATTATAAACATATATAAAACATCACATATATACAACATGATGTAATGAGAAATGAATTCATTTATTATAAGACTTCGCAATTTCATGAAAAATATATATGTATATTAATTTTTTTCACCTGTCATATTTTCATACATTTCACCTTTGATTTTTGTTAATATGACAGAATAAATCGGAAAGATGAGATGTTAAATTTTCAAAATATAAAAATCAAATATTTCATACTTAAATGTAGTAAGACGACAAATATTGTCGAACTATACTTAATTCGATCTTATTTAAGAAAAAAAATTAATATTTTTTTTCTTAGGCTGACAATACAAAAGGAACCAGCTTTTAAGTTGCATTTGATTATGATTATTATGTGTATAAGATTTCAAAGTATTTGATGTTTAAGTTATAAAAAAGAATATTGACTTACTTAAAACATAAAATGAAAGTAATCAAAAAAAAAAACACGGAAAAAAAATTTTTTTCACCTCAAGTGAAATAAAAATAAATAATAATGTACGTAATTTTATTCTGAAAGATAATACAAATGCTTTCGGTAATTAATTTTTTTTTTTGTATCGTTGTTCTCATTTGAATCGGACGTAAGTTATTTTTTGTCATTTTAGAAATTTTAAAGCCATTACGCGGGTAAGCTATGTGAATAAACAGTCCTACTACATTGCTACTACAAAAAAGGAGTCGGTAATTCCCTTTTTCAGAACGACATAAGGGATTTAAAAATTGCCAATGATAGAATTTGGATGTACGTATTTAATATAAAGCATTTTAAAAAAAGGATTGAAATTGAAGTAAAGAAAGTATTTTTTAGAAGCGGATAAATTTTTTTCGCTCTACTGAAAAATTGTAAAAAATCTATTACGTTCGATTCAAACGAGAACAGCGAACTTATCTTATACTTAAATCTACTTAAAATTCTGGTCTGAAAAAAAAAATAAATAAATTGATAAAAACAAAAATATTATTTAAATAATGTATAGGTGTACCTATATCTCTGTGATTATTATAAATGTTTATATTGCTAATGGGATAAAAAGTAAATTAAAAAATTTCCTAATAAACACTGTGTTGTTAGCATAGAAACATAATAAATTTTCTGTTTTACTCCAGAATTTTTTGAGGGGAATAATTTTGTGTAAATAGAAAATCTTACTTAAGATTTTATAAGAACTTATATTTCTAAAGAATACATTAATTTACGGCTAATGATTTTTAAGTAAAAATTATTTTTTTTTTCCAATATTAGGAATTTTTTGTGGTTTTATATTGGGTGATGATTTTCTTTTGAAAGTTTTTCAATAAAATATTCTTAATATGCCAACAAATGTTATTTATTTACTTTGCTCCAGGGATTTAAGTAAATATAATATGATTTTATTATTTTCAAATAACTGATAGGGATAATAAAGTTTTTTTTGCTTCTTTTTTTTTTGGAATAATGTAATCCTGTAATGGTAAAAAAAAAATAAATAAAGTGATAGAATGATATAGAATAAAATTGTTATTTTTGTCTAGTCGTTATAATAACTTTATAAATGACTTTTGAATGAAAAATAAATTTTTATATTTTTCATTTTAAGTTTCATATTTTATAATGTATATTTTTAATTTGAAGTTTTAAAAAAAAAAAAAAAAAAAAGTGTTACCACTGACAAATATAATGTACATTGGACATAACAATTTTTGCTATTTGAGAAATAATTAGCTCCAGTATTTGTAAAAATATTTATTTAATTTAAAATTAAAATTTTAAATTTAAAATTAAAAAAAATTAAAATTAAATGGAGCTAATGAACAGTTTTATTCTTCTGATTATATAGAATTTATTCTTCTGATTATATGATTATGTGGTTAAAAAGTAAAATTTATATTAGGGTTTAAACTATATGTCTGAACGATGTTTTCCAAAATTGTCTGAAGAATATTACTTTAATCTTTTTTTTTCCTAATCTGTTTGGTTGGACATTTCATAAAATTATCTTGAAAAGAAAATAATCTATTTTAAATCAAATCATTGACGTCAATAATAAAAAAATATAATGTTTAAGGCAATAATTTCTTTTTAATATTCTATGCGACATATAAATGTTTCTTAACACCTCTTCCAGACAAAAATTGATCCTAAAATTTAATAAAATATATATGTATTTAATTTTCAAAAGAAATAAAAAAAAACATTTACTTCAATACCCAAATTTATTTTGCGGTTCAAATTCAAATTCGACATGACATTGGGATTACGAACGACATAACCATAATTAACTATAAATTTCTATATGTATATTCTGTACTTAGAACATAAAAAACATCGGATTCAAGTTTTAATTACATTTTAAAAATAATAATCCACAAATGTTGGTGGTCTGTGAAATTAAACCATGCGTTATTAAATTTTGAAAAAAAAATAAAATAAATAAAAAAACACCAAGCAACAGTTGTAAGATTTTTTGAATGAAAAACTTAACGCAGAAAATTGGTTTTTTAACATCCTTTTTATTTTATTTTTATTATTTATTTTTCTTTTTTATAATAAAATTGAAAAACAAAATTATATTTTCAGTTTTAGTAAAGTTTTCTTTACAAAACAAACAAACAAAATAAAATTCAGGACAGTACCATACCGTATTATCAAATTTATTCTTTTTTCTTTTTTCAATTTTGATATAGGTGTGACATTACATTTAACCCTAAAATTAAATGGAAATTCTTCCAATAAGAAAAATCAATTTAATCTTGAAATTGTAATTTTAATGATTTCCAAAATAAATGTTTTTCTTTTAAGTAATAATTCTAATAAAGAGAACTCCTACTCCCTTTTCAAAAAAAAAGAAAAAAAAAGAAGAATAATGTCATTTTATAAAAGTTATACTATACACTGAAAAAATACTCCTGTAAATTTTTATTATGGCTAATTTAAGGTCAATCCACTAATGGAAACAGACTCGGAGGAAGGACGGGTTATTTTATATTATTTATATTAAGGAGTTCTATAAATAATTTATTTTTACTCTCAGCTTTAACCCATGAACAATTTGCTGATAATCAGAGTGTTATGTATTCAGTTATGCATTCAGATACGATTAGCTGGGACCAGGTTTGCGAAAAATTTCTTCAATAATTGATTTGTGGTAATAGCTGGGACTGTCGGACCGAAATATTACAATTTAAATCCAAATTTTTCGGTATGCAGTAATTTGATATTCATAGGTGGTTATGGTTATATGATAAAAGTTAATAAATTCAACTTTAAAGTGAATTTACAATATTCTAACGATGTTAATATTCTCAGTGTATTTTATTAAAATTTATTCTACCAAAGAAAAAATTATTAATGAAAATTAAAAATGTCAAAAAAATTTAATTAATCTCAAAAATGATCATAATGTTAACGAATATTCGTTGTAACAATTTATGGAGCTTAAAGCATATTCTCGAATAAATATTTTGGTTATGGATTTAATTATTAATATTTTTTTTTTTAATATTCTAGAATTTAAATATTTATTTTCATACCAAAAAAAGAATCAAATTTATTAAAGATATTCTTTTAATACCATGATAACACAAAAAAAAAACAAAATTATTTTCTTAATTTAAAAAATAAATACATTAAATAAAAAATAAAAAAAGATGTATAGAAAGTTTATAGGGTATTAAAATGATTAAAGTTTGCATCGTTGTAGGTATAAATTGATCCCAGGACCCAGAGTCTTTAAAATTTTGGTAAAATCGATGCCCAACTTAATTTTTCAAGGTAATAGATGATAATGGAAGCTCAACAAAGTTTTCACAAAAAATCGTTCGTTAAGAGGACTTGGTACCAGTTTGGATTTTTTGTCCCAAAATTTGATTCTAGAGCCGTTTTAGATTATTTTAAAGTTTAATTAAAAAAAAACATTTCATTCACAACCTCAGGAATGTTTCATAGTTTAAAATGACATAAAACTTTTTAGAATCGATTAAGGATAAGTGCTCGAAATCTCTTCAAAACCATTTTCTGACACATAACAATGGTTTTGAAGAGATTTCGAGCACTTAGCCTTAACCGATTCTAAAAAGTCTTATACCCTTTTAAAGTATCAAACAGTTCGGAGGTTGTGAATGAAAAGTTTTTTCTAAATTTAACTTTAAAATAATCTAAAACTGCTTTTCAAAAAAAAATTGGGACAAAAAATTCAAACTGGTACCAAGTCCCCTTAAGAGGACTTGGTACCAGTTTGGATTTTTTGTCCCAAAATTTGATTGTAGAGCCGTTTTAGATTATTTTAAAGTTTAATTTAAAAAAAACATTTCATTCACAACCTCAGGAATGTTTCATAGTTTAAAATGACATAAAACTTTTTAGAATCGGTTAAGGCTAAGTGCTCGAAATCTCTTCAAAACCATTTTGTGACACATAACAATGGTTTTGAAGAGATTTCGAGCACTTAGCCTTAACCGATTCTCTAAAAGTCTTATACCCTTTTAAAGTATCAAACAGTTAGGAGGTTGTGTATGAAATGTTTTTTCTAAATTTAACTTTAAAATAATCTAAAACTGCTTTTCAAAAAAAATTTGGGACAAAAAATTCAAACTGGTATCAAGTCCCCTTAACTAAAGTTTTTGTATCTAGTGTTCTATTTATATATAACGCAATATCTAGCGCAATTTCAAAATAAGTGAAATTTAAGAAAATTAATGTTCGTTTATTTTTTGAAATATTAAATAAATTTACAGGCTCAAGTGAATTTGGTTATAAAACAAGAAAAAACCGAATTTCCCAGGTGTATATAATAAAAACGTTGTATATACATAGATAATTTTTTTAAAGCGAATTTTTTTTTTATATTTTCTTAAGACATTTTATGTACATATAGGGAATCTCTTATGTCATTAAAAAATTAGTTTAATTCGTCTGCTGTTATTTAAATTTTTGACACACAAACCTTGAAAAATGGTGAATTTTATTTTTCGCGTAAAATATTCTCGTTTATTGAAAATTTACCCCATTAAATTACTTGTTATAAAGAAAATATAATACATATTATTAAAATTAACAAAGGAAATGAAAAAGTTAGCGATAAAGTAAAGTAATTAGTGAAAACAAATAAATAATGTTTATTCTTTGCTGACAAAATCTGTGAAAATTTCATTTATATGTATCACTTTTTTTTGTTATTCTATAAATAAGTATAAAAGTTTTCCTTTACATTATTATTATTTTGAATAATTATTGTTATTAAGCTTTGTTTACGTTTTTAAATTTTGATGTTATTAAAGAGAGAGAAAAAATTTAAAAAATGACAGGGAGAAAATTTTTCACGATATACGATATACACGATATACATATTAAATATTATTTACAAACTTAAATAACTTTTGAAATTTATGTAATTAAAGATAGGAGAAAAATATACATTTACCAAAAATTCATATAATATTATCATCAGATAAGAAATTATAAAATACAATAAGATAATTTAAATAAACACTGTATTTTTTTTTGTTCTTTTTTTTTTGGAATTTTTATATAACACTTTTCGCGTTAAATAAATTTAACTTTCAAAGAAAATATATAAATTTTATTTATTTACTTAATGTGCCAACTTTTAATTCAATTTAAACTAAGTATATAAATTTAAAAGTAAAATAATAACAACAATGAAGTAAATCAATTGGAATTATGATGACAGTTGTCACAATAAAACAAAAAAAAAACAACAAACTATTCTTTAGGAAAAGCAAAAACAGATGATTTTAATAAAAAAAATTTACCTTGCCAAAAGGATAATAATATGTACTATGGTATTTTTGTACATATTTTTTTTTTTAAATCTAAAACTATACGAAATTAAAATTGGTCTATAATAATTAGATAAAAAAAGAAACCAAAAAATTATCAAGATCTTTTCGGTTTGGTTATGATTCTGATCCCTTAAAACCTTTTTAAACTTTTACATGTAATTTTTTTTTTTATTACTTTTTAAAACATAAAATTAACATACCACAATATTATTCTATATCGTTGAAAATAATGTTAAGTTACTTACTATGCTTAAGGCTAAATGGAAGGAAAATCGAAATAAAAAGTTATATAAAACAACAAAAAAAAAACAATATATTATGCGGAAGTTTTTGTTTTTTTACATAAGCATAAAGCTTTCATATATTCATAGTAATAATATAATGTATTTTTCATTACAAAATGGAAAATATTGTTCATGTTTTTTAGATAACACAAATTAGATATGTAAATTATAACGAAATATTTTGTTATAGATATTCGTTAAAGGAATCTTGCTGTTTCTAGTATGAGTCATGCAAAGATTCTGACATCTAAAAACTTGTGCTGTTATACGTGTTTGAAGGTTTCTCAATACTCAATACTCTCAGTGAAAGAAATTTTATTAGTGGATAAAATTCAGACCGATAATTTTACAATCAATAATAATATCCCTGTGACTTGTGGGTGCTGTTGTATTTTAAAGATTTTTGATGAATTTATCATCTCAATATTCGAATAAAGTGAATATAGTACACTTTTTAAAATGTTTAAACTCAAAATGATGAGACTGAAATATAACAAGTATGAAATAAAATTTTCATAATTTAAATTAAATGTTTGTACGTTAGTTAAAAAAAAATAAATAAATATAGAATTACACAGAATAATAAATGAAATAATTTCCTTTTATTCTAAATAATGTTAATTAATAACACCGCACTTCTTTAATGAATTAATTTCAAAAAAGGTGTAATGCTTGTAAAATTTATTCCACCATAATTAATTTGCGTGCCAAATAATTTAGTGTAGAAATAGTTTAAATTAAAAATGTATTCCGGAGTTGTGAGTTTCGGAAGTATTTATTTATAATATTTTCTGTTTTAGGCACTAAAAAGAACAGCTCTATCTTTATGACGAAATTTGAGCACTTATTTTCATTTAAATCTTTCTAAAACATATGCGGTGCCGGAAATGATTAACCTCATTCAAAATTACGTAAAAAAACACATTGTTTGTTCTTACTCCCAAAATTAAATTTTATTCATATATAATGTTTAAATTTTTTGTTCCTATTTTTGGAGATATCATAGTATCGTATTATTAATGCTTATCATATTAATTTCATAACCTAATTTTCTACTTAACCCCTCCACATTTGATTTTTTTAACATTTTTTCAACATTACTGATTGAAAAGTTTTAAATGAAATCCATAGAATTATCTATATCTAAAACTAAATAATAAAATATCCAGCAACAGAGAAATAATCTAATTATAGATAACAAACCAGAAAGTAAACAATATTAATTGTTTAAGTTGAAAATAATTTTACCAAAAAAAAAAATTAAAATACATTTCCTTAATATTTAGATGAGGACCTAATTATTGTCAACACTGCAAACTTATACAGCAGTGTTAAGTATAAAAAAAAAAACAAATTATGCGCACGTTATGCTTTTGGCGACGTCCTTGAATATCTCAAAATCTTATGAATTTTCCTGTTTAGAATTTTAATTATAGAAACTCATAAAAAAGTCAAATTTATTTTTTCTTTATCAAAAATATTGTGGCAAGATTTTATCATTACGCTTTGAAATAAACTCGCAACATAGAATCACAGTGAAATTTATAAATTTGAACTAGGTACGTTGGAAAAAACTTTATTATTCTGAACATTAAGATTTACCAAAAATAACATTTGAGAGTTTTCTAAAAGCCCATTTATTTTATGACGTAATCTGTTAAAAAAATATTCCTATAATCAATAAAGTTAATCTTCTGAATGCATTTTGTTTCTAATAATAATTTAAATTAATATTCAAAATGTTAATTCAAAAAAAAGAATATACAAAATGTCATGCGTCACATTTTTTAGCATATATAATATACTAAATTCCCATAATAATTTTGACATCAGCATAGCAGAATAAATTACTTAGATTTTATGCAGTTTATGTCATTTTTATATTGTGCATTTTATAAAGATTGAAATAATTTATTTTTGATATTACTTTTAATCACAATTTTTTTTTTCTTTTGTTTTTCTTTGCAGATATTAATATGATTCGATGCTGGAAACATTATATTCATTAATTTGAACGCATGCAGGGAAAACGAAACACTTTATCTATATATATATATATAATATATTGTATTACATCTGTGATAAGACGTCTCAAAATAAACATATAAAAAAGAAAACTTGATTTACGTCAAGTGCTCATCATCTTGAAATTTTTTAATATGAATTTTATGGAACTTTTTCAATTTTGCGATATTAAAAGTGGAAAATAAAAAGAAAAAAAAAAAAAGGGTATTCAATATTATATTTCTAATTCATAAAATTCCAAAAGAATCAACTTTATCATCAAATTTCATTTTATATGTTACACAAAAAGAAAAAAAAAAATTGTTTGCATGCGAAGTTGAAAAGCAAATAAACATTTTAAGATAAGAATATTTCAAACTGTTATATATAGACTGTTAGAATTTTCAAAAAAAAGTAAAATAAAAATAAGGAAATTATATTTAAATGTTGTGCAAGATTTTCTGTTTCTTCTTTATTTTTATGTAAGAGAATCCTTACGAATTTCTTGACAGATAAGATCTAATTTATATATATATATATTTTTTTTTTTTTGGTTTTGTTTCGAATATTTTGTTTTGTACATTTTTAGATATTGTTTATAAAAAAAATCATAACATATAGACTAAATTGTAATAAAAAGAAGAAAAAAATATAATTTTATTATTCAATGAATGTTAGATAGAAACAAATAATTTTTATTTTATATAAATATTATACAATTTTTTTTATTTATTTATTATTTTTGTAATTATATTAATCATGGACATGATTTCTGACAAATAAGATTATTACTCTTTCTGAATAAAATAATTAATATATTTAAAAAACAAATATGAAAATAAGAAATTATATTTTTGTATAAAAATATTATAATGTTAAAATTCATAATTTTTCCCAATCAAATTGATAATATTAAAATCTGAAACAAATTATAATATTTTGTTCATTAATACATGGAAATTAAAATAAATTAATTTGATACATTATATTCTGAATGCTTCAAATAAAAATTGGGTAAAAAAAAAATTTAATAAAAAAAAAATATTTAATACACATTTTTTGCTTCCCAACTTAAGTGGTTTATTTTTTTAATTAATTAAATTCATCTTTCGTTACATGTAATATTATGATGTTTTATCATTAAATTCAAATATATATGAATTCAAAATATTATTTAACTTTGCTCACTGACGTCCATTAAATTGAGGAATCGGATTCATTTGATTCCCAAAAATAATAACAAAATATATAAAATTAAAAATAATACCAAATATAAGTTTATAAAACTAATTTTAGTTTCTAAAATTTTATTAATTTGTTTTCCTTAGGCCTGTGATCAAGAAAATTTTGAATTATTCAGATTTTATTTTGCGTATCATATACATAGCTTTTTTTTTTAAATAAATTTTAATTATAAGATAAAAAACTTTTAAGGAAGATTGTAAGATTTTATTCTCTCACTTGTAAAGCTGAATATTTAAGAATTTCTTCAGCTAAAAAAATATAATGAAAATTTATCGAAATAAAAATAAATTATACAGAATAATATTTAAATTTAATTTTTATAAAAACCGATGATTGACTTTAATATAACAAATAATAATAATAATAATAATAATTTAACTACATTAGCTTTAAATAAAACCAATGATTTGTTACATAATATAACAAATAATTTATATAATAATACTCGTCATCATCATCATTTTCATCAACATCAGCATCATCATTTATTACAACAATCACAGCAACAAAATGATAGCTTACATTATAATGGGGGAATGTTTGATATATTATCAACATCGGAAGCGTCGTCATCGTTGTCGCCATTAATAACAACAACGACAAGTGCTGCCACTTCACTTATATCACCCGCCGATATTGTATTTGATTTTGAAACTAATATTAGCCCATTATTTAATTCATCAAATAGTTTCATTAATGAAACAAAATCAGAATGTACAGATTTTTATAATCCATCTGCACGTTTTGTTTTATTTGAATTTTGGATATCCGGTGTTGTATTGAATTTAGTAGGAATTTTAGGTATATTAGGTAATATTCTATCAATGGTGATATTAAGTCGACCACAGATGCGTTCTAGTATAAATTATTTATTAATTGGTTTAGCAAGATGTGATACTGTCTTGATAATAACTTCAATGCTATTATTTGGCATACCTTCAATATATCCTTACACTGGTTATTTATTTTATTATTATTATTATATTTATCCAAATATATCACCATTAGCATTTCCAATAGCGATGGCAGCTCAAACGGCCAGTGTTTATATGACATTTACGGTAACATTAGAACGTTACGTCGCCGTTTGTCATCCGTTGAGGGCTCGGGCATTATGTACCTATGGCAGGGCAAAAATTTATTTTATTGTTTGTATTGTACTTGCTGTTTTATATAATGTACCTCGATTTTGGGAGGTTATCGTTATTACGGAAAAATCATTTTTAGACGAAACTGAAGTTATTTATTGTGTTATTGCATCACCATTACGTTATAATAAACAGTATATAAAAATATATATACATTGGTGTTATTTAATATTTATTTATATAATTCCGTTCTTTAGTTTGGCTGTATTAAATTGTTTAATTTATCGTCAGGTTCAGATAGCGAATCGAGAACGGCAGCGACTCAGTCGAACAGAACGTCGTGAAATTGGTTTAGCAACAATGTTGCTGTGTGTTGTTGTAGTATTTTTTGTATTCAATTTTTTAGCTTTATACACAAATATATTAGAAGCATTTTATAATGAAATTAATGATTATTTAGTCAGATCTTCTAATTTATTAGTTACAATCAATTCAAGTGCAAATTTTATCATTTACGTAATATTTGGTGAAAAATTTAAAAGGATTTTTTTATTGTTATTTTGCAAAGGTCGAATCAGTCGGGACACCCCAGATCTTATTCACTATGAAAGCTCTATATCGAATGAAAATAATGGTAATAGATCGTCAGGTCGATTCTCGCGTCACGGCACTCAGCGTAGTATAACTACCAGAAACGGTGTTACAACTAGTGTACGCATAACAAAAATTAAACGTAATCGTGCCCCATCGCCGGGACCGTGTGTTTATTATCCAGCAAGAGAATTACAGCGATCGGCAACAACAATATTAACGCCAAGCTCATCAATTCATTGTGATTGTTATAATTCGAAAAATAATGGCATAATGACATCAGGATTTTGAGAAGAAAAATAAAATTTGAAAAAAAAAAATAAAGAAACTACTTATATAACATGGGTTTTTTTATTATATTATTTCATTCTTGGGATTTTTTATTTGAAATTAAAAAAAAGGATCATTAAAAAAACCATAAAACAAATAAAAAGAAAATTGAATTTACATTCTTTGATTAAAATCGATTTTTTTTCTCTCTCTTTTTATGTTTATCTTCCCTTGAACTACGATTATTTTAAAAAATTAATCCTTTATGTGAAAACAAAAGATAAATAGAAAATTTGTTCAAAAATTGTTGGAAATTCAACATTGAATTCAAAAGTATAGTAAATTTTATGATTAAAATTGCAAAGAAAGCTAAAAATAAAAAAATCCTGTAATACTTTTTATCTATTTTTCTTAATGATTATGCTTAAAAAAACCATATATGTGTACATCCAAATTAACTTTATAATTATATTTGTAATTTTGAAGGAAAATTTTTATTTCAATATCGTATACTAAAAGCTTAGTATATATAACCATATACATAGAGAAGAAATAATATACAATAGAAATAATTTAATTAGAAAAGTTCTTGTTTATTTCAAAAAGAAATTTTGTTTGTTGAAAAATCGTAAAATTTTTACTATGTTGAAGTATTGATGTATTTGAATTAATTTCGCTTTTCGAATCATTGCGTTCCTTATTTATATACTGAACACTCAAGAAATTAAACTTCTAAAGTTTTCCCTCAAATTATGTAAAAAGCTTTCCCCAAACAGGTAGAATTCTATTTATCTTCCAGGTCTGGTCTGCTACCGTATCTTCGAATTTAAATCTACATAAAAATTTCCAAACTTTATAAAAAAAAACAAACCCTTATTGTAACTTATTAATTTAACATTTTCTTATGGAAAATAACATAAAATTTTAAACAATAATTTATCATATATAATTAAGTACGTTCTTATAATGTTAAATATCCTTTATTCTTTTATTTCATCTAAGAAACATTTAAGTTTTCATAAAATGTTTATTTATATCTAGCAAAAAATAAAAAAAAAATCTACAAAATCATGGCATTTAATGATGCCATTAAATATGTGCTTATCAAAAATTATATAAACATTTATAAAAATAATAAAAGAATTTTTAAAGATTATGTCATGGTACCTATTTTCAAATTAAATCAAATACTTTATTTCAAAAAAAATTCTATTTTATATTTTTCCTATATATACATTAATTTATTTTTTCCAACCTTATTTTATGATTTTCTAAAGAAACAAATTGAGCGTTCATCTGTAACAAAAATGTTAAAATAAAAACCAAAATATGCACATATTATTATTTAAATCATTATTTATATATTTCATGGTTATCAAATATTCGAAAATCACTTATTTGTGATTTGTGACTTTTGTTATTATACATCCGAAAATGTAATAAAACAATTATTATATATAATTATATATAAATGCAAAATAATTATGTATATAATATAAATAAATAAAAAATTTAATAAAATCACAAAATTTATAAAAAATCCCAATTATGAAATTCGACCTTTGCAATTTTAACAAATAAAAATAATTTTAACAGATAATTTTAAATTAAAAAAAAAATTTTTCCAATTTTCTTTTTGTAATTTTAAAGAAAATTTGTAGCAAAAAAAAAAAACTATTCTTTTGCCTTAAAAGAAATTTAATATAATTTTGTAAATATGTGTAATTTTGTAACCTGCTTTTTCCTTCTTTCCATTTATAGTTTCCTTTTGCAGTATAATAATGAGAGTTTCAAAAAATGTAGGTATATATGGAATATAACCAAACATAACACAGATTTTATACATACCTATTTATGAGAATGAATTTTTAGAAGAGCATTAAATTTTAACACAAAATATAGGGTTACATTTAGAAGTATAATGCTTATTTCCGTAAAAAAAAAATAAACCATCAGGCTGATAGGATACAATCATTGTATCGTACAATAACAACCATTACATAAGATCGCATAACCAGGGCCGGCTCAACAGTTGTGGCGCCCTGTGCACATATAAATTATTCCGCCCCCATATTATTTCTTAAACTTTTTAATAATTTTTAGCTCAAACTCAAACCATATGGAATTTATACAAACTCAAACCATATGAATTTAGGTCGAACTCAAACCATATGGATGAAAAAACTTGTAACCAGCTAAAGATATGCAAAATATTTATTATTATATAGATACTAGCCTTTATTAAAATTAGCCAAATTATTAATATATATTCCAAGATTTTATAATTTTTAATATTTTTTTAAATTATTTAAATAAAATTTAAAAAAACATACACAAATGTCGGTCAATTTGCCGCCTCTAAATTATGGCGCCCTATGCATTTGCCACATCTGCATCGCTCCTAAGCTGGCCCTGCGCATAACTATTTAGAAGATAATGAGTTGGAAAAATTGTTGTTTGCCCTTAATAATGAAAGTTATCCGTGCGCATTTATATGGTATACTGAGATTTGTTGATCTACTGTCCTTTTAAAGGATTATCTTCAAATAATTGAAATAATATGTACATATAATTTATTTGAAAATGTGGGCGATCAAGTTTTTCTTTAGTTTTTTGTTTGCAATAAAGCGTACGCCTTCTACACCCAAGATGTTTTTCACATATTTTATTTTATACATATATATTATGTTTAAAGCCGAAAGCAGTCCCATTTGTCATGTACGAAAAAAAAGAAGAAAAAACTATATGTATATACATTATGACATAATTTATTTACAAAAAAATTTATAATTTTCTACAAAAGTTATTTGACAGTGTTATTTTGTTAATAATTTATTTTCAAATCAATTTCTTTACTATGCCTTTTTACATTAATTTAATATTAAAAAAAAAACAAAAAAAAACTCTTTGATAACATTTTATTAATCTCTCGCAAGGATTTTGTTTTTTTTTTTTCCTTGTAATAACTTGTTAATTAATTTAACTATATATTTTTCACATTTATTTAAATTAGTTTACATAAAAGAAATTATATTCTATTAAATTTTTATCAAATTCAACTGGGAGATAATTAGAAAAATTAAGAGATCAGGAACTTTATTATTTTTTAATTAAATTAATAAGAAAAAAAATTGCTTAATGAGCTTAATGAGATTTTTTAAAAATTTAGTGCTTGCTTCAATTAAAAACACAAAAATAAAAAGAAAAATCTAACATAAATTATAAAAATAAAAATATTTATTATTCGCAAATATTCTTAATAACTTAATAAAAAAATTATATTAATTTAAATATTATTATTTATTAATAAATTCTTGTTAAACCTCAAAAATTGTATAAGAAAAGGAAAACTCTATAATTATTGTAATGTAATAATTATAGAGTAAATGTATAATAAATTTTTCAAGCGAATTTTCATAAATATTTTTTTTGTCTGTTTTATTGTACAGGTTTTCTGTAAAGGAAATTTATAGTAGGTATTTAAAGTTTAAACATTATTTATTTGAAACATTTTCTTCAATTCTAAGAAAATCTAACCCTAATTGCAAAATATAAAGTATAATAAATTTTTCATCATTTATTTTTCCCGTAATATTTTTGTACGTTTCCTGTTAATTAAATTTAAAACAACATTCGACTTTTTTTTTTTTAATTTTTTTATTTACTCAAAAATTTTACTTTCTTCTTCGGAAAATTTATAAGAAGAGAAATGTGGTATATTAATAATTACTATAATATGTAAGGAAGGTATTCGTAAATTTTCCACTAAATTTCTTTAAAAGTAAATTACTGTGTACGTGAAACTGTGAGTATCATTCAAATGTTTAAGGACCTTTTTTTTTTGTTTATAGGATATATAGAGTTTC
>OZ023275.1:40370982-40688960 GCA_964007475.1 Hybos culiciformis | reverse complement strand
TATATGTAATGTATACTATACATTCGAAAGTAATTATTTTTACTTTAATAATGATTTCATACCGAAAAAACGATACTCTAGTTCAACGGTTCCCAAAGTGTGGTACGCGTACCACTACTGGTACATTACGCTTAGGCCAGTGGTACAATATTTTCTTCTATTAGAAATTAATTGATTTTATTTATTAATTGTTTCGTGTATTAAAAATTAATGAATTTTTTTAATTAAACTTTCTAAAAATTCGCACTTTCTTTTGTTTCTAATAAAAATTTAGATGCGTTTTCAGAGGTAGAAAGAGATCAATTATCAGAAATTTTTTCTAATAGTGATTTAAAACTTGAATTTAAACAGCAAAATTTAAGATATTTTTGGTTGAGTATTAAAAATAAATTCAAAACACGTTTAAGTTTAAACCTTGCGTTTAAAATTAACTAAAATTGAACATAATAGTACATATTTAATGAGCAACAAACAACTTCATCTTTGACATTAACTACTATGTACAAACTGTATTTTCTCCATTTTTTTCTCAATGTAAATAAAAAAATGTAGTTTATTATTTTAAAAATTTCTGATATTTTTATGCAGTAGTACGTATATTTAAGAAAAGTATATTGATGGTACAATATAGAAAAAGTTTGGGAACCGCTGCTCTAGTTAATCTTCTTACATATGCCTGCCTACAAATAAGTACGTATTATGTGAAATCCTTTTTCAAATAAAAAAAAAATAAAATAAATAAATAATACTCTTTTATTCAAATTAAATTTTTCATGAATTTATAAAGATTTTAATTAATATTGCAATAATATTTTAGTACAAGGACATGCATATTTGTATATATCATATAATGGTTGAATGAAATTGTCATCATGGAATGGAAATTTTTGATATTAAATGCAGGTTATAATATGTTATGGGTTGTTTTAATAATTCTTTGAAACACGACAGAAGGATTCTTTAATTGGGAATTTGAATATTTGATTTCCAAATACATAATATGAATTAAGATTTTTTTATCTACGTCATTGAATTTAATTTTTATGTATATATTTAATGTAGTCTGAGTGTGCTTCTTTTTGTACAGCCATTTATTTTATGCCAAAGGAAAAATCGTGAAATCGATACAGTTTTTTTTCCCCACCAAAATCTTTATTAATATTTTCACTCTTACACATACAAACCGACTCAAGATTGAAATTATAATTTTAATCTTTGACTGTGACAAAAATCTTTATACCCATTATTTTAATTTGCTGTTCCAACTGTTCAAGCCAATCCAATTCAACTCTGTATTCTTTAATTGCAGTGAAACGAGGAAATGTTCTTGAAAATCGATTATCAATCGTAACATTTTTTACGAAAATATGTCCCTTAAATAAAAACAAATTAATTTTGAAAATATTTTGATTTAAATTTACATATTTATTTTTCATTTTTCTAGTGCTTAAAAATTAATGAGAACTTACCGGTTTTATTGGGCAAGAATTGATATTTGAATGTTTTTGTATCTCTTGTGTAACAAAACTCATTATTGGATTTCTTGTTGTCTTTTGGGAAATATTACATGAATTCCATTTCATTCTTAAAAATCTCATATTTTCATTCCTTCTCGCATAAATTCGTAAGTTCACCTAAGAAAAAATAATTTTTTTTTTTTCAATATTAACGTGCTTTCAAGTGTCGTTTTTTCGCCCGAAAAAATTTAAACATATTTAATAAAATTTATATTCGAAATTAATCAATTATAAATAATTTTATTTGATACCGACCGACAACAATTTTTTTTTGTTATCGCTAATCGTAATGCCTGGCCATTATATATAATGAATTCATTTATTACAATGTCCATAACATATATACATTACTTGCCTCGATATTTTTTAGTTCTTGAAGAAGATCACCTGAAAAATCCAGAGATTTTAATTCATTTCTCTTGGAAACAATTTGGCAAGTTACATTTGTAAAAAAATTTACATGCGGAAGACATAGAAAATTTGTTACTTGAAAAATTTCTTTCTCCTAGAAAATAAAAATAAATATTATTAGCTTAAAAGTTGAATAAAGTGTTAAATTGTATTTTGTGATACAAAAATATTATAGTTATTTATAAGATCCTCCAAAAATTTCTTCATAACCCCCCGTAATACGAAGAATCTTTTAATATCATAAGAAAATACTAAGTTTATTAAAATTTTTATTTTATTTGTAAAAAAAAAATAGAAGAAAATAGAACATTAGCTTTTTTATAAAATTATAATTCAATCAATCAAAAGTTTACCAAAGTTAAAGAAAATCTGACGTTTAACAAAATTAAAAAAACTTGTAAATCTCCGTACCGAAACATATTAAAAACTAATTTTAAAAATATTTTTGTCATTTTTTGAATTGTTTCATTTAAAAATGTTAATTATTATTTACCAATTAAAATGAAATTATCTGTAACTACACCTATTTATTGAATTTTTTTTTAATTTCTATATTTTAAAGTAGAAAGAAGCTGAAAGAAGGTAATGAAAACTTTTCGTTAATCCAGTTGAAAAGCTTTTAAAATAGATAGATATCTCTTTTTTTTTCTTTTTTTCGCACCAACCAAAAAATAAAACTAATATTAAAAATTTAGTGGTTAGAGTAGAGCATTAATAATAGTACATACATATATTTAATACCAAATTCATTGAGAAAAATTAACCCTTTTTATCTTTTTTACTATATATTGAACTTATTTAAATATAGATGTATCTTTGTTTTTTGTGCAATTTTTGTCTTCTTGATTTTATACTGGTAAGGATTATTTAAACAAAATAACTTTCTCCTTTCTGTTATACATTTATTTTTATGTTTTTATTTACATAATATTACCTTGATTCCGTATTAGTATATTTGTGCGTATTTTGTGAACTTAATTTTTGGATTAAGGAAATTGTTTATAAATAGGGCAAATAAAGAGTTAGTTTTAGTTATTCGGTTATATATACTTGGAGAATATTTTAATAGTTTGTTGTAAATGTAATAATGATCAATGTAATTAATTTTTTTTTTCAAATTCAATAGAAAGATTACGATTTATTTGTTTGGTATTTTTGATTTCAGGTGATTATCATCTCTTACTTTTTGCTTGAAGGAAACATAATATCCAACTAGTTTAACCATACTTTGGAAAAGAACTCTCCTCTTCTATAATAAAAAAAATAACCATAATATAAAAATTTTGATTTCAGAAATTCTTTTTTATAAAATATATACTTAACGTCTGTTCATTGCCTGCATTTTTATCTAATATTTTTTAAACTGACAATAGATGGGCTTTAGTCAGAACAAAAAAAAAAAATAGAAAATCAAAATTACATAAATTGTGAGGAAATAATTTGATATTGTTCTTTGGTATATTGTTCCGCACTCGCTTGAAATAGGAAAAAAGGAAACATTTTCTTTTTATTGTATACATACATAATTTTATTTTTTTTTTTTATTTTTAAATATATTTTATTGTTGAAAACTGTAATGAAAGATAGAACAATAGTATATATACAGAATGCTTCAATTATTAGTTTTTCATTTTTCCATCAAACTGTGTTACAATGTGCCATATATACATAAAACCATCTTCTTATAGTAGTAATAATATTTTCCGGAAAAATATTATAATTTTTGTTTCAAATAGAAATTCAATTGTTTTGGGAATAGGAAGCAAAAAAAAAATAATGTAAAAATACATTATTTTCAAAAATAAAAAACAACATCAAAAACCGAAATAAACAGAGAAACAATGGAATATATTTTCCGACGAATTATTCAAAGCAAAGTAGTCCATTTTGTAATGGAAAATAAGGTGCAGTCGACGATGGAAGAGCAATATGTCTCGTAAAGGGAAACTAATGTTAACATCAAATTCAGCCCCGTAAAATATTCTTACTACTGGAACCCAAAATGTTTCGGGTATTATTACACTACCGCGCATTATAGTGTGAAAAAAAATATATCAAAAAGCATACAGACCTTATGTCGTTTTGAAAACAACAAAAGATATTCGTAATTCGTATATGGTAGATATTATATCATTTATTCTTAGACATTATTGAAATATTAATAAAAAATGTTAACAAGGGTTTGAAAAGAAAGTTTTAATATTTATTATTATTTTTTTTCATTTTCTTAATATAAACAATAGATTCTACAACTATCTAAATTGAAAGTCAAAATAAATAGTAAGTTTTGTAGTGAAAAAAATAATATTTATTATAAAAATCAATTTCGCTTTTCCTAATGGTTTTTTTTTATTTCAAATTATTTTATGTTTTTTTTTTTCATTCCTTGCAGTTAAAGAATAATGTAATTTTACTTTTGATTTAATGTAAACATAAAATTCAATTCAAACAAAGAATTTATTCCTGGCAATTTTTCAAGAAAAGAAGAATTTTTCTTTGATTTTAAATAATCGGAAAATATAAAATTATGTATTTGTTATATGCATATAAGCATCTCGTAATGTTAAGTAATATAGCGTATAAGAATCATACTTTCCTAGTATTTAAAATCGTTTAATCATTCCGAAGTAAAGTTTTGTAACTTTTACATTTCTTACCGTTCCAACAATCTTATTTAATTTTATAATGTTATCATTTTGACTCTAAAAAAATCATTACAGAATACCAAATACAACTGTCAATATCCGAATTATGTTTATTTATAATACTACGGATTACAATTGATTTTAACATTTATTGTATTTTTTAAGGTTTGACTGAAAATGTCAAATTTCAACACATTCAACGTACAGTGTTATAATTTTCAAACTATTGAAATAGAATTTAGATGTTTGACCCTACCTTGACGTCTTAATGTTTTGGAAATAATTTTAGAATTCGGACTAATTCATATAAACTATAAGAATCAAATAGTTTTTGTAACTTTAATATAATAGATATTTGTAACTTTAATATAATATATAACAATATATAACACTACAAAAAGTAACTCTATACATTCGATTCTATACATTCGATTGAAAAATTAGATTTTAAATACTACTTAATATAAATGTTGGATCGCATATAGCATTTTTATTCGAAGAATAAAATAAATTTTAAAGAGACCATTAAAGTTCACTTATCCTAAAATTTATTTAATTTTCCACCTGATTTTTTTTTTCTTTCCTTCATACAAATAATGTTATTAATGTTCTTAACTTCTTTTTTATTATTATTACATACATTTAAAAGGATAAGAAAAAACACATGAATGACACACTCTTAAATTTATTTACAAATTGAACTTTTAAGACATTAATTTTGATTTCGTTGAGGAAGTATTAAATTTTTTTCCAGGTAAACACGAATGTAGTAAATAACTCAACGTCAAAAAAGAAATTTTTTTTTTTTTAAATCTATAAGATGTTATATTTTGCTAGACTTATATCATACTCCTATATATAATAAGAATAAACAAACATATTAAAAAAATTTATTATAATATAAATCATATTAAAAAACATTTGTCAATGTTTTTATAAATATTTTATGTTAATAAAAATTATCTCAAATTTACAATAACTATGTATAAATGATTAATAATATAGAAAATATGTTGCAAGAGAAAATATATGTTATGTATAATGTTCAATTGTGTATGCATACTACAAAACATTTCAAAAATGTAATCATAAAATATTTAATATCTTTCTTATGCAATTTATTGGAAATATTTATCTAGATCATGTATTGATAGAACAAAATTTGATATGATGTGGTTATAGGTATCGGACAATTTTTACACACTCTTTTTACAGCAAATATAGCTCTAAAAAATATAAAATACAAAAATTATAGGTATTATTAATTTATATATCTGAAAATGCGAAAATCAGTCGAACGCGCATGATATCTTACAGTGCTATCCGTACGGTTCATCTTTATAGAAAGTACATTTAAAAGAAATGAGGAACATTTAGAGAATTTAAATGTTCCTCATTTCTCCAGAAATTAAAAATGTTTAAATCTCGTTTGTTTTTCAAATTTCCTGTTACATATAATACTAATTCGTTGATTTGCAATAACTATAGAATAGTAAGAAAACATATAAAGTTTAATAGTTTGTTTAAAACTTGGCTGACAATGATTGAACATAAAGTTTAAATTAATTTGTTTTAGTTTCTTATTTATTTTTTATTTTCTTCCAAGACATGACTTTAATAGAAGTTTTCTTCAATAAAAGTTGAATAAATTAAAAAAATTGCAAAGTTACAGAAAATTTATACGATTTCACTTTGAAGTAACTTTCTGATTACATACAGTAGGTAGATATGTATACTTAAAAAAAATTCACTTGTTAAATAACTTGTTATTGAAAATTTTAAACTTTACCTTCAAACAAAAATAGTTACATTGAATTTGTATATTTTATAACTTCTCTAGGCACACAAAATATTCCAATTTAATTAGAATTTTATAATTTCATATTTCAAAAGCTCAAAACTTTAAGCTCAGTTTTACTACCTATATAACTATATTTCTAAATAGCGAACTTTATTATAAATACCCTTACATTGTTGAAAAAAAATATAACAAAAGTCTAAATCTTTATTTAATATTATTTTATGTCAAACTTAGAATTAAAACATATAAATATGATAAGGCTCTCTTTAGACCAATATTTTCTGGTAAAAATTGTGAATAGATTTATTCTTTTTCTTTCTTTCTTGTTATCATAATTTCTTCACCTAAGAAACAAACAATATTATTCTGTAGGAAAATAATAAAAAATAAAAGAACCGGATAATACATTTCTCAATTATACCATAGATTAAGAATATAGAAAGATTTATAGCTTCATACAACATTTTTTCAGTCTTTTTTGGTATTTTTATGTGAAGGTGTTAGTAAAACTAAATAAAATTCTTTTCATATATTGATAATTATCATGTATTTTATTTTGTTTTACTAACACATTCACATGAAAATACCAAAAATAATGTCGTATGAAGCTAAGAATCTATGTATATTCTTAATCTATGATTATACATATAGTACACTATATATAAAGATCTTGGTCAAGTTAAAAACTCTATTTTATATAAATTATTATATTTAAAAAATACTGCGTTTCCAACTTTTCGAGTCCGAATTTCTTAATGGTCGTTTGCGTTAAAAGAAAAGAACTAAGTTATTTCAAACTTTCATTAGTCCAATTTTATTGGAGATAACGTTCAAAAAACTTCTTAACCCCGATATTGTTTATGAGATTTTTCCTTTATTTTTTTTTTTTTTATTAATTTATTGAAGCGCGTGCAGATTGCCTTTATGTTGAAAAAACAACCTTGAATGCAGAGATTTCATTAGCTAAAGGAAAATTGTGTCTTACTTTAATCTATAAAGTAAATAAGTTTTATAAGAATTTCAATTTCCTTTAAAATAAGAAGTGTAGGAAAAATCATATAAAATGATGATAAACTCCTGAAAATAAATGAATAAATTTAATGTGAACATGATATTAAAGTATTCCAGGTGATTTAGTGAATATATCGAATTACATAAGATTGTTCTGGTATTACTCTCTTTTAAATTTAAGTTCGAAAGAACTTATAAGATTATGGTAACCCAAAATTATGTTGCCTGTTTAAAAAAATTAATATAAATGTATCTTTAAAGACCTTGCTTTTATAAATTTTTCATTTTGCGGCGAATTTTCCGATCGTATGATGATATATATATATTATAAGCATACTAGGTCCACAATTACGAAAATATTAATTCTTAATTTTCAATATAAAAACACGATGAAGTTGAAATAATTTGCAAAATAATTTATTTCTAATATGGAATTTTGACTACAACCCTTTAAAAAAAATTTCCTAACCAAAGATTTTATTTTTTCTGATAAAAGAATAATGGAAATTGGACCTAATTTTTTTCGCTCAAAGCAAAAATAGTATCTATGGTTAGGTTTTTTTTTTTATTCTTTATTTTTCTTCATTATTATGTCACTAAAAAGGATATAGTCCATTATCCTTGAAATATTTTTAACATAAATTTATTAAATTTTCAGGGTTATTAAAGGCCTAAATATGAAAAAAAAAATAATAATAATAATAATAATATTTAAAAGTTAATAAATATAATTAAATTAAAAAAAGATATTATTAATAAATCCTATATCTGAGTACTTTTATTAGAAAAACAACATTTTAAAAGGATCCAATAAAAAACATTCTCACTTAAGCTTAAAATTAGCATTAAAATATATTTCATTGCATTAAGATAATTTTTTATGTAAGTTCTTAGACTGTTTCATAATAACAATTTGATAATTTTCTCTTTTTGTGGCGAATGTTTAAATCTTAGAAAATAAGTTTGAACATAATATTTTTGCGACACCAAGCTTCATCAATTTTTAATAATAATATTTATATACATAAAATTATTATTATGTAAATAATTATTTTTCTCGCATATACAATAATAAACTGAAATTTCATTTAATACTCGTTTAATAAAAATAGATTATAGAAAATTATAAAATCCTTTTTATTGAATTATTCTGTATAGATATAAAAAAAAAAAAACAGCATAGGAAATTTATTTACAGCCCATGAAAGCAATAATCAGATATAAAATTAATATTAAAACACACTCGATTATATAAAAACAATATAAAAAAAAAGAAAGAAATAATAACAAAATTAGGTTGATTGAAATTTAAGGACATTTTCATTAACTTAAATGATTCAGTTTATTATTCCTTACTGACAAGGATTATATGTATATATAGATTTGTATACAAATATATATATATATTTGAAAAAGAAAAAAAATAATAATATGCTATATTTATATGTAATCTATGTATATAACTGTGGCTTTCAGCAAAAATTGTATTTAGAACTATTTTTAAGACAATTACTTCCGAAACTATCCATTTAATCTTGTTAATCAAAATTTCATTTTTATATAGATTTTGTTGATTTTATCGATCTATCATACATAATTGTTTGTCACTGATTCTGAAACTAATCGCTTTTTTTAACACCTCTCTAGGAAAAACTCTAAAACTATCAATTCAAATGAAATCTACGACAATTTTTGTGTACATACAAATATTTTGCAAATTTTCAACCTTTCCGTCAATTTTTTTATCAAATATTTCCAGTACTTAAAAAATTATTTTCAAACATTGCAAATATTTATTAAACTAAAGATATTCGGTTTTTACTTAAAGACACAGTTTATAGAACTAAATATTGAATAAATATATATAAGAACGGGAAATGAAAATTCGATTACAAAAAAACAACAAAATAAAATATTTCGTAGAAATAATAGCAAAAAAAAATAAAAATTAAAAGTAATTCATTTTCATCATATAAATAGACTTTTCCAGCAAATTATCCATTTAAAACAAGATTGATGGGTTTTCCAATATAGTATATATAATATTATTATAAAAATAAAATCAATTTTGGTATTGGTATGCCGCCGTCTGATAATAAAATGAGAGAAATCATATTTTCTATGACCTACATAAATAACAACTGAACGCAAATAAATTTTGAAGCCCTAATAGTACATTATGCATGTACATTAGAATTATATAAAAACAGTCACAATCACCATCAATCATATATAAATTAAATTTTTTATCAGTAACCCATATGGTTCAATGAGTTATGTATATATTAATTTAAATATCACTATGCATATTTATATCTTCAAAAATATTAGTGTTACAAATGATTTATCAAGGCAAAATAAATGTAATTTGGCGAGACCAATGTAGAATTATGTAAAGGAAAATTTATGAGATAGTGTCAATTTTTTATTTTTTTTTAATTGACAGCAAGTGTTTTATTACCTGCAAAGAATAAACTGAATTCATTGGATTATTTTTCGCTACGGTTATATTCGTTATGAAGGATTAAAAAAGAGGCAGACAATAAAATTAAAATTAATTTTTGAGAAAAATAAATATATATTTCATACAGTATACCATTCATATCAAATAAAATTTTAATGTTTCCTATCGTATGTGGTGCAAATTCTGCAAGGATCACTCTCGTTTGAAAATATTCTGAAAATTGATTAATTTTTAAAAAAATTTATGTTCACATAATCATCAATGAAATGAACCCAATTCACTTATTGACCCTTTCCTTCAATATCAATTATCATTTTATATACAATGTTATAATGTTTCTTTGATACTAATCATCAATATAAATAATTCAAGAAACTAATTGTACATAACACTAATTATCATCATCATAATTATAATAAAATACTTTTTATTTAGCATTTTGCATTAACATTACAAATAAAACATAAAAGTTTATGTATATATTCTATCTGTTATGATAATTGTTTATATTCAAATGGGCGATTGATAAATTAGATATGTTAACATGTAGATATGTTAACATGTACACAGATATTAAGATTATAAATATATACTTATAATAAAGTTATGTTAAATGATTTGTATTCACGTATAATGAAAATACAATTTTAACAGATATTAAAAGCATTCATTTCTAGATGATCTTTAATATTATTGAAATAAAAGTGTGATAATTATTTTTTATATAAAAATTATTCTGTCGCTTATGTTATAATAATTATTATACTTATAGGTATATATCACCAGGTATTTCTATAAAGATAAAAAAAATATAAACTTATTAACAAGACTTAATATTTTTAAATGAAACAAGAAATTTCTTTAATATTTTTATAAAAATACAAAAGAAAATTCACTGAACTCAACCATATTTACTTAAGAGCACAATTAAATACATGCGGTGCAAAGAAAAAAAAAAAACAAAAAAGCGAAAATAAATTTAAAAAATATAATTTTAATAAATTCATAAAACAGAGGCATAAGTGTTTGTCTTTATGATTTTTATAAGTCATTATAATTCACTTTGCAGAATTATGGTATAATTTTTCGAGTTTATCTTTTTTTATGATGTTTACATAAATATGTTGAATACAAAAAAGAAAGTGCCTGAAACATAATAATATTTTCATTAGAATTAATTTAACAACCTTTAAGCGAATTATACTCCTGAGTGTAATTAATTCACTTTAAAACACCTGAAATACCAAAAAAAGAACCATTATTATTTTTTTTTAGTTTTTTTACCTTGACCTGAATTTACTAAAAATGATTATTCATTCAGGATATTCCTATATTTATATTCATTAAGTTCAGCCACAGGATTTATTTTTTTAAAATAAACAAAAAAAAAATTTTATCAAGCCGGTAAAAAACAGCTTGAATTTATTTTGTTAAGATAAAAGAAATTTTCAGTTTTGATTAAAAGGGTTAACTAGTTATATACAAAAATATTAATCTGCAAATGGGTAAAAATGTATCCAAACTTTGTATATTTAATGTATATTTAAAAAAAAACTAAATTTATGTATATTAACAATAAATAATAACATCACCCAATTATTATATTGGTAACTTAATTTTGTTCTAACTTTTGTTATCTTAAAAGTATCTTAAAACTATTTTAACAATAAATTGCCAATAGGTTTTAATAAATTATTCCGCCTTTTCAATAATTTTAAACAAATTTCACTAAAGATGCTACATACATAGAAATCATAAAAAAAATTTCATAACTTTAAAATATATTTCAGTTTCTGTTTAACTTTGTATAAATAATAAATTTATATTTAACAAAAATGTATATACTAAAAAATAACATAATAACTACCATTTTGTAAGGACCCTAATAACGATTCTTTAAGTATTTATAACATTAAACAATACTTAATGGCCAAAACTTTAGCACCAAACCATATGTACATTGTATACAATGTACATAATATGCCTCTTTATTTTGGGACAACAATCATGAAAGAAAAGGTATTAGAAATTAAGTACTTAAATTAATATTTTTTGTTTAACTTAAAGTTGAAAATCCTGTTAAAATTTCTGAATTTCTATTTACGCAAAAAAAGAAATTTTTAAATTTTAAAGTTTGTTAAATTTAGTGTTAGAATTATTTTATATATTTATAGTAGCTGATTTGAGGCACTCAATCACCGTCGCAATGTAGGTTCACTTTCTATTTTCTATAAATACCTTGTTGGAAAGGATACGTGTTCCCTGGAAGTAAAAGCCCTACTTCCTCCACTTCAAGTATTTGCCAAACACGTACTGCTTCAACGTCACACCCATATTTCGTCAAAATTCCCAAATGCGATAGAACGAGCTTTGGAGATTCGTTTTCAATTCGCAACTCGAGAATGTGGAATGCTCTCCCTTCAAAATTGTTCCCTACAGCTGGCGGACGTTTGTTTTATGACTTGCGCCGCTTTAAGAAAAGTGTAAATGATTAACTACTGACTGTCCCACTTTTTAATCCCGTCTAAATTTTCCTATCCCATTATCAAATCCATACTTATTTAAGTATAAAAGGTATCCCACCTAGTGATTTAGTAACTTTAATAAAAAAAAAAAAAAATTGAATTTAACATTTCAATGTTTTCCATTCTCGTTCAAAAATTGTTTCAGATTTCGAAAGGGCTTGGCGAATTAAATTGACGAAAATATTAACTCTATAGGATTCAGTCATACTGGCATCACCCTAAAATTTCCAAAATTTCATTGTATACATTCCTTTTTGAAAAGAATTAAAAAAATACCCACTCAAATTCTGGCACCTAATATATTTAATAGTGATGTTTTGTCTTATGCTTGAAATCAAAGTTCACAAGTTAAAAACTAATCTTAACAAACAAATAATTTGGCACGTATACAGCACATACTATTTTCAAATATATACATACAATTTCTATTAAAAAAAAAAATATAATTTCATCCTTCTTTTTTTTTTTTAAATTAAATTTAAAGGAAAACAAAAAGAAGAGCAAGGACATTACATATAATACCAAAACAATTCAAATTATACTTAAAGGAAATGTTAAAAAAAAAAAAAGAAGAAAAATTACAAAAAGAAAAATACTTAGAAAAACAATCAAAATGAAATAAAAATTTAATTTTTCTTTTTTTAAATATATATACAGAACAGATTATAGATAAAAAGAAATAAAATTATTTTACTCTTTAAGATTGAAAAAAAGAAAATATTATATAAATTTCTTTTAAGAGCTCTTTTCTTAAAAATAAAAATAAAAACAATTATCATAAAATCTGGAAAAAAAATAAAAAAGAAAAATATTTATTTATATATAATGCCACAGACATCCTTCAAACGAAATCCTGAATGTTTTGTTAAAAAAAAAAATTAATAAAAATAAATATTTACATAATTCTGAATCAGAACAGAGTGAAATTAACTCGAAAGAAAAGTTCTTCAACATAAAATTTTTGTTTTCTTTTTTTTTTGTTTTGTCTTTTTTTTTTGGCAAGGAAGTGGTTTCAATCACAAAATATGATTTTTTTTTTTTTAATATATAATTTTTTTTTTACAAATATTTTTCAATAATTTTATTCCATATAAAAATTTGTTATTTTAATTAAAATTATATATTTACTATCTAGTTTATTTATTTTATATAAGTACAATGCATTTATTTATTACCAATTTTATTTTCGTTTTCGATTTATCCGATTTTTTATTTAAATAAAATTTGAATCTACGCCTTGAAAAGATTCTTTGAACTTCGAATTAATTATTTTTGGCGTCTTTGTCCTATAAAATAGATGGTGTTAATAAAGTTTTTCACTATGGAGCTTCGTCCGACAAATAGAACGGCGCTTTTAAAAACGTTATAATTCAGTAAAACAAGAACGTCGAAAATTTATCCGTCTTTTTGTGGACGGCGATAATTCAAACGGCGCTATGTCATGTAGCCAGTGGTGGGATTCAGCCGGTTCGCGCGAACCGTTTCCTAAAATATTTAAGATTCGCGCGAACCGTTTCCTAAAATTTGTCAGTTCGCGAAACTCGCCTGAAAAAGTTTTTAAATAATTATCACTACTTTAACAGTCCCTCCGTGGCAATTTCTCAACTACTCAAAGAATATACAATTTAAATTTGCATTGAAATTTGTATTGCAATTTGTATTAAATTTCAATAATATAAAAAAAACATGATGTTTGTCTTTCGGTCTGTGTGTTATCTAAAAATTTAAAAACTACTTTCACACGATGAGTATCTCGACAGGTGATGCGCGTACAATTTACAATAAAACAATTTTTTTCTTGCTTTTTTATTAATTTACAAAAGAAATACTGGACAATTTGACAAGCGTTTTACTTATTTATCTGGAAAATCTCCTTTTTCTTTAACTATGTTATGTGAATACTATGAGTAAAGAACTGAATAAGAGTAAAAATATGCTTTTACAAAGTAATAAACGTGTAACAAGCAAGTCTGTTTTGAAATTACAACATTTGGAAACATCGATCTAAAAATTTATGAGTTTTTATGAAGGAGAAAGTATATATATATATATATATGTATGTTCTGGAAAGGTATTTAGAATCTAAATAAAAAAATTAAAACAACTTCTTAGAGCATTCGAAACCTTAAAAAAAAAATTTTTTTTTACGGGATGCGAACCGGTTGTTAAATGTTTTGAATCCCACCACTGCATGTAGCCGTTTATCATGCTGTTATGTTATTCACCTTATGATGCAGATACGGAATAAAAACTTATATCATCTCTGCTTTAACCCTTATATTTCACTTCAAGTCAACTGAAGCATTAGTGAAAGAAGGTTAAATAGAACTGGATTAAATAGTCTACAAACTCTTCCAGAAAAGTTTTGTCTGAACTTAAATATTGCAATTATTGGAAACAAAAAATAGATTTATAGGCTTTTATAACGTAAGCTTTGGTATATATTTTTATATAAAATACACATTTGGAAACGAATTCGATAATGCCATGTCTAGATCCATACATATCCCAAATATATATATAAAAAAAAGACGTAATAATCACTTTAAAATTAATTTTAGATATACCGATTGAATGAGGCAAGCAATTAAATGGATTTTTCAATAAAACTTTTCTCATTAATTTTTGCTTTTTAATCTTCTAGATATACAGACAAACATATATTATATGTATATTATGTTAAGTCTATGTTTATTTTATTATAAATATAATTTTTTTTTCTTTCGATTTGGATTTATCTTATATAAATCGGTTACCCAAAAAAATTATAAAACATTGAAATTGAAACTTTCATTTACTTTCGCACATAGCCACAATTAAATGTGATAGACCAAAAATATAATTATTTTAAGTATAGGTTCTATTGAAAACTATACTTATTACTAAAATAATTTGTTTCATTATATTTAGCAACCTGACATTTTTTTCATTTTTTCAAGTTCGTTAGACTTTCATTTTACATTTATTTTATAGGCTGATATTTGACCTAAGTTTTTGCATTTCAGATTTAAAAAAAAATTTTTTTTTTTTGGGAGATATGATGATTCTTGTGACAAAAGGCTTGGAAAATTTTGAAACTTCAAACTATCATCTCTCTGTTGTTAAATTTACAAGAATATTTTCATATTTCATTTTAAGTAGGTATTCGTGCGGGCTTTCTTTGCAGGTGCTGGCAACTCGGTGTTGCCAGTTTAACCCATAGAGAAACCCTAAAAACACTGAAAAAACAAAAAATGGGTTTTTTCATTTGAATGTACTCCCTCAATTTTCAACCGATTTGGTCACCATTTTGGAAAGGTCTTCCAGACCACTTTAAAAAGCCGCTTTCGCAGGTTGAAATTTTTTAATGTTTTAGAAGATAATTCACTTCTTAGAATTTCCGCATACAAAAAAATTACCATTTTTAGCCATTTTCAAAAAAGTTGTACTCCATCATCTTACGTACGATATTTTTCCAACTTCGCAGTCAAAAAGTACATATTTATACCTTTCCAAAGCCGCTTTCGCAGGTGAAATCGGTCCAGTACTTTCGGATTGGCGGCATTTTATATAAAACCAGTTTTGAAGTTTTTTGGTTCGATTTTTGCTCAGTTTTAGTGTTGTTTTTACTGTATATATTTTCGAGAACTGTTTTAAACAGACTCCTCTTCCATTTAACTTTCATAGACATTGTCATATAAGCTTTGAAATTCTTTTTTTTAACATCAATTTCACATCAATTTCATTTTCTTTTCAATTTTCTTTTCTAAACTTATAACCTAAACTTTTTGCTATTGTAATTTGTTTTTTCAGTATTTAATCCTATATGATTTTACAATAATTTCTGAAAGGCATACAGCAAGTTCTATAAAATCGAGTATCTCCGAACAGGGCTGGACTGTGAATGAATTTAGGACCGGGAAATTCAAATTTTCTTTGTAAAAAAATTTTCTCACGCTTAAAAAAAAATTAAAAGAAAACATTATAATTTTAGACAACACATTTTAGTACCGCCCTCCAGGAAACTCCTTCTAGCTTGTTAGGCCAGTCCAGCTCTGTCTCCGAATCATTCAAAATCTCACTCACGAGTTGTTTTGAGTCGCTTTTACGTTTTTTAGTAGTAGATAATTGTTTTAAATTATTCGAACGTTTTATCCGTTCATTCACGTTCCAACATGCATTTCCTAAAACATGTCCTCATAAATTTTGGTTTTTCAGTAATTTTTGTTATGGATTCGTTCTTTAAAATCGTATTTTTTTTAATTTGGCATACCTCTTTTATTTATTATTCGATTCTTAAAATTTTTTTTTGTTGGAAAGGTCTTGAAACGACCTTTTTTTGGTTTCTTTTCTGTAGTACAAATGTTGCCCAAAAGGTGGAGTAATTTTAGTTTAATACACAAAATTGGTTAAAACGCCATCTATACAATATTTTCAGGAACTAAAACTTTCTAAAAAAATGAAGGTAAACTCCTCCTGAATCAAAGTCTAGAACATCATGAAAGGCTTTTGAAGTTTTCATACTCAAAAATGCTTAATTTCAAAGTAACCAAAAAGTAACGGTAAAACCTAAAAAAACCAAAATGGCGGCAAACTTGTTGAACAAACATAATTTCTAATACCACTTTCTACCACTTTCAAGAATAAAAATCCAATTTTTGCAAAAAACGCGTTTTTGTCAGGTTGCTAATTATATTTAACAATAAAAAAAAATTTATTTCGTAAAAAAAAAAAAAGTATCAAAAATTAAATATTTAATCTTAATGATGTTTACATACGCACATTATGTATTGACCGAATGAGTATTCGCAATTGCAGTCAACGTTAAGAACAGACTTAAATTCATCAACGAGTATCGTTTCGAGTTTATTTTTTTCATTGAGAAACGTATTAGTAATTCGCAAACTTCATTTTTCCTCATACGTATTATGTTTGGAAGAGAAAAGAAGGGTCAATATATTTATGTTTGTGGCCTTCCCAATTCTAACCGAAATAAATTTATTGAATTTATTGAAACAATTTATTGGAATAAACAGTCAACTTGTATATAAAGAATTTTCAATTTGATTTGCCTTTTTTTTCGTATATTTAAATGAAATTATATCGAAGAGACACTACTAAACCCACTAAAAATTTCGCTATTACTTTGGTTTCGTTTTTTTTATCATGATTTTTTTATTCCAAAAGCGAAAAACAAACATCAAGTTTCATTCATGGGTTTGGGTTATACTTTATTTTCACATTAAGCAGAAAAAAATATATAAATAAAATAAATTGTATGTACAAACTTTAAGGGAAATAGCTAAGAGAATCAATGAAAATCGTGGGTAGAAAATATTTTGGAAATCTTGTATTTAAAAAAAATTTTTTTTGAGAGGAAAAACAATTTATTTCACAAAAAACAATATGAAAATTAAAATTATTCGATAATAATTTTTACGCCTACTTTCAAGAGTTTAATTTTAATTTTTAATAAAAATAAATACATTAAAGTACTCCTAGTGCTAATATAATTGCAAAGTAAAAATATAAGCGCTTCCTCGACAAGACGTCAACCGCTTCTAGGTATTAATTTCTAATCGCACGCCTATCATAATGCGCCAAAGAAGAATATTCGCATTAATAAATTAGTGCATTAAATTTGAAGCACCAGATCATCACTGCGTTTTTTTGCTTTTTTAAGCTTAATATTTACTGTTTGATTAGTGATGATAACATTTACTGGCCCATGATATTTAAGGGGCAACTTTCTTCTTTTTTTTTTTTTATATGAGAAACTTTCTCTGCTAGATGAGTAATTGAGGTAAGATTAAAAAAAAAATTAAAGAAAGGTTTCGCAGATAGAAATTCATTTGAAGATAGAAATTGATCTGAATATGATAAACAATAAGCATGCTGATAATATACCACGAAATAAGTTTGTGAGAAGATTTCAAGATTTTTAAAATTATTGAGGATATTATAGTTTTCATTTCATGAAGAGGAAATTCTTAAATTCAAGTCATTAACAGTATTAGAATATATAACGTCAATCTATTTGCACATATTTTTGATTTACATTTACGACTAAAAAAGGGTTAAATAAAATTTCATTTTTTGTTTTTTTATAACTAAGTATGTACATAAGTTTTTTTATTTCATTCAACTATTTTTTTTTTTTATAAAAGAATGGTTGACCGCGATTTTATTCAACTTTATTTCGTAGCGCATTTTTTTATTATAACGACCTTATGTTTAGGTTCAATAATTTTCGATTACAATAAAATAATTAAATAACTACATACAAAAAATTGAAATTGAAAATTTTTAGTTTTCCTAATCAAAGTTTTTTTATTTCGTCTCTGTTCACAAATTTTCCTTAACCATATATGGAATGCAATCATACTTATTTTCGCTAGCCTTAACCCAATTTTGAAAGTACATAGTAAATTTTTTTAACATTTTAAATAAATTTTATATAATGCTATTAAGTTATATTTATTTGCATACATACAAAAATTATATATATTTTTTTTATTATTGTCCAAAATAAGTTTTTTACCAAAGGTATTTATACAAGATTTTAACTCACGTATATGTATAGACCATATACTAGTAGAACATCACTTGAAAAAATGTAACTCTTATTGTAGCAACAAAATAATTTTGAACTCGTCATTGTTGTTGAGATTTCTGAATTTCTTAAAAAATATTTACAATGTATAAAAAATGTAAAAACTTTTTCAGGATTGCAGCAGTATTAAAGATTTCAATATGTACTTACTTGCGTTTGAACGTTTTTTATTATAATCAAGAGTACAATAAGAGTCATATTTGTTTTATGTCCTTAATATTGACTAGGGTTTAAACACATATTTATATATACATAATAGCTAGCTAATATATATCATTTATGTAAATTTGCGTAATGTATATATAGAGTATATTTAAGGGTACACAACTGGTCTGTATACTTGTTAATGGAATTGTTCAGACTTTGAAACCCTCCGCCAGAAATTGTAAACATATTATTTTGCGGTCAAGAAGGTTAGATAAATTTGTTATCAAACATTGATCAAAATAATTAAGAAAAAAATGAATGAATTTATAACGACTTTGTGTTTTTCGGTTCCTAATTACTAGAAATAATTACGTTTTTAGATTCACAAATTGAAATTGAATCTGCGTATTAATTTTTTTTTTTTTCATTTCGGTAATAACGCCGAATAATAATGATTATCGCGCTTATTTTTTTTTTTATATTCTCAAGTAACGTACAAGTAAGTGTAATTGGAAATTGTAAAAATGTAACTTTGCACGCTGTAGTTGTCAAGGATTTTGATCAACCTATTTTAATATGATAAATTTAACTTGTAGTTGACTTGTATTGTATTGACTAATATTGGCAGATGAAACCTATTATGTTAAATCAAACAATTTTTGAGAAATCACAAAAAGAAAATTTCTAAAAAAGCTTTCGTAGGGGATTCGGAAGCCGTCCCCCGTTGCCCAAGACCCTTTTTAATATCCACCACGCGTAGCCATTGTTATAAATATAGAATATAGATAAAACCAGAGATGATATGAGATGTCTTATTGCATACTAAAAATAGTTTTGAACGTAAAAATGAACGTATGCATTGTACAATGCACACATTTAATATTTTAGTACGAACGTTCATAAAACATAAACATTTTTAGTGTCCAATGCCAATCACTCTTTACTTTAAAACGTTATTGCAACTTTACTAACAATTAATGTGAAATGAATCGCTCAAGTGGTTTTGCTCATATGAACTCACCAAGAATTTTTTGTGCTTTATTTCAGGCTTATTGGCAATTCAAGGCTTATAAATTAGAATGTAATATGGATAAAAAATTTGTCTCAAATTATTCGTGTAAATTGACGCCCAAAAATTGGACTTTATCTACGATTGATATAGACATTTATTTGAACAAAGAACTAGTTGACATTTGGGTAAAATAATTTTTTTTTTTCAATAACTATTTATGCAGTTACAGTATGTACTTGATTTCAAAAATGTGCAGGTAGTTTTTTTTTAGTTTTCTTCGAGAATAATCATAATAAGAAATATTTAAACTCTAGAAATTAAAAAAAGTCTGAACATTTCAATTATTTATCAAACCCAATTCCGTTTTAGCAAAACTATTCAGTATCTTTTTTAATAAAAGGTGAACTTTTCAAAAACAATAAGTTGATAACTTGACTTAGCACTATCAAATATAATGATTATTCTTTTGATGTACATTGCATTAAGTTTTTTTTTTTCTAATATCGTACTTTTGAACTTCAATAGAAAGTTAGAAGACAGCCCACTAAACGTGTTCAATTTTCATTTAAATATTTTTAATTAAAATTCTTCTTTTCGACTTATCAACTTATTCCTTTCATGAGTCGACATATTCTCTTTTTCTATTCAGGTGAATGTAGTAATTTTTCGACGCTATTCAGGAGCAGGGAATTTTCAACCATTTATAGTCAACGTAACTGCAAATATTTGTGATTTATTCAGAGGAATGTTTAATAAAAATCTATTGAGAGTTTGGCTTAAGCACGCTTCTTCCGTTAGCAATCTTAATCATTCTTGCCCAATATCGGTAAGTTAAATTAATATTAATTTGAAATTCAATGTTTATCTTCAATATTATAATTAAATAATATTTTACTTTTTATTGAAATAGTAACCAGGCCGGACGGTCATGAAAATATAATAATTTTTATATTATATTATGTCATATGTATTATACAAAATAATAGTGTTGTGTGTAGCAACTATGTATAACCGCCTGGGCAACTGGACGCGACGGACGCGACGCAAACGTTAATGACGTTAATGGCCATATAATTTCACGTTAGCGTCATTAACGTCGTTAACGTCGAGACTGTACGCGTTCATACATTTTTATACGTTTAATATTTCTTACGTCATTTGCGTCGCGTCGGTCGCGTGCGTCACGTCGAGTTTAACCAAACTATAACGCTACAAAACACTGTCTGCCAAATTTAGATTCTCTGAACTTAAGCATCTGAAATCATTCAAATAAAACTAATAATTTCTTAAGTATATTAGTGAAAATGTGGAAACGTTGTTTCAGAATACCACTGACGACAACAATAATTCAGTTAACGGGTTTAGAAGTAATCTCTAATTTATTGTACTTCATCGATCTTTCTGGATCCAAAAAAGATATCCAACAAATTTATACAAATTATTTTCATTATTATTCAAAAAACATATTTTAAAAAAAGTTTACGAACAAATAATTTAAACTTAATTTCTTTTTCCAGGGTCACATGTTTGCTAAAGATGTAGGTGTTATGAGTTATCCGACGCATTTTAATACCCTTTTCATGGTAGGAAACTTTAAAGTGTTATACACTTTCTCAGAGATAAATGAGTATATTGGAGAAGTTGCTGTGTATGGTAATTCATTTCAAAACATTCCGAAACCATCGAAGGCTCCTAAAATTAAGAAAACTACGCAAGGCGATTAATCTGAGTAATGATTCTTTAAAATTTAAATGATGATGTACGAAAATGTTATTATTTTATAACCTTACTTCAAATATCAAATTTATATTTTTATTTAAAATATTACAATTTTACAAAAAATAACAGATTCGCAGCACTTCTCATTTTCAATGGAAAAATATAATTAACAAAGCCAAGGCTTTCTTAATGATTCTCATACCGGATTTTTAATTTACTATAATGACTACTTTATTACGATATTTCGCTTTTTAATATCGACCACCCACAATCTTATCTTCGAGACTGCCTTCTGACAATTTTTGTTTCGCTTCTACAGCAATAATAGATCCTTTTCTTTTGTTTTTGCCAATTGATCGGCGTTAAGTATAACAGATAAATTATTTCCATTTTAATTACGCAATTGAAGTACATACACGCAATTAAACTACGTTGACAATATCTGTATGTAACATTAGTTCCATTGCTGTTAGTTAATATTGTTTAACAAAATTATAGTTTAAATTCCAATTATATTTTGTTATTTTAATTGTGTACATGTTGTATGCACAGAAATTAGGATAGAAGAAATACATAACTTATATATTTAATAAGTCTATATGATGTTTGTTCCAGAAAATTATTGGCTCTGTGTCTGTATTTATATTTGAACCGTAAAATTGGTGCAATAAATAAAATAAAATAAAATAATAATATTGTACTTAATTTATAAGATCATATATATTTATAAGATCATATATATAATATAAATTGAACCATGTGTGTGCATACACCCTTTAGTCCCTTTAGTAAGAATTGTTTTAGTAGTCTACTGAATTCGAGTTAAAATAAAAATAAAGTTACGAAATAATGGAATGATATATTATCCGTCAAGTTTTACAAGTATTTTTTTGAAAAAAAAATATCATAGCAGTATGGCCTTTTGCGAAGTTAGGAGAGTATGTTGGAAAATTTGATGTTTTACCCTTACGTTTTTGAAGGTGAAACAAAACCAGAAAAGAATGGTGCCTCTTTTCGATGGAGTGGCACTGTCACCTTTTACATTTTTAAGAAAATTTCTAATTATATACAAATGTACATATATGCTCACAACTCGAGCTCATAAAGTTTTTTCGAATGTGTGTTTGTGTTGTTGAACTTTCGGACACAATTTTTTTAGTTTTTTTTATCGATATGCGTCTTCTATTCCAAAATTTAAAACATTATAAGTTTTATATGAAAATAATTTCGATCCTTCGCGGTTTGAGAGCTTATAGCTTCGTTGTCCGGACTTGGAGAATCTCACTTTTTGACTTGGATGAAAGTCAATAAAATTTCGGGTATTTTGGCATATAAACGATCACAATCGGCCAAGTAGTTTAATAGTAATAGCCATTTAAGTGCGCAACAAGCAGACGACAGACAGAAAATGAACACATAAAAAAACAGGCTATAAATTGTCTAAAATTGATTTTCAGTAACAACCTTATGTTTTGGTTCGTAAATTACAAATAAAACTTATTAAAATTATATGTATATACATATGTAAAATAAATGTAGAATGTTTAAAAAACAATTATAAAACATCACAAAACTTTTAAAGCTTAATATCAAGGAATTAGTTATTTATACTCGTACTTTCATAATTAAGGAATAAAAATGTTAATCGCACTTATAATTTTTTCTGTAACTTTAATAATTTCAAATTACATCCATATCGTTAATGTAAGTTTTTAATTTAATTAACACAAACGTTTTAAAATTTTCATCAAAAAAAAGATACAAACTATTAATTTATTTGCGGTACGTAAGAATAGCAAATGTGTTCACAGGCGCCTTTATAAAAGGGTGTTAAATTTTTAATTAATAGTAACTCTACATCTAGAAGAAAATACAGTAATAGTAGATTATTGTATATGTTAACTAAATTTGTTATTAATTAAGAGTTCTGTATACCCAAAAATACATTGACACGAGTCAATACTTATATCACGAGACCGAAGGTCGAGTGATATAAATTAGCAAGTGTAAGTGTATTTTTGTGTAAATACAGAACGAGTTGTATAACAAATTTTGTTTACATATCCAATATACTGTTTTAATGCGTAGGGGAGAGGTAGTTGCAAAGAGAGAATATTTTTGGAACGTAGTTCCTTATTCTACGCTCTTATGGAAAAATTTATTAAAAATTTGAACACTTTAGTGTCAGTACAAAGTGTCGGTACACACTCCGACGCGATCATAGATTTTGAGCGAGCAATGATTTTTTTTAGCAGCAGTTCCAAAAAATTTTGAAAATATCGCTGCTAAGCCGCAGCGACCAAAAATATGATCGCGTCATAGTCTGTCGGTACGTGATAAACAAAAAAAAAAAAGTTAAAAAAAATTATTATATTTTTATTATATTTTTTTAGGAATTTTAAAAAATATTGTGTTCTTTGGTTTGCATTAATAATTAATAAAAATAGTAAACATCCAATGAAATTTATAAAATTAAAATCCAAAATTCTATCAAAGTTATCTATCAATATTATCTGTACAAAATAATTCCGATGTTTCACATCTATCAAACGTCCCGCCGGCTCTTGTATTTTTATTTAACTTTGTATGAAAATTGATAAACTTAAATTTTATTTCAATTTATAAAATATTTATAAAATAAAATATTTAGTAAATATTAATTTTTTATTATTAACTAATTAATATTAATAAAAACAACAAAAACAAAAAATTAAAATTTATAAGTATATTAACGATACCTGTTAATTTTTTTAAGTTTTCTTTTCTGTACAAAATAATTCCGATGTTTCACATCTATCAAACGTCCCGCCGGCTCTTGTATTTTTTATTGCACTTTGAATGAAAATTGATAAACTTAAATTTTATTTCAATTTATAAAATATTTATAAAATTAAATATTTAGTAAATATTAATTTTTTATTATTAACTAATTAATATTTTATAGTTCAAATAAAATTTAGATTTTCATACTAATTTCAATGTTAATAAAAATCTTGTATAATTTTGTCAGTATTATTTTGCCAATATAAAGGCGCTATTCGGTACCAAGGCAAGTCAAATCGTCTGCCGTCGTTAAATATTTCGATACTTTGCCATTTTGGCTTATGATATTTCTTTTTTTTTGTGTTGCAAAAACAACAAAAACAAAAAATTTAAATTTATAAGTATTCACTTGTTTAAATCTCCAAATAGCGACTCCTATGGCGAAAAAAGGCACATACTTATGGGTGAAAACAAATGTAAACAAAAGAGTCATACTTAGTTAAATATTCAAATAGTGCCCCAATGGCGAAAAATAGCACATACTTATGGGTGAAAAAAATTTAAATAAATGGGTTGTCAAAACAGTCAATATTAACGATACCTGTTAATTTTTTTAAAGTTTAAATAATGAGTCGACGCCGTCGCATTTTATATGATTTGATAAAATGTAAACAGTCCCTTTCGCGGCAAATAGTAATAGTTTTTTATTGAACGTTGTATGAAAATTGATAAACTTAGAGTCACAATTTCTAAATTGAGGACGTAATTTTCTGCATTCTGTATAATCTGCTAAAATCAACTACTTATAAAATAATATTTGGCTGACTGAAATCAAAAACTTATAATAATACGTGACCGACCGAATTTTCTTACCCATTTTTGCCGCTTTTTTCTTTTCTATACAATTTTAGTTTTTGAATTCACCTACAAATTTAGTTTGTTATGGGAAATTTAAAATTTCCCTTTGCAGAATTTTAAGAAGTAAAATTGAATTTGTGAACGGCTTTAGGACAAAATTATTTCATTTTTTTTAAATAACAGCAGTAAAATCGTGTCGTTTACAAATTAAAAAATCTGGAATATTAAATCCGATTTCAATTTTTTTAATAATCACTAATAAGTGAACAGACTCGTAGTTTTAGCTTTTTGAATTTTCGATGTCAAAAAAGATCTTCGAAATTCGAAAAAACAGTCTAAAATTGCTCCTTAAAAAAGGTTTCTTTAAATGAAAAAAATGCAAAATTAGAGAAAACTGGGAAAAGTAGAAAAAAATATAATTTTAAAAATATAATAAAATTTTGAATTGATAAAAAATGAAAATTACTTATATGTACGCTAAGGAACTACGTTCCAAACTGGTGTCCCATGACAGCTCTTTTGTTTTTTTCTTCTCATTTTTTCTCATTTTTTTTTTTGTATTTGTCTGTATTGAAATATTGTGAGAGAGATTATGTTTGTTTAGGGATTACGTAATATTCAATACGAAACATCTAAATGATTTCATTATTTACGCTGATGCATCTAAATTTTTTCATTATATACGCTGATGCATCTAAATTTTTTCATTATTTACGCAGATGCATCTAAATGATTGTGTATTGACGCATATAATAGTCCATTTAGTGATCTAAATTCTATAGCACTAAATACAACATAACGATCCCCAACGCATTAAAAATATTAAATTAATTTTACTTTAATTCATAGTTCCATCTTAATTTCGGGATCCAAAATAATTTATAATCTCATAAGTCGACGGGGGCAGGAACAAGCTAAACAAACCACTTAAATAAATTTTGACGACTTAAAATTATGATTTTTCGTTTTGTACAATTTCAGGCCACTTGGTATTCAAAAGCTTATAAAATAGAATGTAACATGAATCAAAAATTTGTTGTAAATTATTCGTGTAACTTGAGGCCTAAAAATTGGACTGTATCTATAATTAAAGCAGACGTTTTTCTTAAAAAAGAATTAATAGATATTTCGGTAAAATAAGTCATATATTATATTTTAAATATGGCTCTGTTTCTAAAATTTCTTAAAAATTTATAAGAATTCAGATGTTCTTAGTATTATTTTAACCGTTTTTTTTTGAGTAAGTAAATGTCTAAATAATTTTTTTTTGTTTGAAGTTAATTTATCAAACTTTTTAACGTCTCCTTTAATAATATTACCGCTTTTTATTTTCAGTAACAATAGTAATTTTTTTTTTCGTTTCGAGTCACGGTTTCGAGTCACGGAAACTAGAATTAATTGTCAGTTACTAGGATTATTGCGAATACTTTTATTCGAACCGTTTTTAGTCCAACAAATGAAATAAAAAAAAAGAAGGTGGGAAATAATCTTACTTTCAGAGAATTTTGCGTTGAAACATTGATATCGTTAAAACAACATTCAAAATTTTAGTCAACGAGTCACGAATACAATGAAGAATTTCATTGTCTTCAAAAAAAAAAAAAACTCTCACTTCATTAAATAAGGGGACGAGCCAAGGTACAAAAATCTGATAAACTTTTTCAAATAGGACGTCTATTTACTGAGAAATCGGAGCAAACGTCAAAAAAAATGGTATCGAGTCACGGCGAAACAGAGCCATATGTATATTCCTTTCGCTTACTTAAATTATAAAATTTGTGTTTTTTTAAACTTCTATAGATTAACCTGGGAATCTTGAATCAGAACAGAGTGAAATTAACTCGAAAGAAAAGTTCTTCAACATAAAATTTTTCTTTTCTTTTCTTTTCTTTTTTTTTGTTTTGTCTTTTTTTTTTGGCAAGGAAGTGGTTTCAATCACAAAATATGATTATTTTTCTTTTTATTATATAATTTTTTTTTACAAACATTTTATTCCATATAAAAATTTGTTATTTTAATTAAAATTATATATCTACTAGGTATCTAGTTTATTTATTTTATATAAGTACAATGCAATGTATTTATTACCAATTTTATTCATTTCGATTCATCCGATTTTTCATTTAAATAAAATTTGAATCTACGCCTTGAAAAGATTCTTAGAACTTCGAATTAATTATTTTTAGTGTTAATATAGTTTTTCACTATGGAGCTTCGTCCGACAAATAGAACGGCGCTTTTAAAAACGTTATAACCCAGTAAAACAAGAACGTCGAAAATTCATCCGTCTTTTTGTGGACGGCGATAATTCAAACGGCGCTATGACATGTAGCCGTTATGTAGCCGTTATGTTATTCACCTTATGATGCAGATACGGATAAAAACTTATATTATATGATGTTTACATACGCACATTATGTATTGACCGAATGAGTATTCGCAATTGCAGTCAACGTTAAGAACAGACTTAAATTCATCAACGAGTATCGTTTCGAGTTTATTTTTTTCATTGAGAAACGTATTAGTAATTCGCAAACTTTATTTTTCCTCATACGTATTATGTTTGGAAGAGAAAAGAAGAGTCAATATATTTATGTTTGTGGCCTTCCCAATTCTAACCGAAATAAATTTATTGAATTTATTGAAACAATTTATTGGAATAAACAGTCAACTTGTATATACAGAATTTTCAATTTGATTTGCCTTTTTTTTCGTATATTTAAATGAAATTATATCGAAGAGACACTACTAAACCCACTAAAAATTTCGCTATTACTTTGGTTTCGTTTTTTTTATCATGATTTTTTTATTCCAAAAGCGAAAAACAAACATCAAGTTTCATTGATGGGTTTGGGTTATACTTTATTTTCACATTAAGCAGAAAAAAATATATAAATAAAATAAATTGTATGTACAAACTTTAAGGGAAATAGCTAAGAGAATCAATGAAAATCGTGGGTAGAAAATGTTTTGGAAATCTTGAATTTAAAAAAATTTTTTTTTGAGAGGAAAAACAATTTATTTCATAAAAAACAATATGAAAATTAAAATTATTCGATAATAATTTTTACGCCTACTTTAAGAGTTTAATTTTAATTTTTAATAAAAATAAATACATTAAAGTACTCCTAGTGCTAATATAATTGCAAAGTAAAAATATAAGCGCTTCCTCGCCAAGACGTCAACCGCTTCTAGGTATTAATTTCTAATCGCACGACTATCACGATGCGTCAAAAGAAGAATATTCGCATTAACATAAATTAGTGCAGTAAATTTGAAGCAACAGATCATCACTGCATTATTTGTTTCTTTTTTAAGCTTAATCTTTCATTTTTTGTTCTTTTATAACTACATAAGTTTTTTTATTTCATTCAACTATTTTTTTTTGATAAAAGAATAGTTTACCGGGATGTTATTCAACTTTATTTCGTAGCGCATTTTTTTATTAACGACCTTATGTTTAGGTTCAATAATTTTCGATTACAATATATAAAATAATTTAATAACTACATACAAAAAATTGAAATTGAAAATTTTTAGTTTTCCTAATCAAAGTTTTTTTATTTCGTCTCTGTTCACAAATTTTCCTTAACCGTGTGGAATACAATTACACTTATTTTCGCTAGCCTTAACTTAGCCCAATTTTGGTAGTAGGAAACTTTTTTAACATTTTAAATAAATTTTATTTAATGCTATTGAATTATATTTTTTCTATACATACAAAAATTATATATTTTTTTTAATGTCCAAAATAAGTTTTTTACCAAAGGATTTGAAACTCACATAGGTAGACCCGTAGACCATATACTAGTAGAACATCACTTGACAAAATGTAATTCTTATTGTAACTACAAAATAATTTTTAACTAGTCATTTTTGTTGGGATTTTAGAATTTCTTAAAAAATTTTACAATGTTTAAAAAATGCACAAACCTTTTCAGGATTGCAGCAGTATTAAAGATTTCAATATGTACTTACTTGCGTTTAAACGTTTTTTATTATATTCAAGAACTCAATAAGAGTCAAATTTGTTGTATGTCCTAAATATTTGTAAGTTAGTGGTTTTATTAAACACATATTTATATGTGCATTAGCTAGCTAATGTGTATCATTTATGTAAATTTATGTAATGTATAGAGTATATTTAAGGGTTGTTAATGGAATTATTCAGACTATGAAACCTTCCGTCAGAAATTGAAAACATGTTATTTTGCGGTCAAGCAGGTTAGATAAATTTGTTATCAAACATTGATCAAAATTAATTAAGAAAAAAAAATGAAAGAATTTTTTTTTAACGACTTTGTGTTTCGGTTCAAATACTATAAATAATTTCGTGTTTAGATTCACAAATTGAAATTGAATTTGCTTATTAAATTTTTTTTATTTGATAATAACGCCGAATAATAATGATTATCGCGCTTACATTTTTTTTTATATTCTCAAGTAACGTACAAGTAAGTTTAATAGGTTTTAATATTGTTATAAATATAGAATACATTGTTATAAATATAGAATACACATAGAACCAGAGACTATATGGATGTCTTATTGTATACTAAAAATAGTTTTGAACGTAAAAATGAACGTATGCATTGTACACGTTAAACATTTTTAGTGTCCAATGCCAATCACTCTTTACTATAAAAGGTTCTTGCAATTTAACTTACAATTACTGTGAAAAGAATAGTTTAAGTGGTTTTATGCATATGAACTCACCAAGCTTTATTTCAGGCTTATTGACAATTCAAGGCTTATAAATTAGAATGTAATATGGATCAAAATTTTGTCACAAATTATTCGTGTAAATTGACGCCTAAAAATTGGACTTTATCTACGATTGATATAGACGTTTATTTAAACAAGGAACTAGTTGACATTTGGGTAAAATAATTTTTTTTTACAGTATGTATTTGATTCCAAAAATCTGCAGCTAGGTTTTTTTTAGTTTTCTTCGAGAATAATCATAATAAGAAATATTTAAACTCTAGAAATTAAAAAAAGTCTGAACATTTCAATTATTTATCAAACCCAATTCCGTTTTAGCAAAACTATTCAGTATCCTTTTTAATAAAAGTATTTAGAAATTTTTAGAAACAATAAGTTGATAACTTGACTTAGCACTATCAAATTTAATGATTATTCTTTTAATGTACATAATGGACAGTACATTGCGTCAAGTTTTTTTTCTAATATCCTACTTTTGAACTTCGATAGAAAGTTAGAAGACAGTTCACTAAACGTGTGCAAGTCCTTTTTTATTTGCCGAGAGTTTCGCTAAAATCGAATCATAAATACATTTTTCTTTATATTTTTAACTAAAATTCTTTAGAAACTATGATTTTCGACTTATCAACTTATTCCTTGCATGAGTCGACATATTCTTTTTTCTATTTAGGTGAATGTAGTACTTTTTCGACGCTATTCAGGAGCAGGAAATTTTCAACCATTTATAGTCAACGTAACTGCAAACATTTGTGATTTATTCAGAGGAATGTTTAATAAAAATCTATTGAGACTTTGGCTTAAGCACGCTATTACCGTTAGCAATCTTAATCATTCTTGCCCAATATCGGTAAGTTAAATTAATATTAAATTGAAATTCTATGTTTCTTCAATATTATAATTAAATAATATTTTACTTTTTATTGAAATAGTAACCATGCCGGAAGATTATGAAAATATAATAAATTTTATGTAATATTTAAATTTTATGTAATAAAAAAACACGAAGCAGTCATAGAACTGCCGACAGAAGTTAATACTTAAAAGATTCAAACTATGAAATAACAGTGGCTACAAATTATGGGCTGCTCAGTATAAAATGTAAATTAAAATAAAAAGTAACAATAGAAAATCTTCCTTCAATAAATTTTTTTTTTGTGTATTTTGAGCCTTGAAGACTCTAACAGTAGCTCCCTACCCCAAAATTTTTCTTCAGGTAATCTTTAATTCACCGGAGCTACCCATTTTGCATTTTATTAAAAGCATTTGGTATAAATATAAAAGCAATAGTTTCAATTATATATAGATTTCAATTATTCATACTAGATGTTTTGCTCTTTTCGGGATTCAAACCTGCGTCCTTGGCATTGTTGGCGGATTGCAATGCTAAGGGCGCAGGTTTGAACCCCGAAGAAGGAATAATAGAATTTAATAAAAATCTAATTAAAAAGTTCTAATAAATAACCACTCAGTTTTTTGTGCACATTTTTCAAATTCGAGTCGTATTTTGAGTACATATTTTATTCTTATTTTTCTGAGAAAAAATCTCACGCGTTTTCGAGACTCGAATTTGAAAATAGATTTTTACCCTCTACCAAAACATCTCACAATGCGCCTAAAGAAGTATTAACTTCAATAATAATGTTGTGTATAGCTACAAAAAACTGTCTGCCAAGTTTAGATTCTCTGAACTTAAGCATCTGAAAAAATTCAAAAAAACTAATAATTTCTTAAGTGTTTAAGTGAAAATATGGCAACGTTTTTTTAGAATACCACTGACAACAACAATAATTCAGTTAACGCGTTTAGAAGTAATCTGTAATTTATTGTACTTCATCGATCTTTCTGGATCCAAAAAAGATTTCACACAAATTTATACAAATTATTTTCATTATTATTGAAAAAACATATTTAACAAAAAGTTTATGAACAAATAATTTAAACTTAATTTCTTTTTCCAGGGTCACATGTTTGCTAAAGATGTAGGTGTTATGAGTTATCCGACGCATTTTAATACCCTTTTCATGGTAGGAAACTTTAAAGTGTTATACACTTTCTCAGAGATAAATCAATATATTGGAGAAGTTGCTGTGTACGGTAATACATTTCAAAACATTCCGAAACCATCGAAGGCTCCAAAAATTAACAAAACTACGCTGAGTAATGATTCTTTAAAATTTTAATTTTCGTGCAAAATGTTATTTTTTTATAATCTTAGTTCAAGTATCAAATTTATATTGTAATTTAAAATATTACAATTTTACAATAAATAACAGATTTGCATGTAGGACTTCTCATTTTCAATTGAAAAATATAATTAACAAAGCCAAGGTTTTCTTAATGACTCTCATGCCAGATTTTTACTTTACTATAATGACTACTTTATTACGATATTTCGCTTTTTAATATCGACCTTATCTTCGAGACTGCTTTCTGACAATTTTTGTTTCGCTTGTACAGCAATAATGGATCCTTTTGTTTTGTTTTTTGATCGGCGTTGAGTGTAACAGATAAATTATTTCCATTTTAATTACGCAATTGAAGTACATTTCACTGAGCCAAAAAAGGCGTACTAAATTTTAGTAATTTTGGCATTAAATCAAGTTCTAGTATTTGATACAGAAAACAACAACAAAAAGATTTTTTTTTTAAAAACCAATATTTATGTTCTTTCGGTATCATATCAAGTACAAATTGCTCTAAAACCTAAAAAGTAATGCCTCGGAGCATAATTTTTAGTACTAAGAGAATTAATGTTATTCCAAAAATACTTGAATTAAAATATTTCAATAAATTTATTACTATGGACGAATGGTAGAGTGGTAGAATGAAATGTTACAGAACGAGGTTCAAGTCCCGGAGAGGGTGTAAAAAAAACTATATACGATATTTATATTTTATATTTTATGTACATGAATAATTTTATTACTATGCTCTAATGGTAGAGTGGTCGATTGAAATGCTAAAGACCCAGGTTCAAATCCCGAAGAGGGCTAAAATAGAATAAGAAATTAAAAATAAAATAAATAAATAAAATTAAAAAAAAAAATTAAAAAATTAACATTGAAAAATTTTTTTCTCTTTTAAAAAATTTTAATCCCAAAAGGCATTGGTTTTAGTAAAACCGTCATTGGACGGAAAATACATGATTTTATGCATTTTTACATGATTTTAGCAAGTTTTTTATCCCAGTCTATACATATAGAGTATATTTAAGGGTGCACTACTCTGTACTTGTTAATGGGATTGTTCAGACTTTGAAACCTTCGGTCAGAAATTGAAAACATGTTATTTTGCGGTCAAGCAGGTTACATAAATTCGTTATCAAACATTGATCAAAATTAATTAAGAAAAAAAAATGAATGAATTTTTTTAACGACTTTGTGTTTCGGTTCAATTACTAGAAATAATTTTGATATTTAGATTCACAAATTGAAATTGAATCTGCTAATAAATTTTTTTTATTTCGATAATAACGCCGAATAATAATGATTATCATCGCGCTTACATTTTTTTTTATATTCTTAAGTAACGTACAAGTAAGTGTAATTGAAACTTGTAAAAATGTAACTTTGCACCCCGATCAGGCAGTTGTCAAGGATTTTTATCAACCTATTTTAACATGATAACTTTAACTTGCAGTTGACTTGTATTGTATTGGCAGATGAAGACCCATTATGTTAAATCAAACAATTTAAGAAATTACAAAAAGAAAATTTCTAAAAAAGTTTTCGTAGGTGATTCGGAAGACGTCCTCCGTTGCCCGAGACATTTTTTTATATCCAGCATACTAAAAATAGTTTTGGACGTAAAAATGAACGTATCAATTGTACACGTTTGATATTTTGGTACAAACGTTCATAAAACATCAACATTTTTAGTGTCCAATGCCAATCACTCTTTACTATAAAACGTTCTTGCAACTTTACTAACAATTAATGTGAAATGAATCGCTCTAGCTGTTTTGTGCATATGAATTCACCAAGAATGCTTTATTTCAGGCTTGTTGGCAATTCAAGGCTTATAAATTAGAATGTAATATGGATCAAAATTTTGTCACAAATTATTCGTGTAAATTGACGCCTAAAAATTGGACTTTATCTACGATTGATATAGATGTTTATTTAAACAAGGAACTAGTTGACATTTGGGTAAAATAATTTTTTTTTTACAGTATGTATTTGATTTGAAAAATCTGAAGCTAGGTTTTTTTTGTTTTGTTCGAGATTAATCATAATAAGAAATATTTAAATTTAAGAAATTAAAAAAACGGCAGAAAATTTAAATTATTTATCAAACCCAATTCCGTTTTAGCAAAACTATTCAGTATCCTTTTTAATAAAAGTATTTAGAACTTTTCAAAAACAATAAGTTGATAACTTGACTTATACCTTGTTCGCACTTCAACATTTATCCGGATAAATAAGTGGAAAAAATTTGACAATTCTAGAAAAAACATAAATAAAAAAAGCAAACAACTTTCTGTTACTTTATAAAAATTTAAAATTTTAAAATTAAATTTAATTTTTTATTGTTTTTTTTTGACATTTTGACACAAAATAAACGGTGCCAACCGTACCAAAACTAGCAAAAAGTAGCTAAAAGGAACTAGCTAAGTGGAAAAAAGAACTGGAAATTAAAATATCCGGAAAAAATTTTTGTGTGATAATATCCACAAAGTTTCTGGAAAAATCGTAATATCCGGAAAAATATTGAAGTGCGAACAAGGTATTAGCCCTATTAACCTTAATATTATTCTTTTAATGTACATAATGTACAGTACATTGCATTAAGTTTTTTTTTCTAATATCGTACTTTTGAACTTCAATAGAAAGTTAGGAGACAGCCCACTAGTCTTGTTCAAGTCCTTTTTTATTTGCCGAGAGTTATCGCTAAAATCGAATCATTAATACATTTTTTTTTTTTATTTTAACTTACATTCTTTAAAAACTATGATTTTCGACTTATCAACTTATTCCTTGCATGAGTCGACATATTCTTTTTTTCTATTTAGGTGAATGTAGTACTTTTTCGACGCTATTTAGGAGCAGGAAATTTTCAACCATTTATGGTCAACGTAACTGCAAACATTTGTGATTTATTCAGAGGAATGTTTAATAAAAATATATTGAGAGTTTTCCTCAAGTACGCTTCTTCCGTAAGCAATCTTAATCATTCTTGCCCAATATCGGTAAGTTAAATTAATATTAAATTGAAATTCAATGTTTCTTCAATATTATAGTTATAATTAAATAACATCTTACTTTTTATTTAAATAGTAACCAGCGGGAAGGTCATGAAAATATAATAAATTTTATGTTATATTATGTTATATTATTAAAAATAAAATGTTGTGTGTAGCAACTATGTATAACCATTGAGTAATAATCTTTACAATAAGAGGGACAGAATTCATACAAGTAAATTTTCTTCTAAATAATTCAAAAATTATGATAATATTTTCAATGTATTGAGTAAAATTTTTTGACTCAAATGTGTTTATTCTCAATTTTATCATTTTTGTTATTGTATTAAGAATAAACACATTTAAGTATGAAATTTTTATTCAATACATTGAAAATATTGTCATCATTTTTGCGTATATTTAAAAAAAAAAATTCTGAAATTTACTTGTCTGAATTCTGACCCTCTTAAAAATATTATTACTCAATGGTAAAACACTGTCTGCCAAATTTAGATTCTATGAACTTAAGCATCTGAAATCATTCAAAAAAACTAATAATTTCTTAAGTATTTTAGTAAAAATGTGGAAACGTTGTTTCAGAATACCACTGACGACAACAATAATTAACGGGTTAACGGGTTTAGAAGTAATCTCTAATTTATTGTACTTCATCGATCCTTCTGGATCCAAAAAAAAATTTCACACAAATTTATACAAATTATTTTTATTATTATTGAAAAAACATATTTAAAAAAAAGTTTACGAACAAATAATTTAAACTTAATTTCTTTTTGCAGGGTCACATGTATGCTAAAGATGTAGGTATTATGAGTTATCCGACGCATTTTAATACCCTTTTCATGGTAGGAAACTTTAAAGTGTTATACACTTTCTCAGAGATAAATAAGTATATTGGAGAAGTTGCTGTGTATGGTAATTCATTTCAAAACATTCCGAAACCATCGAAGTTCCCAAAAATTAACAAAACTACGCAAGGCGATTGTTGATCTGAGTAATGATTCTTTAAAATTTAAATGATGATGTACAAAAATGTTACTTTTTTATAAATTTAGTACGAGTATCAAATTTATATTTTAATTTAAAATATTACAATTTTACAATAAATAAGAGATTTGCATGTAGGACTTCTCATTTTCAGTGGAAAAATATAATGCCAGATTTTGACTTTACTATAATGACTACTTTATTCCGATATTTCGCTTTTTAATATCGACCACCCACAATCTTATCTTCGAGACTGCCTTCTGACAATTTTTGATCCGCTTCTACAGCAATAATGTATTCTTTTCTTTTGTTTTTGCCAACTGATCGCCGTTGAGTATAACAGATCAATTATTTCCATTTTAATTACTCAATTGAAGTACATATACGCAATTAAGCTACGTCGACACTATCTATATGTAGCATTAGTTCCATTGCTATAAGTTAATATTAGTATTGTTTAACAAAATTATAGTTCCTATTATATTTTGTTATTTTATTTGTGTACATGTTTTTTACATAGAAATTAGAATAGAAGAAATACATAACTTATATATTTAATAGAACTTAATAAGTCTTTATGATCTTTGCTCCAAAAAATTGTTGGCTCTGTATTTGAAGTGTCCAATAAATAAAATAAAATAAAATAATAATATTGTACGTAAGTAATAAGATCATCACACAAATAAAAATTGAACCATTTGCACACACACACTCCCTTTAGTAAGTTTTGCTTTAGTAAACTACTGAATTCAATTTAAAAAAAAAAAAGTTACTAGATAATGGAGTAATAGATTATCCGTCGAGTTTTACAAAGTATGATCTTTCTCGGAGTTAGGAGAACCAGAAAAGGATGGTGCCTCTTTAGTATTTACGATGGAGTTGCACTGTCATCATTAACATTAATAAGGAAATTTCTAATGATATACAAAAGTACATATGCTCACAACTTTATTTCGAATCTTACCTCCACAGTTAATAAACATACAAAATTAAAGTCCGCTAAAAAATTATTGTAAGCTCTCAAGAGGTTGTCTCAACTTCTTTCTCGAACAAGTAAATCTATTTCCAGACTCCCAGGTTAGCGAAATTGGGAATCGGAATTTTTTCTCAATTTTAATATATTTTTTATAGATTACGATCATCCGGAATAAATCAATTTACTCTTTTAAATTTATGGAAAACGTTGATGTCTGGAAGACTAGAATTTATCTCAGTTTTACTTCGAACAGAAAAGTGAATATCAAAATAATTAACGATAAAAATCGAATTTTTGTGTTTCGCGGTTATAACAAAAAATTTTGTTATAACCGCGAAACACAAAAATTTGATTTTTTTCAGTTCGCGGTTATAACAAAAAATTTTGTTATAACCGCGAAACACAAAAATCGAATTTTCGCTGTTATAACAAAAATTTTTGTTATAACAACGAAACACAAAAATTCGATCATTTTGAAAACTGAAATAAGACCTCGAAAAAAAATGTTGTGAGATAAGCACACGGAGGGGGGAAATGAAAAAAATCGAATTTTTGTGTTTCGCGGTTATAACAAAAATTTTTGTTATAACCGCAAAACGAAATTTTTTCAATTTTTTGCCATATTTTTTCGCGGTTATGACAAAAAAAAATATCAGACATTTTTCGCGGTTATGACACTTTTATTTTTTATTTCGCGGTTATGACAAAAAAAAAAATCGCGGTTATGATATTCGCGGTTATGTCAGGTAGCCCTTCCTACATATTAAAGAATATATTCCAAAATTTAAAACATTATAAATGTTATATGAAAATAATTTCGAACCTTCGCGGTTTGGGACTTTGATGAACGAAATTTCACCTATTTTGCCATTTAAACGACCAAAATCGGCCAAGTAGTTTAATAGTAATAAGCATTTAAGCGCGACAGGTAGACGGGCAGACAGAAAATGAACACATAAACAAACAGGCTAAAAATTGTCTAAAATTCAGTAACGACCTTATGTTTTGGTTCGGAAATTTCAAATCAAACTTATTAACATTATATTAAAAAACAATTATAAAACATCATAAAACTTTTAAAGCTTAATATCAAGGAATTAGTTATTTATACTTTCATAATTAAGGAATAAAAATGTTAATCGCACTTATAATTTTTTCTGTAACTTTAATAATTTCAAATTACATCCAAATAGTTAATGTAAGCTTTTTAATTAATGTTGCGTCACCTTTTTCTTATTATCAAATTCTTTTTAATTTAATTAACACAAACGTTTTAAATTTTTTATCAAATGCTAACTATTAACACAAAGGGCGTTAAATTTTCATTAATAATAAATCTACATCTAGAAGAAAAAACAGTAAAAATACTAAATTAATTTTACTTTAATTCATAGTTCCATCTTAATTTCGGATTCCATAATAATTTATAGTCTCATAAGACGGCGGAGGCTGGAACAAGTTAAAAAAAACACTTAAATAAATTTTGACGACTACAAATAATTTTTTTCGTTTTATACAATTTCAGGCCACTTGGTATTCAAAAGCTTATAAAATAGAATGTAACATGAATCAAAAATTTGTTGAAGACTATTCGTGTAACTTGAGGCCTAAAAATTGGACTGTATCGATAATTGAAGCAGACGTTTTTCTTAAAAAAGAATTAATAGATATTTCGGTAAAATAAGTCATATAATATATTTTAAAATTGTATATATTTTATAAAAAATAATTCCTGCTTACTTAAATTATAAAATTTGTGTTCTTTTAAATTTCTAGATTAACTTAGTAGTCTATCAACGATATTCCGGTGCGGGAAATTTTCAACCTTTTTTGGTAAATGTCACTGCAAATTTTTGTGATTTGTTAGGAGGGAATTATCCCAAATTTATATATAAGATTTGGACTAAAGAAGTTATGGCTGTTAGCAACATTAATCATTCTTGTCCCTTATCAGTAAGTTAATGTATAAAATTTAAATTAAATATTTTTTTTACCTATAATAATTGAACTACTATAGTTATTCCCGATTTATCAATTATAAAAATATGATGATGTTTAAATTTTTACACCAAATGTAAAATCAATAACATAATTAGTTAATTTATTTTACATTTTGCATTATTAATAATCTAGATACTATTGTAATCAGTCAGAACGGTAGTAATATTCTGAAAAATTAAATTTAACTTAAATTTAAACTATTTTTTGATATCAAGTTGAAGAACTTGTGTACATAAGGAACGCTAATTTTTTACGCCAACATTGATTAAACTCTATTTAGGTAACTATTATATAAAAAATTAAAAAAACGTGCTCAGTCAAAAGTTTCATATTTTAGAGAAAATATTCAAAATTAAACTGGTCTTTGAAAAATTTTTTTAGTATACATTAAGTATGCTAAAATATAAAGAAATAAATGAATTATCAAAAAAAAAACACTAGCTTGGAATAAAAAACGTTCCAGAATGATGTCGAAAATTGATGTTAACATTTTGACCACTTACAATTTGTTTACATATCACAAAATTGCAAGAGTTCTACAAAGACCGAGTTGAAAAATATTTTATATAAAATACGAAAATTTTGAATGACTGCCATAGTCATCAGCATCATATTAGTTAAATTTATAATTGAAAATATTTTACTTTTGGACTAAAACTAAAATTAATTATATATCTCAAATAATTATTATTATGCATTTCATTCTTTTCTATTGTGCTCCAGGGTCATTTGTACGCGAGAAATATAGGAGTTTTGGATTATAAGGCGAGTTGGACAAAGTATTTTTTAGAAGGAAATTTCAAAGGAGTATGGACTTTCTCAGAGATAGGAGAGTATGTTGGAGAATTTGCTATTTACATTAACACTTTTGAACGTAAATCAAAGCCAAAACATATTTTCAATAATAATAAATTGAAAAATTTAGATTATTGAATTGAATTTAAATTGGAGTACGACGACGTCGCGCCTTAACTGTTTGGGAAAATTTGTATAAATATAAAAAGTTATGACTATACAATTAAATTTAAGTTTTTTCAAAAAGTGAAGTTAATCGATTTGTGCATTGAACGACTCATATGTATTGCTTTTAGAAAATTTCTATAGATTAAAGAGCATGATTTTCGCTTTTGAGTTGATTATTCTTAAAAAAAAATAATTCCTTACAAAAAATAAGGAAATCTTATTCAAATCTGAATTTTGTTTTCTTTTTTATTTCATAACAAAACATTTAGTGAAATTAAATAAATGATACTGAGTTTTTTTACCATTTATTTTCTATCCAATCTTCCAAACGATTATATAGAACTTTTTCTAATCCACCTTTTATTTTTTGTTCTAAACATGGTTTAAGTATAAATAATAAAGAGTTATTATGATTATTATTTTTGATCAGTTTTTTTTAATTTTTTATTTCAATTTTGTATTAAATTATTCATATTTTGTTACATTTTATTTTAATTCCTTAAAGCTAGCTAATTAAACACGATAATCGTTATTTTCTTATAATTATTTTGCTTCTTTTTTTCGCATTTTCTAGTTAACCTTATTTACATTTATTTATTGTGATTTTTTATCTATCTATTTTATTATTATTTTATTGTATATTAAATTTTTATTTAATATTTATTAATATTCAGGCACGTAAAGATAGTACGAAAAGTACTATCTATTAAAATTAAAATTAAAATTAAAAAATAATAACAGATAATGAAAAAAATTTGTTTAGATTTTAAACCACCAAAAAGTTGCAAATTCTTCAACAATAAAACAATAACACTATAACAGACATCAATCAAACAGAAATCCAACACAAAAAATACATTCTATTTCAATAAATTTAAGAAATCCAATCTACATTAATTAAGTTCATAAATTATGTTTAACTGTCAATTCTAAAATACAATTTATATTATATACCAAAAATTACAAATTTTATTATTATATATTCAGCAATCAAAATAAAAAATATAAGTAATATTACTAATACAAATTTAAAGAACTAGATGAGAGACGTAAGCTCAAGCATATAGAGCTCTAGATTTAAGCTTAATTTGAAAATTTTATTTTCTTTTTCAATATACCGTGTAGTAATATTAATATTAGGTATAAGAGTAATAATAAGAATAAGAAAATAATGATAATAATAAAATAATAATAGTAAAATACATATATATTATCTAATTAATTTTATAAATGTTATAAATTTTGTCGATTAGTTCAGTGGTTCTACCTCATCGAACCAGCAAATGCCCAGTCAATAAGGTACAACAATCTAATCCTAAATAAAACCTAATATAGATTAAAAATAAAAAAATATATTTTTCTTTTAAAAATATCAATTACCTTAAATTAAAAATTTACTAATTATACAATTTTTAGATAAAATTTTTTGACAAAAATTTATTGATTAAATTTAAATTTTTATACAATTAATTTTATTTATGTACATATACATAAGTTGATGATAAGATTATAGATAATACAACTTAAGTAGAAAATACGTCATTTTAAGAACTATTAATTAATTTTTTATTCCACTAAAAAACGTTGTACTCATCATCTGTTCTTTTATTTTTCCAGAAATATAGGAGTTGAAAGATATTCATTAAATTCAGTATGATCCATATGAAATAAATTTTAAATTCAAAATCAGACATAAAAAACATTTTCAAAAAAGTTTTTTAAAGAGAGAGACCCACAAATCAATTTTTCGAGAAAAATTAGGACTAAAAATAACCATTAAAATTGAGGATGAACTATATTAAAAATTCTCTATAAATCTATATTAAAAAAAATTAAGTAGATTTATCTATTAAATCGTTACACTCTCTTAAACTTTTTCCTACAGTCTCTGGTATAGATTTCCAAGTAAAAATTGCAGCTAACAACTGAACTACTCCTGTTATATAAAAATATATATATACATTAGTTAGGTCGCCCAAACTTAAAACTAAAACAATAAATACTGTACTTTCCATGATGATTATTAGGCCATTTAAAAAAGTTTTATTTCTAAATGAAAAAAATTCGGACATGTAAATATATGGTATTGGAGAACCAAGACCTAAAGCGCCTTGAAATAAAAGAGCTGATCCACCTAAAACAAATCCTACGTCTGAACGAATTTCCCATAAATAATAAAAAGATTCCATTTTAATATCGTCTTTGTGCATCGTAAAAGACGTACCAAAAATAATTATAAATAATCCAGCTAAACTTAGTGATATCACCAAGATAGTTTTTCGTCCAGAACGATCACAAACTGATATTGCAATTATTTCTCCCACAATTCTCAGACAAATAAATAATAAGGGAATTTCAAAACCTAAATCTATGAAGGCTATCATAAAAAAATTTATCTGAATTGCAGTCCCTAATATAAACGGTAGTCGTAAAAAGAATATTTTAAATGTAGGAAATAAATCTCCAAAAATCCAAACACTTTTAGAATTTGCATCTAGCAGTGTTTGTTTTATTTCCTCCATTTGATGAATAGTATCGAACGTTTCAATTTGTTCCCTTCTCAATTTCATCAAATTATTTTTTGCCTCAACTTCATTACCAGACTGACATAAAAATTCTGGTGATTCAATAATTAAAAAAAAAGTTGTCACAAAACTTATGATACTTGCAACAACCATAATTAAACCTTTAATTTGTGTATCATTAAATCCGCTGTAACTTTCGTCTGTTCGAAAATGTTTAATAATAATTATGGATATTAAAGAAATAATGAGAACTCCAATATCCAATACCAATTGAATAAAGCCCACAATATAACCTCGTACATATTTATTCGAAATTTCACCACCATGCACAATTGCAGTCAATAAACAAATACCAAATGATAGTCCACTAAAAAAATTTAATCCAATAAACATATCAATGAAAATTTCGAAATTTTTAATAATTCTTTGTTCAGTTTGAAATACAGAAATGCCTCCAATAATTAAAACAATAATTCCACATATGTTCTAGAAAAAAAGATTAACATTATTATCAAGATATGATCAGCAGAGCTGCTGACTAAATTTAAGTATTTTGCAATATCAGTACTGGTACTGCAAAACTTCTGCAGTATTTTCTCACAATGTACTGGTACTTCAAAAAAAATTAAGTACCACTATACTATACTATACTGTTACTGAATTTTTTCAATTTTTGGGATTATTTTTCAAGATTATACAAAAATCAAACATAAGATATTTTTCGAGGTGACAACTCTTTTATCTCATATTTTGCCATTATGAGTATGTCAAAAAAAAGTTGCAGTTATGCCATTTAACTCAAAAAAGTTGTACAGTTCTAAATGATAAAAAAAGAAAAACTTAAGGAAAATTTAGAAATGTTGAACAAAAAAAAATTAAAATAATCGTGTTCTAACGCCTCGCCCATAAATTATAAATAAACTTTTTTTTTGTAACTTACATAATGAACTGTCTTTTTAAAATGTCTAAGTAAAATAGATGCAACTGCAGCACCTAAAGCGGTTCCAACAAAAAACATCGCAACAAGAAGTTTATATTTGGGATGATATCCGAATGATTGATAGCTGTACAAAGTGTCTATTAAATTTAAGCCAAAGCACATGAACAGCAGCATAGCTAAAAAATCAATATTTCTTTTATTTAATAAAAACTGTCACAAACTCAAATGTAGTTAGTTCGCATAAAAAATTTACCCGTAATTAGGGTATAACTAAAAGTTTAGGTTATAGGAGCAAGAAAAATGACGCTAGAAAGTTATGCTAGAAAAGGAGGCAAATTTGACAATAATAAATTTCAAGATACGGGTATTTGTTAATAGTACGATATGTCTTTAGAAAAAAAAAAATAAGATATATAATTAAAAGGTATGTTTACTCAACTTGGAAAGGATTCTGAGATTTTTGTTTTCGAGGTTAGATGGTAATCTCAATTAAAACCATTATTGATATTATTGCAAGAATATATATGCAGACACTCAAATACAAGAAAAAATATTTGCTCGAAGGCTTCATCTTCCACCATAGTGAGTGTTCTCGCCCAACTGAAAATTGGGCGCTTATACCTTGAATTTTTAAATTAATTTTTGAATTAAAAATAATAATTTAAATGAAAGAAAACAGAAAATTCATATGTATACTACATGCAGATAATTTAATTTTTAATAATTTTAATTATAAAATATTACTATTTTTTTTTTATTAAAATATGTATATACTTACGCGATATCATAGAATATACTTGTGTTTGATTTTTTTTCCAAAATGAAAATGAACCGACATTATTCCTGTTATAATCCATATTTTTAGTTTTCTTTATATTTTCTTCTTTTTTTTAACAAAAAGAACTCAATCCCAATACCGAATAAATTAAACTAACATATACATTCAACATTATGTTGGATTAAATACACAATTTTTGAAGTGGGCTCTGATAATAAAATTTATTTGATTAATTTCATACTAATTTTGTTTTAAACCATTTTTTTTTGTATACAAGAAATTGAAATTGATAAATGATCCCATAATTATGAAAGTGGTCTAAGTCAAAGAGAAATAATCAGATATTTAGAATCACATTATATATAGGTTAAAAATACTTTTTATATCAAAATTATTTGGAATTCATATATATATATCGCGATTTCCACAAAAAAAGTAAGCCGTTTGTAACCCGTACGTAATTTATATTTTGTTAGGAAAACTTTTTTATTTTTACTGGATTCGGAACAAACTTAAACTATGGTTGGGCTTAATTTTCCTCTACTTTGCAGAAACACTAACATTTTTGAAATCTGGTAAAAAATAATAAAGTTTTCTTATCAAAATATGGATTACGTACGGTGTACAAAAAAAGTACTTTTTTTATGGAAATCGCGATATACAACATACATAATACTTTTTTAATTTATTCAATTGAAATTCTTTAAAAATCTTGATACAAAAAATATATTACTTTGTTACATTGGAGCTCAGACTTTGTCATCCGAAATTTATATTTTCTTATTACGTAAATGATTACTATTTTTGTAAATATTTTGAAGCTTTGCAATTAAATGACATTATGCAGTCGTTTCTTTCTACCCTAAATTAATTCAAAATTCCACAAAGAATTATTTTTACTACAAAAAATAATTTTATAATAATGATGTGCCTTGATGTTTAAAAGACCAAAATAATGTGCAAAATCGCATATTTTGATATTAACAAATTAATTAATAATCTTGTTAATATAAAAAATAAAAATATTCATACAACACTGCGATTGATGTTTATATATAAAATATGATTAAAATACAACTTAACCAATTATGCATAGGCAAAGTAATTATTTCACATTAAATGACATAATAAAGAGTGATTCAGAAATTTTCATTCTTGCTTATGTCAAGTATGATGTGTCGTATCACAGTAGAAATGATTTATAGAAACTTTTTGCTATATGAATAACTTCATTTCATAGTACCTATTGAATTTTTTTATTTAAATATTTCATAATTAGGAATCTTGCATACTAAAAACCCATATTGTATCTTATAATCACACTAATTATATATTTTTAAATAATTTAAATACGTAATTTATAGTTTGTGATAGTATAGGTACGTTAATATATACGTTTTAACATAAAGTATACACATTTCATAAAAATAAACATTACTTTTTTTTATACCAGGCAAATTCTAAAAAAACCCAACAATCTTATTATCTTTTCGATTTAATGCGTTTATCTTATCGATCTCGATAAGATTCGATTTCATTCATAACTATTGACAAGTTGGGGGTTTTCCTCCTAGATTTAATGGTTTTTGCAGAGTCTGGGTCAAAATGTCTGGGGAAATTGTGTGGCGGATTTTTATTTTCCAGCCGTGTTTTTTTTTTTATTTTCAAGTGCTTATAAAGGGTTGAATGTTCATTCAACTTGTTGAAAGTTCGCTACAGACGTATAAACTAAGTGAAATACTTACCTTTTAAAATCACCCAAAAGTCTTTCAACATTACTACACACTACTCAACTTGTATGCACTCATACAAAAGATCAAAATTATTTGATGTTTTTAACCAGGTTGAAAGACTTGTTGAAAAACATTGTCAACACAGATGAGTTGAATGAACATCCAAGTAAGCATCTTTCGGCTTTTCCTAATATGTGCCAAAAACGAAATAACTTCTAAAAGGAGTAATCATATCAATAAATAAAAAATAAAAATCAATTTCAATAGAAAAAGTTTTAATTCTTTTTTTTTTAGAAAATTTGTTACTTTATAATTTTAGCAATCGTTTTTGAAAATAAAAAGCTTAACATTCATATTAAAATTAAAATATGTTATATATGTATTAAGGGGCTCGTCCTTCATGAAACAAATAAACACAGGCCCTGTATAGTACTGGTTCAATAAGTTCAAACATTAAGTTGCGCATTTTTTCAAGTAATGTTAATCAAATTTTTTCATTAATTTGTTGCATTCTATTAAACTTTTACCAGCAGTTTCTGGTAAAAATTTCCAAACAGCTATTGTAAATATAACTTGTATTATAGCTGTTATATAACAATATGCATCTTTAAAGTTACCTAAGCTTCTTGTAACAATGGTTATTATATACAGAATACACTCGGCAATAATTATTAGCGCAATTGAAAATGATTTACGTTCAAGGCCAAATGATTCACTCATATAAATATGAGGTATTGAAGAACCAAGACCCAAAGCTAGTTGATATAGAAGTGCCAATACACATAAAATTTTCACAGTTTTTGATGGCATTATTGAAATAATATAATTAATTGGAATAATATATTCAGCATTGTCCCCTATTTCATCATCTCTCGTAATCAAAAAAACAGTGTTAAATATTATTATAAGTATTCCAGATGAAGCTAAAGACACCATTAATAAAATTTTTCGTCCAAAACGATCGCATACCGCTAATCCAATTAATTCACCTACAATTTTCATTAAAATAAAATATGCCCCATATTGTAACTTTGCATTGAGTCCTGCAGTAGTGGCAATTAACATTAACGAGTTGATTTGAATTCCAGTTCCTAATATAAAAGGTAATTTTAGTAACAAAACTTTAGCCAATGGAATAAGATCTTCAGTTTTAACAACAAATACAACATCGTCTTTAGGATCAGAATCTGGTAAAACTTCTCTTATGTCATTCATATGATGAACAATATCCATACTTTCCATTGTTTCTTTTCTCAATCTAATTAAATTATTTGTTGCTTCAGTTTCTTTATCATGCAGAAGCAAAAATTCTGCTGATTCGATGACCATAAAATATGTTGTGACAAAACTTAAAACACTTGCAATAATCATCATTATGCCTTGAGCTTGCAATTCATTTAATATGTCTATTTCCGGAACATATCCATTTTGGTAAATGACTCCATGAATTTCAAACGCTAAAAATATTCCAATATCTAATGTCAATTGAATATTACCCACAATTAAACCTCGTAATTTTGCAATTGCAATTTCTCCAGCATGTATGATTGCAGTTAATAAACAAATACCAAATGATAATCCAGTGAAAAAACTCACAGTCATTTGCAAATCATTGAAAGTATAAGAATCTTTTGTTCTTTTGAAATCACTTTGTGTTACTAAAATGATCCCATTAAGCAAAACTATAGCACCGCATATATACTAAAAAATAGAAATTATACTCGGTATTGTAATAATCATATTAGAGCAAAAAGTGGAAATATTTTAAAGACATTGTACACATAGTAACTGACATTTAAAAAAAAAAAAAGTGAATTTAACAAATATTTTATAATGACTTACATAGTGAATTGACTTCTTAAACCTTTGTAATAGAAAACATGCTGTTCCAGCTCCTAAAATGGCTCCAACAAAAAATAATATCAATACTGCACTTATTATTCCTGATCCTGATGCGTCTAATTCTAAGAACTTATTATATAAAATGCTTTGCAGAATTAAACCAAAACACATCATCAATAAAGAAACTAAAATTAGAATAATATTAATTTTAATATTTTTTTTACAAGTATTCGAGGAAAAAGATTATAAACTAGATAATTTTTCTATATTTTGATGGTTTCAATTTTTTCAAATGGTTTCAAACTTCTATCTTTTCAAACTCCGAGGAGTTATATAAATTTAAATTTACAATAAAGTGTTCAGTTAAAAAACAACTAACGCGAATAACACAAATGCATTAAAATACTTTTATGTAAACACACTCTCCAAAATTCGGAGAATTAAATGTAGGTACTTAAAAATATCCAAATAATTATATTTTATTATTATAAAATAAAATAAAATTTTTACCAGATATCATGCAATATGATTGTTTACAATTTTTTCTCATCAAACTAAATCCATTTTCATTTCTAGTAGGTGGATCCATTATTCTTTTAATTGTTTCTTTATTTAAAAACAAGTGAGTTCAATATTTTATTTGTATAAAACTAAACTAATTGATATTATAAATTATCGAAAAAGATTGGTTTCTTATGGCAATAATTTAAAAACTGACTCATCAACAAATATTTATAAAAAATGTTATTTTTATGTTATCTTAAAAACAATCAAAAGCTTTCTCATTATCTCTATATACACTTATTTTCAATTCAGTTCAGTTTTCTAGCAAAATCCAATATCAAATTTATAGTTGTGATTTTTTATTGCATTAAGTGAAAATTTTATAAAAATATTTTCAATTACAAATTCCTTCCAAACACAGTTTTTTTTCATTAACTTATAAAAAATTAACATGTTAGATTCTTAGATTTTGAGAATAAAAATAAAAACCCCAGAAATTTTATCAATTTATTATTTATTTATAAAAATCTCGGTTCTAAGGTTTACAAATTCTGATTATTAAATTGAGCTTAACTTAAATCAATTTTTATAATAATTTTAAACGTCAATTGCGTTATGCTATACTATCAAAACTACATAGTCTAGCTTGTGTTACTATTAATTATCTATGGTTATTGTAAGCATTTTGAATTATTTTCGTATTCCGGAGCTCGTAAAAAAGTAAAAGCCATTATAATTATTGTGTTATCGTGAAATACAATTCTATCATAGTATTATCAAAATGTTTGTACTTATATCAAAATTTTCATATAAAAAATAAACTTATTTTTTAAATAAAAATGATAAATCCGAAAAAAAAAAAAACTGATAATATTGATAATAAGCTGATAAAAATTTAGAATTTTCATTCATAAATAATCTTAAAGAGTATTTTTTTTTTTGGGAACTCAAATGTATATTCGATATCGGTCACATAAATTTATATGGATTGCATATTATTTAAGTATTGTGAGAACATTATATATATTGACTATTTAAAAATCGCGAATATTTGGACTCAGTTTGTGTTCATTATGTGCGAATATTAGGACTCAGTTTGTGTTCATTATGTGCGAATATTAGGACTCAGTTAGAATTAAATTTTTTTTTTTAAATTTCCAAAAGACCAATCTTCTGATTAACTATTTTTTGACTTATTATAACTTTAAAATTTTGGAAACTTATTATCTTGATTCCCGCAACCACAACCACACAATCAGACTTTATAACAAAAAAAAAACATAATACGAAGAAAAATTCAATATCAATTTACTTTTTCATAAAAAGAATAAAAAAAAATTTGTTTTATTTTCTAAAAACCTAAAAGGTATCTAAAACATAAGATTTTTTTTTTTTGACAATTTTCCAGACTAAATTATTTTCTTTATTGGTGCCATTTAAAAAAAAAAAACATAAATATAAACATTAAAATGAATTTATTGAAATCTTTATTAAAAAGATTTTTTTTTTTAATTAAATCAATTTAAATGACCTTTTGATTTCTTATTGAAAATCAAATGCCGTTAATAATTTAGTAAAATGTATATCGTCTGCTAAGAAATGAAACAACGTATAATGAAAAGTATAGTTTCGAGTAATTTGAATTTAAAGATTTGAAAATTAAAAAAAACGTATGAAAAAATATGAAGTAGCGTACAATTTTCATCTAAAAAACACATTTTAATCAACATTAAAAATATTGCAAAGTAGTTGTACTTATAAAATCGAGTACGGAGAATCGAATGGTGCTATTGTCAAATAATGACGTATAAATGTCATACGTTGTTTCATTTCTCAGCAGACGATATATACATTTAATTTGAATTCAATATAATGTCCGAAGTGTGATAAGAATAAGGAAATACATATACAAAAGGAAAAAATAAATTGTTTATGTAAAGATTGAAAAATTCGTTTTTGTATTTTTGCACATTTCAGCCGGAAAATTGTTATAACGGCGATATAGTTCTAATTACTTATTTAGGCTTTAATGCGATATATGCATAAAAGTTTAAACGAATTCTAATGAATATTAGTTTATGGGTGATGTTGATTAAAGGAATTAAAAAAAATTGTTACAGCGCCCAAAGATATGGTCTTGGGTCTGGATTTCGATGAAAATTGTTATATTTTTATAATGATATATGACTAAATGATATTTGTATTGAACCTATTATTTTTAACTCCTGATTAGGTATCTTAAAAGTAAAGTATCCTAAATCCAAACACTGAAAATGGGCCCCGTATAGTTCATCACTTATGATGTAATGTTCTACAATTTTTTTCTCTCTAAATTTTTAATTACTCAAGTTCGCACATTAATTAAACACTTGTATTAAGTACCTAAAAGAAAAAATAAGCACAAAACTAATAAAAATCACTTGAACTTATGCAATAGAAATAAATATGCAGTAAAAGTCCCCTTGTCCTTATTTTTAATAAAGGATGTTTTTTTTTTGATATATAGACAAGGTGTGAAAATGCAATATCAAAGAATATTATTTCATTTTAAAAATATATATATATTTTTTTTAAGAACACAATGTGAATTTCATAGTATGGAAAAGAAAATTTATATTTTTTTTCAATGTTCACAAAATCTATCAACTTCTTCTTAAAAATATTTAATTTAAATATACCTACATTTTAATTTTTATCTTATTACTTATATAATTTATTTCCGACCATTCTAGTAAAAGAAAATTTTATTGATTTTAATTCGTTTTTTTTTTTTTCTGTTTAATCTAAAACCAATTAATATTTTGATCTTACCTCTAAAATATATTTTAAATATTCGCCTCAAATATAATCTTAAAAATCAATAGCCCGAATGGTGATGCGTTATTATTTCTACTATAGTTTCTTTCAAGGTCTAAGATTCCTTTGCCTCAATTAATTTAAATTTGAATCAAAATTATATGAAGATAAAAAAAACCCTGAAAAATATAAATCCAACTCAAAATAAAGTTATAATCAATATTATACCATCTATACATCTAACGTCATCATTATATTATTATTATTACAAATTCTAAATTCTTTAACAACAATAATACTGTGTCCTTGATTTTTCGATATTTCACAAATTGCTTTTAGTTTTTTTTTTTGAATAGCTTTGATTAAAAAAATTAATTTATTTAAAAAAAAAATCTAAACATAGTTTTGACCTTTAACCGGTGATTTTATATTATACATACATATGTTGCTATAAATGCAACATATTTTTTATTAGTTTTATTTTATGAATTCATTTATTTTGTAACAGAATATCGAATATCGAATACATTTTTTATGTAATAGCTCTGTAGTTAAATCTTTTAATTTCAATGGATGTATTTATTCAAAACTCTATTATATTGATTGAACAATTTTTTTTTTGAAATGAAAAATTTTCTGAGAAACATAAAATTATATTATAGATAGTGTATTTGCGGTCTTATTAAAATTTTTTCTTCGATTTTTTCTTCGAAATTTTAAAATGATCTTATAATAGTAAGGATTTTTGTTAAAGTTTGAAAGGTTTCTTAAAAAAAGAATGAAGTACAAACTAGATTAAATTTTATATTTATCATTGTTCAATTCTACTACTCACGATTTAAAAGAAAATTCAAACATACCACTGTACAAGGCTACGAACCAAACGATAATTAAACAAATCGATAATTTAAACTAAAATAGAATATTAATTTAAAATAATGTTCTTTTAATATAAAATTATAATTCTGGTACAATATTCAAATTCAATAATATTTGTTTATATTTAGTCAATAAAATACGTCCTTCGAAAAATTAATACATAAGTATGTATATTTATATAAATAATAGGCTTACACATTTTATTTCTAATCTGGAGTTTTTTTTTTTTTGGTTTTTATCCAATTTTTCTGACTTCTACAAAAAAAAAAACAATATTGTGTACAGTATTATGCCTACGACATGCGTTGTTTTTTTCTTGCAGAGGGCTTAAAATTATGTCGATATTGCATTAAATTATATTTTTGAAAATAATATCGCAGAACAGTATATTTAAACTTATACAACATATATATTACATAATTAATATATTACATAATTAATTAAAAAATTTTTACCGTGGTATTTATTCGGTATCCGGAATCTTCGCAGAAAATAGAATCCCAGTGAAAACATTCCCAGAATAGCAATTTCCAGAAACTACCCTTAAGGACAATAATTCCCAACAAAAAATAATTCTCCTCTTTTTTTTGTGAATTGTTTTTGAGTAAAGTTTGTCTGGCTAGTTCGTCCACTCATCAGCCACTGATGAGATCAGAGTGGACGAACGCGATCGAAACAAGCTTTTCGTATATTCTAAAATATTTTTTGTTTTTTAGATTAAAAACCTAGAGGCCTTGCTTTGCTCCCTTGTGTTGACCTAATAAGTCTATGTTGTTTTTCACTTTAACCTATTTATTATTCATTTAGGTTGAAAAACAACAAATAGGAAGAAAAAACAAAGTATTGGTAATAATAAAAAAAAAAAAAGAGGAGAAAAAAATAATAACAAGAGTAAAATGTTTCCCACATTTGATATGTGAATTCAAAATTATTATTTTTTTGAACTCACATATCAATATAACATATTTTATTATATGTAAAGTAGTGTGAATTGTTTTTGAGTAAAGTTTGTCTGGCTAGTTCGTCCACTCATCAGCCACTGATGAGATCAGAGTGAACGAACGCGATCGAAACAAGCTTTTCGTATATTCTAAAAAATAATTCCCAACAAAAAATTTCCTGAAATTGAATAATATTCCGTACAAATGCAAACCATGCAAATTATTTTTAGAAAAGATTGTTTTGTACTGATATCATAATTGTAATATTTAATATTCTGTTTTTGGATTGTTTTCGAATGATTTTTAAATTATCAAATAAATTTTTTTTAGAAAAGATGCCCTATCGAATCAATTAATTTAAAATCATGCAATTAATTTAAAATCTTTTTTGTTTTTGTAATTGGTCAAACCAATTAGATTGTATGGCGAAGTGCAATAACTCATCGGTACTTAACTCATCGGTCGATTTTGGATAAGTTATATATCCATTTTAACTCATCCGAAAATTGGCCGATGAGTTATATCCTTTGGAATGACATAACTCATCCACCTCAATGCTTATTTGTGACAAACACTACGGTACTTATTCCTTGGCCGATGATTGGCCTCATTTTTGTGTTAGCAGTAGAGAGAGTGTCCCAGAACGCGAGAAGGGGGCGGAGGGTGAGGGCTGCGGGTGAGGGCTGCGGGCGGGCAGACTGGTGGTTGGTCAGTGGCCCCGGAAATCCCACTGACCAACCACCAGTCCGCGCGCCCGCAGCCCTAACCCTCCGCCCCCTTCTCGCGTTCTGGGACACTCCCAATACTGCTAACACAAAAATGGGGCCAATCAGGTCGGTAAATGTAATGTATTTATCTTCTCGGCCAATGAGTAAATACCCAAGTTTTTGTCACAAATCACAAATAAGCATTGAATTGGATGAGTTATGTCATTCCAAAGGATATAACTCATCGGCCAATTTTCGGATGAGTTAAAATGGATATAACTTGTCCAAAATCGACCGATGAGTTAGGTACCGATGAGTTATTGCGCGGATCCGATTGTATATTATTGTATATGTGTACATATGAAAGAATTTTATACGTTTTTTGCACACGGAATTGACTTGAACGAAGCAAAATTGATTGAAATTATGTTTCTTGTATATATAATTACATAAATAAAATAATGTCCTTAAAAAGTACAATTTGAATTAATTTGCGGATGAACCCAAACTATTAATTCATTATTTTCCTGAATTTAATAATAGACGGACGAGTGCAAATAATTGTTCATTCAAAATAGTTTTTGGAAATAGCTTTAAGTTTCTTAAAATTTATTATAATTTCAATATTCTTTTTAAAGATTAAAAGTTGGTAGATTGGTCGGAAGGCAACATTTGCCAAACATTTAGATATTTCATTTACCAATTAAAAATCTGCATAAAAACAATATTTGATTATGATTATAATGTTAGTTACATAGGATTTCCATTCTTTCCCTACATTCTCCAAAATTTAAAATAAATTTTTAATATTTTTCTGCATAAAAACTATATTAAATTTTTTTTTTATAAAAATTACAAATTAATTCAAGTGTGCACATTTTAATTTATTTTTAACGGCAATAGGAGAAAAAAGTTTGCCAAAATTTTATTCATATTTGCCGCAAAATTATAATTTTTTTTATGAAAAATTATTGTCCTAAGATGAAAAAGGGTGTCACAAAGTTTATCCTAAATTATGGCATATAAAATATTCAACGTAAACTTCTACAAAAAAAAAATAACGTAAAATATTTAATGAAAAATCCTTTTTTTGTATAATTTTTTTAAGAATAATAATTCTGGTGGTAGTAATAATAAAAGCTTGATTCGGTACTGTCAGTTTTTAACATATATATATATTCCAAGCTTGCAATCCTTTCCTAGAATTATTCTACTGTTAATACCAAGGGATAAAACTTTATTTTTTTCGCAATGCAACTAATGTGACTTTTTTATATACCTTGACAAATTTCAATATTTTAATATTGTACAATTTCAATGAACATTTCAATTGTAAACTGGATTTTAATTGTTGATAAGACTAAGAAAAAAAATAATGCCTCATTAAAGATACAAATTAGTTTTGATTTTCATTGAAATATATGGTCATTCCAACAATAAAAGCAATATGTGAAATATGGTAATTATATCGTCTGCTAAGAAATGAAACAACGTATGATATTTATACGTCGTTATTAGATAATAGCACCATTCGATTCCTCGTACTCGATTTTATAAGTACAACTACTTTGTAATATTCTTAATGTTGATTAAAATCTGTTTTTTAGATGAAAATTTTATGTTATTTGATATTTTCCCATACGTTTTTTTAAATTTTCAAATCTTTAAACTCAATTTACTCGAAACCATACTTTTCATTATACGTTGTTTCATTTCTCAGCAGACGATATAATGTATATGAATTATGATTTGCGAATTCAACCGTTTTCATAAATATTTGGGCTTTTACATACCAAAAAAGTTTGAATTATTTACATTGGGCAAACTAAAATATTTTTGCCAATTTTTGTTAATCGATCGTAGTTACAACAAAAAACAAACTTCAAAAATTAACTATTTATAAGTTTAAAAACTTTTGATATTTTAGTCCCACATTCTTTTATTTAATTAAATTCATTTTGTATATGTACATACCTACAAAATGTAATTAATTTTTGAAAGAGTTCAAAAACTTCTATTTAATGTTTAAATAGCTTTACTACTTAAGTAATTTAAAATCAAATAACCATCAGTTTTAACTTTATATATTGTAATAGTAAATCCAATTGAAATATAAAAAAAGATATCATGCATTTTTAATCTCTAAGGAATAATATTTTCTCGTTTAATTGCATTAATGGGAATTCTTTTCTAAATTTTTTGTAATCTTGATCCTTTTATGCCGCAATAAATAACATTGAAACAAAAAAAAAAGAATTTTAACATCATCTAATATTTTTTTTTATTTCTTTAAGTCTTCTTCAGCCAAGACGAAATAAAATATTAAGAAACTCAAAACATTAACAACCCTAAGAAAAATGAAATTAAAAATCAAACAAACTAAAAATGTAAGTTCTTTAACTTTTTCTGTGAAATAACTTTTTTTTTGTTTTTTAATTGTTCAAATTGTTTCTGTGTTGTCTTTCATAGAATTGTGGTAATATTTTGAGAATACAGTAAAAAATTTTATATAAATGTATAATTTTTTGCAGCAACGGTCTTGCGGTTTAAAAGTTTATATTATCAAACTCAAAACAAGTGTTACTACTACGTAAATTTTAAATTGCGGTTTTAATAAATTTAAATAATGTTTGCAATATTGTTAGATCTATGTATTATAATCTCAAAACATCGATAATTTATTCAGCAAAATAGTCTGGCGTTTACATAGGTTTAAATTTATTTGTCTATCTTTTATCAGGAATTGTAATATTTGGTATAATTTTCATATCGAATTGTGCTTTTTGTACGCCATAAACAAAATTAATAAAAAATTTTTTAAAACATTTGTTTTTAAAATAATAATAACAATTTTCTTTTTTGGGTAAATTGTATTACAATATATATACATTCCCAATAGGAACCATATCATCAAATAATAATTTATTTAATACATAGGAAAAATAATAATATCACTGGGCCCCAGGTTAGTGTTAAAATGAAAAAATTATTAAATACATTAATCATTAATCGTAAACATAGATAGTTTTAGGCAAAACATTACAAAATATAGATAAAACATTCTTTTCATGCAATTGATAAAAATAAAAAAATTCCAACAAAAACATTTTATTACTTTGCCGTTTCCTTTTTTTATTCTCAAGCTGACAAATTACCTTCAAATAATAAATATATATTTAAATTCCTTGCGTCTATATTTGCAACTTAAAAATTTAAGAAATAATGAGGGATTCATATCCCACTGGCATAATTGTATTATATAAACTTCAAAATCGTCTTCATTGAAGTACAATTTAAAAAAAAAAAAACTCAAAATCAATAAAGAAAATGTAACTTTCTTGGAAAAGAGTAATCGAAATATAAAAAAATTATTTATATCATATTTTGATACTGTGAACATAACAAAAATCATTTATTTCGCATGAACAACGTTAAGAAATTTTTTTGACGTACAAAAACACTTTTATTTTTTACTTGAATTATATATATTTGTTCCATCATTTATATTCGGTAGGGAGGGAAGTTTTTTTTAGATATAAATGGTAGATATTATGTTTTTCTTATTATATATATATACATGTATACTAAATATTTAACATTCATTGAATCCTATCTATATATAAAACCGAAAGCACACCTAAAACATCTTAAAAAATAATATAAAACTAAAAAAAAAAAAAACTTCAAATGATAAAAATAAAAGACATGTTTTTATCATTTAAAAGAGTTTTATTTTATTTTTGAATATTATACACATTGTGAAATGCTAAAAACTCTAAGATCATAAATGTTCATAGTTAGAAAAAAAATGGTGAGGTAGTTACACATAAAAAACATACAAAAACACTTGAAAATTTATATTTTTCTTATTTAATACTCTTATTATCTGTAAATAGAAATAAATAAAAATGATGATTACTACAGAACATGATTAAGGACTTTATTCTTTTCTAAATTCTGTACACATATTGTCTCAAGGTAGTCAGTCATCTTGGTCCGCTTCTTTTTATTATTTCCATCAATGACGGCTTCAGTAATTCGAAATAGTGAACTTCCAATATATATACATAATAGTGAACTACTATTGTCCGCCTTAATATTGAATATGCAAGTCAAGTGTTGTTCACCTCACTTTAATGTGAATATTGATCGTTGAATCTACTAGTTTGTGAATTTTAACTTGTGAATTTTGTTTTATATTAAACAGTTTTTAATTTAAATTGTACATTAGTGTGTTTAAGTTATAATATTATTGATAAATTGATCATTTTCTAGTCGAGCATCAGAATGCCACACAATAGTTTGGTACAGATAGTGATGAATAAAATTAAAAATTGTTTTTTTCGAAATTAGTTTTATTTTTTACATTTGCTAATATTAAATTTGTCAATTTTCATTTCACCTAAATTATATATTTCTATTACTAGTATTTTTACACAATAATTTTCTACGATTTTTCGTTATAACATAAAAATTTAATATAATAATTTTCTAATTCAGTTCTCATATAATAGAGTGCAGCAGGAAAAAAATTATATAAATACAAAATTACGTTTACGTGAAAAATTAATAAAGGGATGCCCACATACAGGACTGCAAGTCAGGAATATTTTTTTTATGAGAATCTGAATACATTTTCATATCGTTCATTCTAAATTATATTGAAAATTGAGCCAATTATATTTACTTAGTCAATGTACTTAATCGAAAATTCAAATTCTTCATATGTTTATATGTGCAGTATTTAGATTTTATTAAATTTTAAATTTGTCATCTTGATATATAAAAAGAATTGAATCTTCTTAATTCAGCAACAAATAACAACAAATTTCATAATGCTTTTTTAAAATAGATGAACATAATTTTTATTATAATCATTTTTTCAAATCATTTAACAATATGTGACAAGAAAATAAATCTGTTTTTTTTACTCTTCTAATGATAATAATCATTAAAGATAGAAAATTTTTTTATTTGAAAGCCCTACATGGTAGAACATTTTTTATTTATTGTATACAGATTGTGTAGTTTGCAAAATTTTCAATAGATACATAGATTCATTAAAATTGATATTCTTTCTTCGTTTTGGATAAAAAAAATGTTTTTTTAGTAAAATTTTATATTTAAACTACAACTGACATCATAATTTCGTATTTATATTTTGTCAAATTGATCTTTCTTATAGATAACACACAAGCAATTTTGTGTGGATTGTGAAACGGAATAGTTAAAATGGGAGACGGGTTGATCAATCATGAATCTAAGCATACGCTTGTACTTTCTTCTTCTTCAGACTTGAAGGATTTATTTTCCACATTCGTTCAATTAACAATAATTATTTGGAGAACTAAATAATAAAAAAAAAACTTAAGTTACACGACTTTATTGTTCATTATTATAATTTGCGGAATCAAGAAAGTAATATTTTTATGTTAGAAAACTTGTTGGTATACATACATATATATATACATATAAAAATTAAAATCGTGGGGTCCTCATAAAAAGAACATTAGTCTTTTCCTTTAATAACCCCACGTTTTTAATATAAAGGTCTCATATCGTTTGCAAGACTTGATGACAAATCGTCTAATAATAGAAAAAATTTAAAATTTTTATATTAAATATGTTTCTTAAATGAAAAAATGAAAATATATCGAAGAAACCTTATTATTTAGATGGAAAGAAATTGGAAATATATAGTCTGTTTAAATCTAAGTGTTTTGGTTTACTAACTTAAATAAATAATATTTATATTTATGAATATTCTATCTTTCTTCCTAAAATTCTGTTTTCATATTATTTTCATACTACATTTCGTACTTCAGAATACTTTATTTCTTGGAAAACAGTAGATGAACAAAAGTTAATAGGCCTTTCAAGGTTACATATATATGTACAACAACATGACTTTAAAGCATTACATATAAAACCTTAAATATATATTTATAGTTCTTTATTATTGAACTAAGTCAATTATACAATTTTTGAAGAATATTCACGATAAGGTTCATCTAATTTTAAACTAATCAAAAGCAGAATATTTAATATATATCATTAAAATAATAGAATAATTGTACTGGTGATGTGAACAGGTTAATGCAAATTTAAAGTAAATATTTAATCTATTTGCTATTCGAGTATTTAAGGGGATTCATACCACGGATTTATAAGTTGTCTAAGTGTTTCATGAAGTGATAACATAAGTTTTAAATACGTAAATAACAAGACAATTCATAGGTTCTGATTATTAAAATTATAGTCAAAAATCAGATTCTAGAACATTGAAACAATGAAATGTTAGGAAAATAATTTAATTATGTGAATATAAATATTTTGTGAAGGCATTTAAGACATATGAAATAAGTTTTTAGAAAAATACTTACGTATTTTTGTACTAAAATTTAATTTTTTGGAATAATGTTAAATTTTTTTTAAGTCATAAAAAAATTACCTTGACGATCCTCAGAAATGTCAAAATTATATAGGTAGTCAATTAATTATTATCTTTGGTCTTATTCGAGGTCTTATTATTTTTTGCAACTTATATTTTATATATTATTTAATTTTTTTTTTGCATAATCATCAACATCACACACAATTTTTTGATATTAGAATATTATACCTACACATAAATTTGAATTCATTATCATGAGGTAATTAGTCCTTTGTGAATATCAAACAAAAAAAATGTAACTTTTATAATTATTAAATAATAATAATAATCAAAAATAAGTTAACTTTATACAAGTTTTTTGGTTTATGGTTTTATACAAAATATACATGAGTATAGTATAGTTAGTATATTTAGAATAATAATAAATTCACAAAAAAAATATATTTTCCGCAAACATTTACCTATATTATATTTAGGTTAGTTTAATTCAAATTTATAAGAAAAACAATTATTTGAAAACGACCTCAAACTAAAGGTCGAAACGTTGCTATAATTAATAAGGTTTGTCTGTCTAATTGGTCATTGCGTTTTATTTGTTATAATACATCAATACAGACATTAAATCAACGTCAATTATACCTACATAGTTGCACGGTTAATTGTTAATTTTTTAACCAAACAACATAAAATCAGGCACACGGAATTGAAGGTCCAATAGTATTAAAGATTGTATGTAAAAACTTCAATGAACTTTTGATTCAATTATTTATTTATTTTATTTTCTTGAATATTCAGACATTACAAATGTGAATGTTCCATAAAATAATTACATTAAGAAGAAAAATCACAACAAATTTAGATACAATCGACACGATGAAATTAAAAAAAAAAATATTTAAAAAAAATATATTAAAAAGAAAATTAATTGACTCATGATATGTAAATAAATTACGAACATAAAAATTAAATTAAATTATAAATCAAATGTTTTCATTATTTCAAAAAATATTTTGACATTTTTTATTTTCAAGTGTACCTATATCATAATTCCAGTCGCACCTACACCTAATAAAGTTTTATAGGTTTTAGGTATTGGTACTACACATAATAATAATAATTTTTCTTTTCTGTTAAAAAATAAGATTTTTGTTTTATGTTTATTTTTAACATAAGAAAAATATTAAAGGTTATACGAATAGCTTAAAAATGTAATGAAGAACAAAAAAAAAAAAACACAAAAAAAAATCTACGTAATTTGTGGCCAAGTATCCCTGCCAGGCAATAAATATTTATGAAATTTACATTCTGAAAGATTTTTCTTTTTTATTTTATTTATACTTATATATTTTTTACAATAATTCTTTTCTTTTACAATATTTTTCTATATTTATTTATTTTTTCAAATGATGTTCATTATTTTTATATTTTTTAACCCTCATTTTATTTATTTTGGGGTTTTTTTTTTTTTTGGTTTAAAGGCAATAAAAATATGGGACAGCTTTTTTGAAGACAAGACCAATAACAAAAAAAAAAAAGGCTGTAATATTTGTAAATTAGTATTTTAAACAACAAAAAAAAAGGAAATTTTTGGTAAAATCATCTTTTGTTAGTTTGAAATTATGACATCATTATGAGAGTTTTAATTAATTCCATTTTAATATTTTCTTCTTTTTTGATTCATCGAAAATAAAATAAACGGAATTTAAAGGGTCCAAGGTCGGTGTTCGTTAACTAAAATATTTATGAATATATACCAAAATATTTAATTTATATAATGTAGGTATCTATATATAATACTTTGTTCTAATTTTTTCATCATAATTCATTTAGAAATTTCAATATTTTTTTTCTTTCTAATAAATCAAATTCAAATTCAGATTTTTTTTTTTTTTTATAAGTTAATTGCAATTTTCAAAGGTTTCATTTTTCGATGTAGGCTAAACAAAAAAAAAATGAAATTCCAAAATAAAATTAAATAAATTTTCAAAGAATAAAGAAAAATTGAAAAACATTTTAAAAGTTGTCCTTCCTTATATTAAAAATATTTTATAAATTATTTTTTTTATATAAAAAATTTGCAATAATTTTTTGTTCTAAACATTGTTTCTGAATATTAACTTAAGAGAACAACAACAGAAGAATTATACATCCAATCGAAAATTGATTTTATAACTTGAATTTTGAATAACAAAATAAAATATTAAAACTTTTTTTTAAATTTTTATATAAGATACTTTCTCATTGTTAAAATAAAATTTAAAAACTTCTAAATATTGTGAATTCAAAAAACCATAAAAGTTTGAGAGTTTCTTATCAATTTTTTTCAAAGCTTTTATAGTATAAAATAATAAATAAAATTTTTTTGTGAATTCAGTGCAGTCTTTTTGTTAAATGCTTCAACTAGAATTAACAAAAAAATATTAACAAAAAAATTTCTTTTAAATGTTACTTAGAAATTTAATTGATACCAGAATAACAACAGGTACGATTGGCTACACCTGATTATGAGGAGAAATAATATATAATTTCATTTGAAGTCTTTAAATGAAAAATTACGCAATATATTGCGAAGTGAAATTTTCTCGCACTCTTTATTCTACGATAAAGTCTGGCATAAAATGAAAATGTGCAAGCAAATTATTCATTTCATGATGATTATTTTAATTAAATATTTGAAAAATTAAAAACATATACCACATATACCTATATATGTAAACACAGACGTGTTTATTTATTTTATAATACATCAATCAAACACAAAATTTATTAATTTTTTATTGGAAATATTTTATGATGAAGGGCTATTTTAGCGGTAGATCTTTTTCCTTTTAAAAACTGAATTACCACACACTCAATACTCATTAAAAGCCATTATTGTTTGTAATCTTCACAATACAGGTTAACCATAATTGAAACATAATAATTGAAAAACATAACAGCCAAAATTTCAACAAAATTAATTACTTTCAAACATTTCTACAACAAAATTCATCAAAGGACTTTTTTCGATAGAAAGAAATGTTTTGAAATAATTTTTTTTTCGCCTCAAATGAAACTTGAAATTTTCAGAAGAAGTATAACTTGTAAGTATTAATTTCAAATTGTTGTTTATCATTAATTAAGTAGATAGAGTGTAAGTTTGTTGAAGTGTAACATAAATTGAGTAACTCTGTTTTTGAGGACACAATTCTTATTAACTTGGAAAGTAATTTGTCTGTATATTTCTTTACTATTTTCGACACTCTCGTAGACCCACTTTTCGTCATCACAGCGAGCTGAAATTTGGCACACAGGTTCATGTCGCGTGACAATTAAAGCTATCAAAATTTGAAGCGGAAATTTCCATGGAAAACCCGGAAAATCGGGAAAAATCATTTGAAAATTTGGTACAAATTTGAGTAGTGATGAATCCGTTTTAGGAAAAATGCAAAGTTTTCTGATTTTTCCGACTTTTCCGGAAAATTTTCCGGTAAAAAAGTTTTCTAAATTATGCAGGATCAAGTTCCCTATCAACTGGCATCATTACTTTCTCTCCGACAATGGTGAAAACTTGCAGAAAAAATCGAAGAAAATTCATGTTATACGCTTTTCCGGAGTTTTTCCGACCAAGGAAGCGTTTGAGAGTTTTGCAACCTGAGACAAAGTTGTAGAGCGAAATGAGTTGCATAAAGTTGCTTTTGCAGAAAACTCCATGGAAAACCCGAAAAAGCGGAAAAAACATCGGAAAAATTTTAATCGATATATTAGTCATAAAATTGTTTTCAAACATCCATGCAGCACATAATAACAATTTAGTTAACGTGGAAAAGGCAGAAAATAAAAATAAGTTAAAAACGAGTTTTCCAAAAAACTGAGGCCAGGCCGCATGAAAAAGTACAAAATAACTTTTTCCAGACACACACAGACGTGGACTCAGATTTTTTGTTTGGGACATTTCTCTTGATTATTCTTTCTCTTCATGAATCAAATCACTTACGTCCCAATCAAAAAATCTGAGTCCACCTCTGTGTGTGAAGAAAAAGTTATTTTCTACTTTTTCATGCGGCCTGGCCTCAGTTTTTTGGAAAACTCGTTTTTAACTTATTTTTTAATATAAATTTTCATTTGAATACAATATTAACATTATGTTCTTACGAGTTATGTATATTTTCAAAACAAAACCACCAATTTACTATAATTACAATAACAACTATTAATTATTATAAATATAAAATAATTTTAAATAAATGGCTATTTTTAAGATTAACCTAAATAAATACATCCTAGACATTAGATTTTTATTTTTATAACTTTCAATTTACATTAAAAGCTTAATTAAGTATGTCTAAAAATGTGCGTGATGTCTAAATATAAATCTTTAAAATAAAAAGTTTCTTTGAACAAAAGTTGTGCTATGTACTTAAATTTTTTTTGTAATCAAAAGAAACATAAAATGGATATTAAGTGTAATTTTGGGGTATTAAATAAATCAAAATTAATTTCGTCAAAAGAAAAATGTAAGCACACAATATGTTAAACACTACAATATATTTTATTATAGTTAAAAATTTAAAATAAATATTTTTTCCGTAAGAATATTTAAATGACCCAAACTTCTGACAGTTAAAAATATTGCCCAATCTTCACTACAATTGGACTTCAATCTTTACCAAACATATTGAAGTCAGGGGTAGAATTAAGATAAATATGGTAAGTATATAATATTGAGGTAATTTCAAGAAAAACGAAGATATACAATTTCTTTTAGCTTTGAATGTTAAGCTTTGATCTCTTTAAAACTATAGCCACTATAGGTCATAACATAACAAACATAATCTTTTAGAAATATGTAATGTCAAACTGATGGTCGTGAAAAAAATAATAAATTTATTCCTCCCATTCACTTTCAATTTTATTTTTTAAAATAAAATTTAAATTGAAACTATACTATTAAACCCTTGACATTATATAGTCAAAAAAATATTTCTTTAGTAACTTAGTAATCAAATTAAGTGGGAAGTCCCAACAATTCTTAAATCGGTAATGTAGTATAATTTCTTTCCTATTTTCTCCATCACACAAAAGAGGCGATAATAAAATTAACTATTAATTATAAAAAAAATATTTTGAACCAATTATATTTTTTTATATAGTATCCGTAATATAAGTTTATAACTTTATACCTAATTTGAGCGTTACTCAAATATAAAAAACGAACGCTTTCTGTTTTCATATTGTCTCTTCATTTACCTTAAATACTATATTATACTATAAGAAAATACTTTTATTTATTTATTCAATTTAATATTATTATTATTTTTATTACTATTATTATAGGAAGAAGATACATTATATACTTAAACTAGATTTGAAATTCTTAAAAAATTTATCAATTACAATATTTTTTAAAATTATTATTTTATAAAATTTTAAATGTATACAATTTATTATAAATAATATTAATTACAATATTTTTTATAAAATTATTATTATATAAAATATTAATTATGTATATGTACAATTTATTATAAATAATATTTCCTTAGAGTACATTTAAACCAATTTAAAGCCAGATAATTGATGCAATTTTTGTTTTTCAGTATCGGAAACCCATCGCATAAAGTAACTTTTTGACACAATTTCTGGAAATTCTGATAAACTACTTCTACTTTTATTTCCTTTTGTTCCGATTAACTTTCTATTTTGAAATTTTTTACTATTGAAAACCAATTTATTTTTATAGTCTTGCGATGATGATCGTTGATTGCGTCGAATGCAACAACAAGTACTTCTCTCCAAGGGTTGTTTCACAAAGTAATTTTTATTTCGCTTTGACATGTTTCCCTTAATATTCTTTATAAGTTCTTCCTCAATATCTGATGCACATAAAATTTGGTGTTGTTGTGGGAAAAACACATTCGATTTTGTCTCAGTATCACTTTCAAATGGTTCGGAATAATTAATTGGGGTGTAAAAATTATTATAAATATCGATATATTTTCCAAACGTTGGCGCATAATTGAAAGATTCTGCTATAACATCGTCTATTCCTTTTTCATCTACTTCTAGCATTATGGTAAATTCATAAGCATGTTTCAAAAATGACTGATAAATTTCTTCATTGTCGATTCGAATCCAATCGTTGTAATAATCCCAATATTTCGAATAAAATCGATAACCTAATTTACTGCAAGCAAGAACTAGATTGAAATACGAATTCGGAAGCTCTTCAAATATTTCACAGTAATTTTTTTCTGTTAATTGAACACATATTTTTAAATATTTCATTTTTGTATAATTAATAATTATATTATAATTTTGCAGACTTTCAACTAAAGTATGTCAACCACTTCAATTTCAGTAACGAACTAAATTTTTCTCTACAAGGTGATCCTTTTTATATCCCTTTAAGTCCAGGTAATTTGCAGGCCAGGTAAGAACCTTAATAAGGATAAATAAATTAAATAATAAGGATAGATAACTTAATTATTGTTTGTAATTATCTTAATCAATAATTAGAAGGCCAGGTAAGAACTTAATAAGGATGGATAATTTAATTATTATTTGTAATTATCCTAATCAACTAAATTATAAACAATAACAACAGTTAACGATAACTAAACAGGTAGGTAAATCTGGGATCATTAATCCAAGATAAATATAAATATAATTTTAAAATTATAATTTTATTTCAAGAATTAATTATTTATTTATTTATATTTAAAATTGCACTCAAGGGGCTTATCCGATATTTTGATTCTAATATTTACATTTAGTATAAAATGAATTTTTTGCATTGAACATATGCATACATAGTTCGAGTACGAATTTATGACCTTCATTTTGGAGGTTTATGGAGCTACGTAGGTATGATAGGTAGTAGGTACTCAGTCGAATTTTGTTCAATAATTTTTTATTTTCACACTTAAATTATCATTTCATTTATTTCAAGATCTTATAGTAGGTATCTTACTTATAATACTACACTATACACTTACCTATTTATTATTCATTTATTTAAATGAACAAAAATTTAAATTCAAAGCTTTGAAAGATAATAATGATAAATTTATATAATATAGAAATTATCATAAATTAAAGAAAAACCTGACATTACATATATTTATCGCCTTTCATTGAAACTGAATATTTTATGATTATTATCCTGCTCAAAGGTTAAATAAAGAATAAAGATGACAAACCCACATAATATTTTGTTTCACCAGCGAAAAGATACGTATTTTGATAAAACTATTTTTTCCAAAAAAACAAAAATTAAATAAAATTTATTCACAGCCAAAAGGACATACATAACTGCACTGAAAAATAAACTATTTACATATCTTATCTATATAATATTAATAATAAATTGTTTTTTCATTTTCGAATTGTGATATTTCGAAAAGTAAGCAAGACATCGAAAAAAATGTATCTAATTTTTTCGTCTTATTTTGTCGAGTTATATAAAATGACGTCTCAAGGTGAAAACACAATTGGGGCGACGACGACGGCGACAGCGATTTTTCATATAAAAAAATCGCCTCAATTGTTTCATTCTCATACAAATATATGGTTTTTGACAGTCGCTATCGCTGTCGCCGTCGTTGTCGCCCCAATTTCAAAGGTGAAAACACAATTGGGGCGACGACGACGGCGACAGCGATTTTTCATACAAAAAAGTCGCCTCAATTGTTTCATTCTCGTACAAATATAGGTGAAAACACAATTGGGGCGACAGCGTAACGACAGCGATAGCGACTGTCAAAAACCATATATTTGTATGAGAATGAAACAATTGAGGCGACTTTTTTGTATGAAAAATCGCTGTCGCCGTCGTCGTCGCCCCAATTGTGTTTTCACCATATATGGTTTTTGACAGTCGCTATCGCTGTCGTTGTCGCCCCAATTGTGTTTTCAGTATCAAACGGCGCCACGGTATTGTGGAATTCCCTTTATCATAACTTCTAAAAAGATTACAGCAGCAATCTCAAAAATGCTAGAAGTTTATCTAACATGTATTTAAAAATTTAAAATATTTCAAAAAAAAAATTGTTAAAAAAAATTTAAAAAAAATATCTATAAAAGTCTATTGGAAACATAAACTTAACTTTTAGAAATAAAAAAATAAAAAATATAGATATTTTACGTATATTTTCTATTTTAAATTTTAAGAATACATAATTCTTAATCCAAGATTTTGCACAATACAATATCCAAACCATTAAATAGTTAGCCATACTCCATTTTCAGTTGTTTTGTATTCCAAGTTCTTTCATTGTCCAAGTAGCGCCCCTATTAACTAAATTTGTACCAAGAGAAAACATACAAAAAAAAATAATTAATAAATGTTATGGTAAAAATAAGTAGCAAAAGTTATTCATTTTTATTTTCCATTATTAGTGATGGTAATAAATAATACAGGGAAATATTTTACATAATATATATATATAATTGTTGCACTATGTAGTTAGTTTTGTATGCATTAAATAGATCAATTTAAATTTAAATTAGTATTTTTCACAAAAACAATATTTTAAATAAAATTTTATCTCCTTTTCCTAGTTCATAACTTGCCACGGGGAGTTACTGACAACGCAATATAAAATTGTCAAAAATAAAAATATTACTCAACAAAAAGCTTCCTCAAGTTCGGCTCAATTAAATAAAATTTAAGAAAAACTCAACTCAAAATGGGAAAAAAATTCTCAAAAAAATAAAACCAAAAAAAAATCACTCAGTTTGGCAGTTTGCATCTTTCTTTTGTCGTGTTTACATTTTCTCTTAATTATTTCTTTATTCTTCGGGTATTTTTTTCATTACATTTTAAAAAAAAATTAATTTAATAATTTTTTTTATATAAATAAATAAGGCATTAAATTTAAATTTTTAATAATTTTTAAAAATGATAGATTTTTAATTCAAAACTTAATTACAATTTATAAAATCTAACATCTGGCTGCGGCGACCTATGCCAGACATAATTTTTTTTTTTACCAACAACATTAAGAAACAACAACAACAACAAACACAAAAAACTTTTTTTTCTTAAATCAATGTTTTTATTTAATTAAATTAAATGAAAAAAAAAAATATTTAAAAAATTATAATTGTATCATAAATAAAATTTATAATTATTAAAATAAAATCGAGATTTGGGTTTTTAATATTTTTACTGTCGTCTGTCAAAAAAAAAAAAAACAGGAAAAAAAACCCTCTCCTTGTAAACAAAAAAAAAAAAAACCAAAAGAAAAAGGGTGAAAAACGACTACTTACACAATAATAAAAAAAAAAAACATGAAAAAGTGTACTTAAGTGGTTTTTTTTTTTTTAAAACAAAATGTAAAAATAAAAAATAAATCCAATTAGAATTTCAAAAAAAAAAAAATTCCATTTTCGATTTTGTTCAAAATTTTGCAATAGTAAACTATTATCGATATCGACTGTTGCTTAAAATACGATTATGTACTTACCTACCTACCTACCCATTTTTCTTCTATTTCTAATCTCCCCATCTTGATACATTTACTTTTAAGGTGGATTAAAATGGGAAGTTGTTGTTAGACTTGAAGCAACCGTGAAGGTCGCAAACATAAAAAAAAATTTTCTAGAACTAATTAACAAAAAAAATTAACTAATTAACAAGCAAAAAAATGCATAATCTATGTAACCTACCTACCTACCTAAGAACCTTTTATCCTTTTAAAAATGCTTAATTTGCACTAAAGTAGGTAGGCACACTCGTAGGTACATTAAATAACATTTCAATTCAATTATTCAAGAATTCCCTTTAAAGTAAATCCAACACTTGTTGAAGTTCCAAACTGAATTGAAAACTATTCCATTTTTTTTTCTATTAAAAATCGATCGATTGCAAAATTTACCGACATATCGACATGGTTGTTGTATAGATATGTTTTTTTTTTTTGCAAAAATTGTATACTTACCTATACCTACTTTAATTAAATTTACAGAAAAAAAAAATTCCAACTTAGAAATATAAAGTGAAATAAAAAGAAAACAGAACAGACGGAAAAACGATTTTTTAAAACATACCTACCTACATAAGTAAATCGAAGGGTATACTACCTATACTTAGGTACCTACCTATATATTAATTATTATTCATAATTTTTGGTTTCTTGATTTTTAGTTAAAATCTAAAAATTATGTCGATCAGACCAACGGAATTAATCACGGATAACATTATCAGTGATATTGGTACCACAATTGATGGTGATAGTCATTCAAGTAACAATTGTTTTTCAGCAGCAAACGCCAACAATGCTGGAAATGAAAGTCGAAGTGGTGCTATTGCTGACGATGAATATCACGACGAATTATCCGTCGAAATTTCACCAATTGAAGGTTATTCCGAGATAAAAATGTTAACAAATCCCTTCAAAATATCAAATAATCCACTTTCGCCACTAGGAAGTGTCAATGATGATTTTGATTTAACCGAGGATTTAACAATAACAACAGCAGCTAATGACGGATTAATAAATAACAATAAAACATTATCAAGTCCTAGTCAAATAAATATTAATTCAGCTAATAATTTTGAAATTGGCTTGAGAAGTTTAAGTAGCAGTAGTGGCAGCATTAATGCCATCAGTGACAATAGCAGCACCAATAATTTAAGTGATATTCCACAATGGAAACGTGATTTAATTCAACGAAGAAAACAAAATATAGCTCGAACTATTGGAGCGAATCAAAGTGTAACGACGGCAACGACAACATCAATGACAATAACTAGCAGCGACGGTAGCCCAAATAAAAAAGGTTTGTATTTATTTATGAATTTATTTTTTTTTTTTTTCATTTTAATTATTTGCTTGTTCAATTTTAACATTTGTTTTTTATGATTCATATTTTTTTTAGATACTAACTACAAATTTTAAACATATATACATTTTTCATAATTTTAATTTGAGCTCAAAAAATAAAGAAAAGTTTAATCTGAGAGAAAGATAAAATGAAATTAACAAAACCATATTACTTACTTATATAAATGAGCTTACATAATTTTTCATTCGAATAAATTTGAGAGGGAATGTTGGACTTACGAAAATTTTTTATTTGTAAATACTTAATTTCGTAGGTATATATTTACTTATTGTTTATGAACGGGCTTATCTGAGTATATTTAATTGTGAAACCGCAAAGTTAGAATCTCTATCAAATATTTTTTTTTTAAAACAAATTGAGCGTACTAATCTTAATGTTCATTACACATTTAAAAAAGTACTTAGAGTTAAATATTGTACCTACTTACCATTAGTGTAGATGTAGAGCCAAACTAGAATTGAAAACGAGATTGAAAACAAAACATTAATTAATTTGAATTGAACTGATGTCGAGTTTATCTACATATGTAATAACTTTAAATTAGCAAGAGCTTTCTTTTTCATTCTTATATATTTTAAATGCGAATAATTCTTGATTTAAATTTTTGATTCTAACATTTAACGTATTGTTTGATTTCCTTATTGCAATGAAAGATGGCTGCGAAACTGATTTGGATGGTAAAAATAGTAATGACCATAGAAATGACATTATTGTAACAACCATAATAAAAATAGGTGTCATAGCAGTAATAATGAATAGTATCAAAGCAATGGCTATGAAGCTGATGACTAAATAATTAATCATAAAACTTAAGAAACACGACATCTTTAATTTTAAAATAGATTCAAATAACTAAAATAGAAAAATCAAGCAATTTATTATCAAATATCACGATTTTAAAAATCAGGTATTCCATTCTTTAATTTTTCAACTGAGTATAATTTGAATATTTTAATTACAAACATCAGGCAACAAATAATTCAATTCTTAACAATATATACACCATTAAGTATACTTAACTCGAGACTTAACTATTCTAGCTGTTCTGTTTAGTCTCTCTGTTGAAAAAAAATTATAATACCGAGGATAATACTCAGATACTTAATAATTTATTAGTACCTTACAAATAAAAAACCATCTATATAACAGCTCATTAGTTGCACACTAAGCAAAATGATTCGATCAAAAATTTGCTTAATGAATTAAATAATAATAACGCATTAATTGTAAACATTTAAGAAATTCTTAACTAACTATTAAGTATAAGTACTTAAAAAAAAAATTATTTTACAAAATTATGCCACTCATATTCTTAGTGCTGTAAAAGTCGCCAAATTGACAAAATTTCTTATCAGATTATTATAATTTTTAATGCTAATTTCATATTTGTTTGAAAACGCTCATAGTTTCAAAGTTCATTAATATTAAAAAAAATTATACCTTAAACGAGAAATAAAAAAAGAGAAAAAATATAATATATTATTATTATATTTAAAAAATGAATGAAAAATAAAAGAACCGGAGATCGTCACGGTTACATACTTTTCACCCGCACAAATCATTATTTTTTTTTTTTTTTGTCTGGCTCGAGAGATATTAGTTTTTTATTTTTTCTTTGCGCGCTGTATTATTATTAGGTCAGTTACATTAAAACAAAATTAACCAGATATATAACTTTTTTTTTCAAATTTTCATTAGATTAATTGTTAAATTTTTTTTTTGTGTGTTCATTATCTTTATTTATTTTAAAAATTTTTTATTAATTTTAATCGAAATGTTATCATTTCATAATGATTTTGCAGGTTTTTTATTTTTTTAACAAGAATTTTTTGAAAAAAATTTATCACATATTTCCTATATATAGACTTAATGAACAATCAATTCATTTAAAAGTATAGGTATAATGGGAATAATTTTGAATACCATTTTAATACGAAAATTTAAATTTAAGTATAGATAAAAAGAAGAAATTCTGTAGAATATTCTTAAATATCTACCTATATCTAATAAGTATTATTTTTTTACTTATTTTGTTTTGTATAAAAAAATTTTATATTAAGTATACGAGATATTATACTAATTGAGTTCTAATATGAATTAATTGCTTTGCTTTGTGAACTTAAGCACAATTAAAGTCAAGTTTAAAAACGAAGAACCAATCTCTTGAGATTGAAAGGTATAATCTTTTGCCTCGGTCCAGTTGAATTTAAAAATCGACATCTCAACAATTTTTTATTTTACTAACTTAGTTCTTAGAGAAATTTTTAAAATTTAAAAATGGTAAAGAACTTTAATATAAAATTAAATTAAGGAAAAAATCGGAAAAAATATATATTGTAAGTACCAAACCAACTCAATAAAACAAAGTAATTACTTATTAGATATAATTTTTAAATAATTAGTTTGATCACTTACATTGATTAATTTCTTAATTATTGTCGAGATTATTGTTAATTTTTATTTCAAAATATCATCATAAATTCTTGTTATTTAGTACGATGTCTACAGATAGTATAAGTAACTAGGTATAAAGCTATTATTCTAGCTACAACCGCAAAGTTTTTAAATATTTATCCATATTGTTAACTAAGAAAAAACCATAAAATTTTAAAATTTATTGGAAAAAAGTCAATTAAATAAATCTGATTACTATGTATTTAAACAATATATTTATTATTTTGTGAAAATAAGATCACAATAGAATTAACCTCATTAAAATCATAAACTTAACTGTTCAAATCAAATTATTCAGTAAAACAAATTGTTTTATTAGATAAAAATCAATTAAGTAACTATACTTTCTAATATGTTAAATTGATAATAATAAAATTTTCTAAAGCTAGAATTAATTAAATGTACCTAATTCATTTTATATTTTTTTTACCTAATTTATTTTTAAGAAAATCAAATTATAAGGTTAGTAGATTTACAAATCATAATAAGTACTTATAGTACAGGCAAATTGTCCAAAATAAACAAAAAAATGGCGAAGTGGCTGTAACTTGGTATAGACCTTTGAAATGTATATATTTCAAGAAACCAAGGAGTCCCTAGCTAAAAAGAGTCTGCTGGAGTGGCCACGCTTGACCCTTTGCGGCACATGTAAATAATATTATTTTGAGTTTTTTTTTTTTTTTGTAAATTACTATCAATATAGACAAGTTTGGTAAATTTAGCATCGTAAGATCTTAAATAATAAGGTGCATTACTATAATTTTGTTTCTATTATAAAAATATTGCTGAAATAAACAGAAAAATGCTGTTTTATTCGAATAAATTCGATTTCTCGAAAAATATATTTTGGTTTTTAAAGTTTTATATTATAATACAATTGCCGAAAAAAATTTTTATGAAATTTTACCGCCCATTATTTGCCGCACGACGCTCGAGCTTAGAGTGCCTATTTGTAAATCCATCATTGCTCCTAATTTTAAACAGTTTAAACATAATTCTTTCGTGCTTAGATACATACAAAGTATTTGAAAAACTTGATTGTCAAATACTGGGTCGAGCACACTATTGAATGCTCGGGACTCATCGGATTCTTCAAAAGAATGTGTTTGTGTATGAGTATAGAAAGTTGCAGATACTTCGCAATTTTTTTGTTTATTTGATGATTTTCGATTTAATTTGCCTGTACTATTAAGTATGTATATTATTTCACTCAATTTTTACTTAAGTACTTATTTAGAAGATTAGGAAATATTCTATATATTTAGAATATGAGCAAAACCGATATTTATTAAGTATATATAATGCGCCTGAATGTCCCACAATTAATCCGATAGAAATATAGTAATTTTCATTCTCGTAACTTAAAAAAAGTAATTCCAAACTCTCAAGCAAGTGTACTTTATAAAATTTAACTCGTTATATTCAATCCTTTATTTATCAAATTCAAATGCACTTTTTGCACTTCACTGCAGAAATATCCTTCAAATCTTAATCTATCTTAAAATCTCTTAAACTATTTCATCTTAATAATCTTCGATTAAAAAAATTAAATTCACCACACTGAAATCAAAATATTCCCGCCCGAAACGCCTAAACACAATTATATTATTAATTTTATTAAAAAAGCAAACAAAAAAAGAAATAAAATATTTTCTTGTGGTTTTGAATTCTCCAAAAATAAGTATATATATGCATATATATATATATTTAATCGTAATTGCAGCCCAAATATATCTTATTACAATTTTTTTTATACTATATAATTATATCATATTAATTTCACCAAACGACCTTCATTCACAAATATTTATATAAAATCTCCTATAAAATGAAGTAGGTATATGATTCTAAAACAAAATCTGTGTAGTGATATTAGTTCATTTGCGATATATCACATTTACATAAAAGTATTGAATAAAAAAAAATTATAATTTTTTTTACCTAGTTTTGATCTAATAAACTTTCATTCATTTTTGTCTGTCTTCCTATCAGTTCGTATTAATTAAAAAAAGAATATTCACCTATTTAAGCTATCCAGAACAAAATTTAGCCACTTAAAAAAAATATAAATTTTCTGTTCTCCTCGCTGAAGTTCGCATAATTTGCATAGACCAAAAATTGTATAGAAAAAAACCAATTCTTAATTCTATTTCGTGTAAGATCCAAGAGTAAGTACTGTAACGATTGATTATTTAAATGTCCAATCGGATGTCAGTCGGATGTTAATCAATTTATATATAAATGTCTCGACTCTCGATAAATGTATACATTAGTATATTTTAGTAATTTTAGTAATTTATAGAGATTCTTCAGAAAAAAATAATGAAATAGCCTCCGAAAATATCAAACATAATTATAGAGTATATGAACATCAGCTACTTAAAAATAATATACTACTTACTTAGTATTATTATCTGTCTTCTTGAGCATGTTGTTAAATTAAAATATCATCCGAGATATCATCGCTATTGGAACCGCCAACAGTTTAATTTTTTATAATCGGGGGCGCGTATTACCATAATAATAAAAAATCATTAAATAATTTTTACTGATAAAGATGAACAAATTAGAGTTTATCAGGGTCACTTTATGAAAATAACGCAAGAAGAAATATGAAATACATAATAATTTGTATTGAAGAAATGGAAGAATATACCAACGCGTTGTATACATACTTTACTTTTTATCTATAATTATTTTTCAAAGTTTGTAGTGAGTTCTTATCTATATAGGTACAATTATTTTAATGAAGCACAAAATTGTTATTATCACTTTATAGATAAAAAGACGAAAACCATATGTCCCAAAATTAGTTAACACTAACTATTTAAAATTCGTAGATAAATAAGTATAAGTACCTACTTTAAGTGCTCGACGATATTTATTTCGCAAAACGTCTAAAACTTAGTCTTAATCGAGGTCCAAATCTTATTTATTTTGCGTAAGTATAAGTTTTTTATTTTATTATTGAGTATGAGAGTCAGATTTATCTATTTTGTAAAAATTAGAGGTTTTATTCTATTTTTTTTAATGATGTTTTATTTTTCATTTCTAATATTATATTATCCATATTAGCATACGCTGTGTATTTACATATTCTATGCTAACAAATTCCCGTTGTTAATTTCCTTTATAAGTACATGACATAAAAATAAAATAGGATTGAATAGCTATTAACTAAGTAACTACTGACGATGTTGAAAAATTGAAAGTATATATATTGGTATACATACATATGTTGGTAGGTTATAGGTTTCCACTGTTCTAAAATGAACCAGCGTATAATAAATTTAATTAATAAAATTTTCTAACATTAAACTAGGTAGGGCACTAAAAATGAAAATAAGGAAATTAAGTGTTTGCTAACGAAAAATTTAGTTAACCCAGTTTTCTATTTGAAAAAAAAAATACATATACTTAGTTATATTTATATAAAATATAATAAGTGTAATATATGAATTACTTGAATACTACACATGATATTGCTTTAATTATAATTTAAAATTCCCTGTATACATATGTATATAAAATCGTAAAGTAGATTGGTAATGGTACTGCAACATAAAGCTTGTATCCGAAACTGCATGGATTAACTAACTTTTTTTTTAATTATTTAAGTTTTAATTAAATTTTTTATTACATATAATTTGAAAACTATCATTGTTTATCATTATTAAATCATTAAATCAAATTTTAATGTGTTTTTAAAATAATAACTAATATCTATTAGACTGAATTCTGGTAATTGGAATTATTTATTTGATTGGGCACACAATATGGGAACAATATTGACTACTTAGTTATATTGTTTTAGGAACTTTTCTCTATGTTTCAAGATTTTTGAAGACTTACATACATTAAATAATAAAATTTCTGACTCGATCAATGGCAACTAAATTCATGGAAAAAATTAAATTGTCAGAGGCAGTGTTTAGTTACATATTACATTGAAAAAAAAAAAAATTCTAAGATGATTTGAAAAACCTTCTTTTTTTTTTGTTTTAAAAATCGATAAAACCAGAAGACTAAGCTCTGAAAGTATTTATTTTTTTTTTTTGATTTTTTTTTTAAATAGAATATGCTTGCATTGCACCAATCGGAAAATAGTCTCACTTTATTTGTGCTTAAATTGGCAGAAATATTTTTATTCTATAAAATAATGTTTGTACAGAAGCAAATTTAAAAAAGAATAATAATTTTTTAGTTTCCCGGGGAAGAAAATTTTAAAAACAATTAGGTACTTTGACTTGACTATATTCTCATCACACTAATGATGCGATAGTAAGTAAGTAATTTTCGATGTAAGTAATTTCTTATTTTATTGTTGATTCAATTTTTTTCACATACCTACGTATAATTTTATACGCAATTTTGTATTTTAAATTAAAATACTATTTATATTCATATTTTAATCTGTAGAAGAGGGAGATGATATATTTTTGAAAAGTGTTTCAGAGTTCTTCCAATTTTAGTCGCTTACATAAAGCTAGGCATTTTTCAAACTCGTATGAGAAAACTGTCACTTAATTTTAAACGTTTATAAAATAATAGTAAAATTTGAATACGTTATAATTACTTATCATTGATTGATAATAGTAAGTACCTACCTATACGATTGGTTTATTTCTGAATTTATTTTGTTTATTTAGAAAGGTGTGATAGTGATAAAAATAAAATACTATTTATATTACGCATTTAATTAACCCCTCAGTATTAACAGTATTTTATTTTATTTTAAATTAACACCTTCAAATAAAAATACAATTTTTTAAAGAAATTAAGTAAGTAGTAAGTACTTAAGTATTTAAAAAAAAAAATGTGTAAAACAAAATATATAAAAATCAAAAGAATTTTAATCTAAGGTACTAATATCAATGGTTATTTATATTTACCTATACTAATGAAACTATGCAAAGGAATATGTATTCACATTGAAATATTTTCAATATTGTAATGAGAGAATATTATTTTTTAAAAAAAGTATTATTTTCATTACGTTTTTTTTTTATTTTAAATCGTATTAAATTATTTTTTTCAACAATATTTATCACATATTTTTAACTTTTTACTTAAAACTACTTATTTTGTTTCGACTTTTGACTTCAAGTATTTATTTTTTTTTAATTCGATACTTATAGAAAGTTTTGTTATTTTTTCTTTTCTTTTTACATGTTCATAAAACAAAGTTTATTGAACAATAAATGATTTTTTCATATATAATATATATATACTCACCCATATTATTATGTAAGTATACATATGCAAAGATTATCGTAATTTGAAATACCATTATTGGAAAAAAGAACCTTCAAACAGTTTATTCGCATCGCTCACTATCTTTATTAATATTTTTTTTTCAATCAGGATAAAGAGCGCAAGTTTTTGAATAAGTTATGTCACATCTGGGTGTTTTAGTGTTTAATGAATTTTTTTAACACTTAAAATAAGTAAGAAGTAAGTGGACAACTGAAAATTAATACAAATTCCATTCCAAGATGAGGTTTGAAACCACAGCCGAACACGTCGTATGATATGGACAATATCATTACACAAAGACGACCAATAGAGCCATAGAAACTATTTTGATAGTTAGTTTGAATTAATAATTTCTTATAAGCTGGAAACATTTTGAACATTGACAGATAATTTTATTTGTTTTAAATATTTTATTTAAAAACTTAAATAGGTATCTATATCTCGACCTGTACTAAAATTATTAATTTATACTAAAAAAAAAGTGTATTCAGCTACTGCGTTAATTTAATTTTAATTTTTATGTTATTTAATTTTGTTTTATTTTAGTTATTAAGTAAGTCCATAGAATTAGTTCAGTACAATGACAGTAAAAAAAAATTATAAGTAATTAAACTTTTTTGACCAAAGTTCAATTTGTTAAACCATCGACCTATTCATATAAATTGTCCAACTAAGTAAGTATTATGTTGATTCAGCAAACGTTGATTAAACGTTGACTACTTTAAATGAATAATCGGTTCAACTCGTTTTTATTGATGGTATTTTACAATTTTTACAATATAAACCATAAGTAACTACAATTACTTTAAAATTTTAACCAATCTTAAAAAATAAAAATTAAATACTTAAACGAAATTAAAAATAAACAAGTAAACAACATAACATAATTTTTCTGCAATTGGGAAAATAACTCAAAAGATCAATTTATGAATATATATGTAGATACTCAGGAATAGTACATGCATAATATTCTTAATGATTTTTCTTTCAATTCGGAAACGATGAAAATTGTAAGAGTATAGTTAGTTATGCTACAAAACTATGAATGAATTCAGTCAGAAACACAATATTATATAAATTAAACAATGAGCAATGTCGAAAGTGTAGAAAATTTTTTTTTAACCCCAATATATGCACATGAGTTTTTTTGATTCACTGTTTTTATGATATCTGTTAAATATTACAACTATCTACTTCCTAAGTAGTAAAAAAAGCTTATGTTCAATTTTGTTTTATTCAGAGTTGAGTTGAAAATTAAAAAAAGAAAATTATTTAATTTTTATACAACTGCAACGATAGGGATCGGAATGACAAACTTTTCTTCTTTTAAGTAAGTATTTAATTTCAGGATAGAATTTCAGCGAAAGTGCTAAATTATTTTTTTCTCTTCTGCATAATTATAGTATATACTGAAAAATTGTATTGTTAAAATTGTAAATTAAACGGTGTCCTCATACCATTCCAAACGTTATATTTTTTTTTATTTGATATACATTTTTTTTAACTTCCGCTCAATTATGTTTAAATTAGAATATCTTTATTGTGCTCACAAAACTGCTTTTTGTAAAACATTTCATGTACAGTTTAAATAGAGCAATTGGTCCAAGAGCCATAGTTTTAGTGCAAATTTTATTGATTAAGTATATATTGTTTTTTTTATATAAGTACTTGACTAATTAAATAATATAAACAAATAGATAGGTAAGTATGTAATTAATTTAATTTTGGAAGAAAGATATTGAACTTTAAAAGCCAAGTAATTTTCACAGTAAAAATATTATTATTATTAAATTTCATGAAATAAACAAAAAAAATATTACAATATAATAAATAAAAATACCGAAAAATACATACCTACTTAAGTAAGTATTGCAAAATTTTTATTTTTTATTTTAAGTTTGTTTTGAAAACGCATAATAAACATAATTTCAGTTTTTTGTGAAATTTTTTCATTATTTCAATTACATACTTTTAGGGTAATTGACTTAAAAATAATAATAAGATTATTTACTTAATGAAAAAAACAAGGCTTTGATATTACGATCAGTCAAATGCAGAATTAGTTGAACTCATGCTTTAATACTAATAGTAATAACTAAGTATATAATCTTAAAATATTTGTAATCGTATATTATAATCGCTTGCTGGATTTTTGTTATATATAAAAAAATTCCTGAAAAAATTTAACTAAATTCAATAAGATTATCATCATCTTCTCAGCTGAAGGACACTTAAACAACGAATATTGTTTATTATAATAAGTTATCGAATAAAAACAAAAACATTTCTTCCAAGTAGAAAATTTTTTTTAATTGACGTATAATTTTTATTATCAATTTTAAGTATTTTAAGTGCCAATATTAGCAAAGTCTTTATCTCGATTTTTATTTAAAAAAAATTATAAGTTACCAATCAAATTTATTTATCAAAATGTGACATTTCATTTCAAGTTAGTTGCATAAGTTTTTTTTTCCAAATTTATCATTTGAATTCATATAAAATAAAATCTAAAACTCGTCTAAAATTAATAGAAGTTAATTATAAAAGTATAACTTAGGTTTAGAAATCAAGTATTTCGGTACGGACAAGGTGTAAATCGAGATGCAAAAATTTTGTTTTCTCTGAAATCTTCGAAATACCTACTCATAAGCTATGAAATTTTATTTGTTAAAATATTCTTAATATATAATTTTATTTTGAACTATGATCTTATTTGTTTAAAAACAGTTTCAATAGCAAAACAAAATTTTATTGAATCCCTATTTGAATCACCACGTATGTATTTATGGTTTTGATAACAATCCTCCATCCAAATCTATAGATACTTATATATAGATATATTTTTTTAATATCACTTTAATTTATATTTATTTTTATACCTAAGTATATAATAATTATTTAATTTTTTCTAATGATTTTCATTTATCGCACATGTGTTGCTGATAAATTGTACAGAAATATTTACCGATATTGATTTTAATGATTCATATTTTTTTTATATTTTTTTATTATTAAAAATTACCCCAAATTAAATATATATAACTATAAATGTAGATATAGATATCTATACAATAGTTTGTTATTTTATTGTAGAACTTTTCTTTCATATCTCTTCATATTATAATCTAGTATACTATACACAAATATCATGCATAAGAATATATATTCACAAAGAGGCTTGAAATCTATGCAGCAACAGGGTATCTGTAGTTTTTATTATAAATAAGTAAGTAGTTATTGCTTTTAAATGTTTCTTAAATTAAATACTTTGAATAGGTCGCATAATTTTTGACTCAGAATACTTAAAAATAACTATAAATTCTAATAATTGAATCGAATAGCAGGTGAAACTGCTCTCAATTTTTTTCTTTTTTTTCCTTTACCTATTAAACATGAAGTACCTTTTTTATTTCATTTTTATATTAACTATCGTACATATTTAACTTTGCAGTAGAAATGAAATCTACTTAATCGATTATTAACACATTTAATAAGCTCAAATAAGTTTATCGATTATTTTCCTATCGGTATTTTATTTTTAGCTTATTATTTTTTATCTGCTCTATCAGGATAAAAAAATTTATTAAGTCTATATATTTTTCTTTTTTAATTATTTATTTGTTTATGAAGTTTTTAGCTTATCGGAGTCTTATTAAATATCGATAAACCAAAGCTTTTATTTATTTATTTTAAAAACAAATAATAATAGCCTGTTCCTGTAGAATATAGAATAATTGGACTTCTCAGGAACTCGGCTCGACGATTGTTGATTCTAATAATTTTCTTAAGTTAACTACCAAGTGCACTAAGTCACTGATCGCGCAAATAATTAAATACATTGCTAAAAAATCGCTGTTATTATTTACATTGAAATTTTTCGTACAAATATTTTTTATAATATCCCCCGAACTTATTATAAACTACAATTTGTTATGTTTTCAATTCAAGAGTTGTTAATAACTCCAATTTCAATAAACATTAGGTGAAACTTGTATTTCTAGTAAATTGGTATTTCAATGAACTAGTATTTAAAATTGTTCAATAATAGGTTCACTCACTAATAAAATAAAAAAAAAAATAGCTATATAAAGTTATTTAATATAAAATATGAACGAAGTAGAATCAAGTTGTATGTCGTTACTAAAAATTGTTAAAATATTAAAATGGATAAATTCCTTTTTGTTGGTGAAATGCACTTCACATTTGTATAGGTATACCTAAATTTAAACTTGTCTATTTTAATTGAATTGATTTTTTTTTTATTAAATAAGTAAATAAGAAAAAAAAATTATGTATCTACTTACTTACCAGTTAACACGTAAAAATTATGAAACAAGTTATAACTATAAGATGAGATTCAGAAAACAGAGAAAGAAATATTTATTTATCTCTTATGTCCAATTATGTTTATGTTGCATGTTTTATTTATTCTGATTATAAATTATGTAGATTAAAATTTGAAAGCTCAATCAACTCACAATTGATGCCTGTGGATTGTTATTCTTTTTTATTTCAAATTCTAAAAAATTAAAACTAAACGAAGTAAAACTAAATCGATTTAGTAAAAATAAGGAAACTTTCATATGCTAAAAAATTTTTATCTACACCTACATGGTTTTATTTTGGTCGAGTGACTTATTTCAAGCAAATTCAAATTTATAGAAGTAATTTTAAATGAGTACCATAGATACGTTGTACATTCTTTCTTATTATTATATTTATCTTACTGTTCAGGTCTAAGTCTTTTAGGTTTACTTTTTTTTTTACAACCGAGGTTGTAACGTAAGTATTTTTTTATACATATTAACACCTCTTTTAATCTGAAATGAATACAAAATAGAATAGCTACAGTACTAAAAAATTTCAACATAATTAATAGTTCTGTGGTGTAGAATTCAATCCACATAATTTGATCATGAAATTTATTAACTTGTATTCACAAATTATTAACTTCTTTTTTTTCTTCTTTCGTTTTTAGTGTTAAACGATGTTATCAAAAATGGTAATTCATCATTCATTGAATTAAAAAAACCATCTGATCATAATACAACTACAAATAGCGCTAATGAAACTGCAACAACAACAACTCCAATTCCAAAGCAACGTAAAAATATAAATAATAAAAATAAAACTACAGAATCAACAACAACGATAACAGAAACGACAATTGAAAATTCATCAACAACTAGTAGTAACAGTGAAAAGCAGCAGCAATTATTACAACAGGAATTATTATTGCAAACAGATATGAAACCACAACAAGAGAATAAAAATTTCGTTGATATTTCGGCAACTCAGTTGAATTCTAAACTTGAAACGAATAGTGTTGTCGTCGGCGGAACACAAATTAATAATAATAGTATTATTAACGGTATAACGGTAGTTAATGAAAATAATTGTAATAACGGTATACAATTATTGAAATGTGGATTTGATAATCAACAACAGCAGCAAGGATTTATAAAAAATTCAATTAAAACAAATAGCTCTGCTGTTATTAATAAATATATTAAAAATTCAACAAGCGGATCGTCTATAAATAAATATTCACAATCCTCATCATCATCATCATCATCATCATCTGCAACAACATCACCGCCAAAAAAAAATATGGTCGCAGAGGTTTTAATAACAACAACTGATTCTACCATAATACAACCATCTGATGTCGAATTTAATGAATTTGATACTTCTGAAGAATTAAAATACGGTCCCGGTATTGTATCGAAACTTCGTTGCCGATACTTATCATTGGCGCTGAGGCAGACAAATGGTCGCCAGAAGCGCCCATTGCTAATTGATACATTAAGAAGGGCAACAAGTTTGAATAATTTATTAGATGGTGGTGGCAGCACTGGTACAAATGATGATCACAGCTGTACAGATGATGCTGATGATGAAAATGAATTTAATTTAAACCCTGCTAATAAAAATAATAATTTTTGTATTAATAATATAAAAAATATTAATAATTCTAATAATATAAATACAATATTAAATAATAAAAATTTAAATGGTAATAATAATGATGATCAGGATGATGAATTTATTAATAATGGTGAAAATAATTTAAAAAAAAATTCAAATGAAATTCTTAATGGTGTTGCAACATTTCCAAGTGGAAATACAAATTTTAATTTCAAGAATTCTTCTTGTTTAACAACAACTACTCAACAAAGTGGTAAAACAGGTAAGGAGGAAGAGAAAAACAGAACAAAAATTTTATATTATAGTATATAGGTATATAGTTCTTTTTTTGTTTTCATATAATACCTACTTAATACATTTCTTTTTTTTTATTAATAAATTGCACTCTTAAAAAAAGTGCATTCTTACAAAGTTTTTCTTGTTTCAATTTTTAATCAGGTATAGTTGTTCCTTTGATATAAAGAATTTTAAAATTTAATTACAAAGATTTTGGATATTTTACGTGTGAAAGAATAAAGGCGGGAAAAATAATTAAATTATTTTCGGTAAAAAAAAAAAAATGAGATTACTCATAATGATCATAATGAAATCATATTAGGTACCTAGAAGCTTTATTTATCAATATTTTTATACCTACAATTTTAATTGTTTAAATAAAATTAAATAGTAGACCCGATAGTAGGTGTAGGGTACCTACCTACCTAAATAAATTTTTTAAACATTTTAAACAATTTTTTTTTTAAGTTTGTTGTTTGTTGAAACATATTTTGTAGAATTAAGTATGTAGGTACCTACTCGGAATTATAAAAGTGAAAAATATTTATTGGTTAGCTTTCAAATACCTCTAACCTTCCTAACTATTTTATTATTCTGAATTCAAAACTAAGAGTCTGTTCACTTATTAGCGATTATTGAAAAAATTGAAATCGGATTTAATATTCCAGGTTTTTTAATTTGTGAACGAAACGATTTTACTGCTGTTATTTAAAAAAATGAAATAAATTTGTCCTAAAGCCGTTCACAAATTCAATTTTAGTTTTTTGGATTCTGCAAAGGGAAATTTTAAATTTCCCATAACAAACTAAATTTGTAGGTCTACTTTTAAGTGAATTCAAAAACTAAAATTATAAAGAAAAGAAAAAAGCGGCAAAAATGGGTAAGAAAATTCGGTCGATCACGTATTATTATAAGTTTTTGATTTCAGTCAGCCAAATATTATTTTATAAGTACTTGATTTTAGCAGATTATACAGAATGCAAAAATTACGTCCTCAATTTAGAAATTGTGACATTTGTTTTACAGAAAAGGGAGATTTCTTTTTTTTCAATCGTTTAATAAGTGAACAGACTCTAAAATTTTAGTTTTTGTAAACAATAACAAATCCTTACTTTCTGCAAGCTATGAATACTTACTTATGTCATGATAACCATATTTGTCCTCTTAAAAAAAGAACATATTCAGAATATTTTTAGTTTTTCGAAAATACTTATCTCGAAGAAGAGTGTATTTTTTGACGAGTTTTTCAAGTTCATGGGGGACAAATAATATAGTCACCGTGCTTATTTTTACGTCAACTTAATATGACATTAAATTATTTAGCTTTTATTTCAAAATCGCTGAAATTCTTTTGCATACCGAAATACCTACCTACGTCAAAATTAATTAATAAATGTTTAATTAAATAAAAATTAAAAATCTCTTTTTAGAAGAAATTCAGGAAAAAACGTTTTTTTTTTTTTGGGTTTTTTTTTAAACAATAAAGCTGATTAAATACCTACATATAAAATAAAAGAAAAATATTTGCAATATTATTTAAAATTTCGATATTAACAAATTAATTTTATATTCTTTATGCGCTTCTATCGCTTTGACAACCAATAAAGGTTCTTGCTTTTAATCAAAAATAAATAAAAAAAAAATTAATCCATTTTTCTGTCTTTTCGATTACTTTATTCTATTATTTACGCTTTAAATATTCCACTTATCGTAAAATGAATTAATAATGTGAGTTTTATAAGGAAATAAATATTTTATATATATACCTATATTTAACTATACTTCGTAATGATCTTGAGGATAAATAATATTTAAAAATTTTTTACTGTTAAAAATTCAAAAGTCAAGTTTTTTGGAACACTTAAAATATCTGGTTGCGAATTGTGATTCATCGAAAAAAAAAACCAATTTCTTATGAACTATGGTTTTCATTTAAAATAAAATTGAAAGAGTTTCAAATATAATGAACTTAAATTCAGCTGCTTGAGTTTTAGAAGTTATTCATTAAAGCATTACAATTTATTTTATTTTATTTTTTTTCGTTCTTTTTCACAGTGTACATTCAGAATCAAGAAAAAAATTCTGATATAAAGCGTAATGGCAGACAAGTTAAACGGGGCAATGATTCGTTAAAACGTGCAAGGTCAGTTGAGGCACTTCTTTGTGAAAAATCATCTTGGTTATTACAAAATCAACAAACACAACCAGAACAACAACAAAATATTATTGCGAATTCAGGTCAACAAGAAAATACAAATGTAATCACTAATAATAAGACTTCCAATGGAAGCAATAAGCGAATTGAACTAATAACACCACCACCGATAGTCACAATTGAAGATAAAATACATAATGCCAGAGAACGAATCTCGAGCGATACAAAAAATTATCCACCGAAACGAATAACGTCGATAATTGATGATACTGAACGTCCGCCACCTGACCTCGTCAAGCAAACATTAAAATTATTTGAAGCTAGTGCCAACCGACGTGGAAGTTCCAATCTTAAGCGTAATCAAAATAGTCAAGTTGCAGCCAAAGTTGCCAATTATAAATCAATAATTTCACATGAAAAGCCGCCAGTAATATTCCCTAAGCCACCAGCTCATTCACCTAAACGAGCCGGCTTACCTAAAAAACCAAATACTTTGGATATTAAACCGAAAATTGTTAAAAAAGTTATTAGTCAACAAAATCCATCTAGCCCTATTTCGAGTTTAACGAAAAAATTCGAAGAATTAGATGGAGCTGCAAAAACACCATCACCAACATCATTGTCACCCGGCATATTCCGTCAGAGTACCCCATTGCGTGCACCCGATTTAATACCCCGAAAACATTTCGAAGATTCACCTATTGTAGCTAATTTAGCAAAACAAATTGAACGTTTAAAACCAATCGAACAACGTTTAGAATTAACGATATCGGAATCAGAAGGTGACTCAATCGACGGTGATGAAGAATTACGAATTAAGCGAGTTTCTAAAACAGCTTTGGATAATATTTCGAAAGCTGGAACAACACAACATTTTAGTTTTGGTAAATCTGATTCACCAAAGCAAATTGGAGTTATACGACCATTAATAGCTGAACCAAAAGAAGAATTAAAATTAAATAATAGTAATGATAGCTTAAAAGATAATCATAATAATAGTAATAATAATAGTCTTAGTAATAATATTACTAATAATAAAATTGAGAAAAATGTTTCCGAATTGAAGCAACAACAGAATTTAACAACGAGAGAAATCGAAAAAAATTTCATCAATGAAAAGAAAAATGAATTAGCCAATTTGGAAGCAGCAGCAGCAGCAGCAGCTGCTGCTGCAGCATCAACCAATAATTCACCAATTTCGTGGCAAAATTTAGCTAATAAGAAAAAAATTGGTAGCACAACTTCAGTGCCGGGTTCAAGTAGTCTAGTTGAAGCCCAAAACAATTGTATGGTATTTAATTTTAAAGATCGAAAAGATGTCCCAGACTACATTGAAAACGATGGATTACTGTTTAAAAGAAAAAGAGAATTACCTAAGGTGAGTCATAAATTTGTGCATTAAACTTTTATTTATTTATATTGTATAAATATTGTATAAATGATTTTTTTTTTTTATATATTGATAAGAATTTTAAATAATTCCATTATTGTTTAGTAGTTTTCAACGACTGCATTTTTCTTATCGTTATTTCGAAAAAAAAAAAAATAAACAAACAAACAAACCGCAGACCACGAACAGGTGACAGTTTAATCATAATAATAATTAAATTAAATGCATATAACAAAAATCCGCAGTTAGAATCGGTGAAAAAAAAAACTACTATTACCTAATCATTGCGTTGAAATTTTATTCAGAGTGGCAATAGTGTTGTTATGGTTATCCAGGAAAAATAATGATTTTAACTAAGTTTATTTTTTAATTACGAAATCTTATTTCGTTCAATAGGAAAACTAAAAACTGATACAAATATAAATACTTATAAAATAATTCATTTAAGTACTATCGTACTATATAACATTTTTCAAATATCAAATATTTTAGTTACAAAATATTTTATACTTGAAGACAGCATAAATTCACTTAGTTAGAAAAGTTTCACTTTAATACAAAAAAAAAAATTTAACATGAATTTTAGATTCTACAACTTTACATTTTACATTTTATTGAATATTACACAAAAAAAAAACTATTCTTCTTTAATTGTCTTGTACAAAAATCAGAAAAAAAAAATATTATGAGCAAAAAACTTGTTTATAAACAAAGTATATATAATAAATTAATGTTTTTAACCTATTTACCCAAATAATCGTAATGAATGAGATTCCCCAAAAACAAAACAAAAAAATAAAAATCATAATTTATTTTCTAATAATAAACTTCTTATCTTCTTTTGTACCCAACTACTATATAAGCATATAAACTCATAGTAAAAAAAAAACTTGTAATCTTTATTAATTTACAATAAAATAAAAATGTAATGTTTAAGACATTCTTCAGAAGAGAAAATTATGTACAAAAAAAATCTGTTTATTTTGGCTACTAAAAATTTTACTAACAGAAGTAGTATTACTTTAATCTCCAACTTCTGTTTTCACTACATTTGGGAAAAAAACTATTTTTTTTCTCTGTAGCCAATAAAAAGAAGAGTAGGTACTTTTAAATTTTCTTCTCAACCTTTTCAATATTTTTGGGAGGATTTTAAATTTTAAAAATATTCTTTACATCTTGAAAAGATCATTGATTTTACGTCAAATTTTACCACACTCAACTCTAAGATTACTCCATGAACATTTTAACATTTTAGGTATACAAATTTCTATTTTAATATTGAACCGAAGAAGTTTTATATTTTTTCAAACCTTAAATAATAAAGTTTTTATTTAATCATTATTTAATACAATCAATCTTAAAATATAAATCAAATTATTAAAATAGGAATAGATAAAATATGATTATAGTGTTTAGTAAAAAAAAAAAAATTATATAGAATATGAAATCAGTAGTTTCTTCTTTAACTATTTGAACAGATCATCGATATAGATTGTGTTAATGTGTAGGCGGTCAATTAATTTTAATTTTTTAGAGCGTTTTTTTTTTTTTTATTTCTATAACAAAGATGAGCAAATAAAATTCATTAGTAAAAAAAATAATAAAATATCTTTTAGATAATTCAATAGAAAAACTGAGATTTCACATTTTAATTATAACTTCTTATTAACAAGAGTATTGTACTGTACCTAAATTTTTTGATTATAACACTTTTTTTTAAAAATTTTTAAGTACCTAAGCCTCATTTTTAAGAAAACAAAAATTCGAAAATATCAGCAGACGTTGCAGGTGAAACAGATTCAATGTCAAGACTAAAAAGAAGGAATATTATTCAGCAAAAGAAAAAAGAAGGGATATTTCAAGTTCGGGAACGCACTCTAAGTCTATCGAAAAGTTATATTTCTTTATTCTCGGATACAGTTGAGATTAAAAACATTTAAAAACAATGTAATAAATTTTTTTTTATTTTGATCTGAGTAAAAATAATTTTTTATTTAAATTTAAATTTGAAAAAAAAAAAAACCCAGTAAAATAATCAATCACGGAAATAAACCTTTAAATATTTAATTGTAGTGTGTTTTATTATAATTTTGAAAAGACAATTTGATAAAAAGTGAAAAATATTACTTAACACAACAAGTTGTCTTTGGTTTTTTTTTTGTTAACCCATTAATTTGATTTTTTAACAATTTTAAAGAAAAGAAAAAAAATTAATGAGGGAGGAAATACAATAAAAATAATTTCTTTCTCTAATTTTCAATTCTCACAAAATAAAATTTATAATGAAATTTATTGGAATAAAAAACATTTATTGTATTTTTCTTAAGCAAAAAAAATTGTCTTTCTTCATTATTAAAGTTCAAAAAACATGCATACACTTATATATAGTAGTAAGTATATGGGGAATAAAAATTAAAAAAAAATTACATAAATTCTGCTAAAATTAATGTTTTTTACAACAATGTACAAAAGAAAATTGAAATCCAAATAATGGTTACATATTATTTAGTAAAATTATAACAATAATAGTTATAAATATATAATTGCATATATTATATTATTATATTATATATGCATAAGCATATGCGAAATAATGACAATTTTTTAATGTTCGAATTGTAGTTATGAGTTTTATGATTGATTTGAAAACCTTCTTATTTTTTTAAAATAATAATATTAATTATGGCATTGAATTATGGAAATTATGGAAAATATTAACTACTAATAGTTTTGGTTATTGATTTTATTTTAGTGTACTACAACCAAAACTACAAAATTAAAAATATCAGACCAAACTGTTTAAGTTCTGGTTTAAGCGTTTAAGCATAAATTTTGTTCAAAAGTTTTTTATCAAATAATTTTTACGTATCTAAATAAATTTTTTTAAGTATTACTCATCAAAAATACTAATAAATAAGTTAAATGATTGAACGCAATCTAATCTTAAGTTAGAGATAATAAATTGAACTTTCTGAAACCAATCAATATTATTCGATTTACCTAAGTAATAATAAAGAAAATAAAGAATTCGATGGCATTTTTTTTAGAAATATTCAAACTATTTTTATATGATAATATGTATTACACATCAAGTTTCTTTTTTTGTTATAATTACTTTACACTGTTTTCATTCTAATAAGTTGTTTTTGACAAGTTAACAAAGGATGCTAAGTTAGGTGCACTTAGTACTAGTGGAAGGCAACTTAATTATCATAATTTTTACATTTCTCCTTAAACATCAAGAATACTTAATGTTTAAAAAATGTTGTTCAAAAATATACGGAATTTGCATTTTTTGTAAAAAAAAAAACTCTAAACCGCTGAATTTTATACATAAAATACATTTTTTTTTTGTCTGATAAAACAATAATTAATATTTAAAAAAAAATGCATTCCAATTCAAAAATTACTTAATTGTTTATCACTTAAAATCAAAGCTATTATTATTATTATTATTTTTTTTTTTTTTTTTTGGGAAATAATTATGAATTCATTAGCATTTAATATAAAAAATTAAAATAATTTCCTTTTATGCTAAGCACAAAATTTAAATGAATTTAAAATCTTTTAAATTAAACAAAATTTAAATGAATAAAAATATTATTATGTACGTAAATCTGAATAAAGTGCACAAAAATAAATTCTTCTTTTTTCATATCAACAATAATGAAGAGTTAAGCAGATTATGTACATATGTGACACATTAACTTTTACTTATTTTATGAATACAAATCGTTTGAAGGCAATGTAACATAATAGTCCAATAGTATTGAGTATATAATAAATAAGTGCGTTTTGTTTTGCCATCGATTCATTTCAACTAATTTTAATTGTAACTGATGAAAAGTATCAATGATATAATATAAACACATTGAAAATATGAACTATCTTAATATATAAATTTGAGAATAATTACATCATTCACTTCATATGAATTTTATTGTGAAATACTAACTTGTCTCAAACAGATCTTACTATCTTATGTCTAACTAAAATAAATGTTAATAATTATTAAAAATTTAAATAGTCAGATTTCTTTCAAAATAATATTATATTTTTTTTGTCTTAATAAACAATTTTTCTTTTCATTTTATAAATTTAAATTTATTTTTTTTTTTCCTTTTATTTTTTTAAATACACATAAATTGTTAATTTTAATAATAATAAAAAAAAAATTATATCGAATTTTGGTTTTTTAATATTATTTTTTCATTTTATACTTATTTCAATAAAATGTATTTTTTTTTTTTTTGTACTGAATTGGCTTGGCTATCGATTTTGTAATAAAATAAACAAAAAAAAAAAAATTGGAAATTTATTCGTTTTTAATTTCTTTCTAAAAATTAAAAAAAAATAATAATAAACAAAACTTTGATTGCTTACTAATTAAGATTTTCTTGTTTCTTTTTTTTTCGTTTATGACTTTCTTTAATACTATTTTTTTTTTTTTGAAATATTTTTCATTTTATTTATTTTTTGTTTCTAATCCATTTATCGTATTTTTTGTCTTGTTTGAATTGAAAAAATGTCTTTGAATACTAAATTTGTTGATATAAGAAATTATTTCCAAAAAGAAAATTAATTCAGTGTACTTACAAAATCTTGAAATCTTGTCGATAATCGCCTTAAACTTCTCTTTTATCTTATATTGACTTGTAAAATATTCTTTTGCTGAATAACATACAGACTAAATAAAGTATTTGGGCGAAAAAAGGTAATCAAAACCCTTCTGTACTCATTATTAAAACAACATAACTATAAACCTTGAACTATAGTAGTATAGTATACATATTCTAATATAAATAAAATCCAAACTGAAATATTATTTTCAAGCGAGCTACTCTAATTAAATTTTCTTAACATAAAAATTTTCTTTCAGCAGTTTAATAGGATGAATGTAATTTCATTACTTCATTAATTTTTTTATTTAAAATAAGAAAAAAAATCGCTTGTAGAGTTTAGACTTTTCTCAAACAAAAACAATAGTAACCAAATATGTTGTTTAACTTAATCTTATTCTATTAAAATTACCTTAAATTTTTACAAAAACTAAAATTAACTTAAATAAAACTTTTTTTTTTTTTTTTAAATATTTCCCGGGAGTTTCGAATTGACCCATAACATATAATATAGAGAAAATAAAAACATACCTACTTACATTCTTTGATATTATTCAATCCAGATAATCCATTTGAATTTTAAATTTTTAGTAAAATAAAAATAAAAGTTATGTAAAAATTTAAAATAGAAAAATGCATCTCAAATATGAAATTAAAAGTAAAATATTGAATTGCTTATGCATTTAAAGTGTTTTCACAATAACTAATAATGACATATGGAATTCTTATGTAATTCATAATTTATTTTCATATTTTGGTATTTTAAGTGGTGATAAAATATAAATGAGTGTCAAAAAATTGTAAAAAAAAAATTAATATTTTTAATTAAATTTCATTCATTTTATTTTGGTTACAATTTGCATTAGTTTAAAAAATCATAAATTTAGCCTATAGGTTTTTCATTTTATTTTAATTATTTATATCTGTCAAATCCGTCAAATCAATTATATTATGTAACAAATTATTTTTAGTTGACATATGAACTTTTCCAAATCATTGGTCTTTAAAATAAAATTTTTTCTTTCCACATTAGATAATTGGATTTTAATACCACTAACTATTTTTTTTTTGTAACATGTAACAAAAATTTGAATTAATATTATTTATATAAACCAAATTTCAGAATTCTTTTTGTTATAACTAGTTGAGAATATTGTAAAAATAACCCTTTTTAATAAATAATTATTCAGCAAGAATTTTTTAAATGCATTTTTAGTTCACTTTTTTCATATTAAATTGCAGCGCTAAATTGAAATTCACTATCTTTTAATTTATATTATTAAAAATATCCAAGAATATTGTAGGTCTGTGGTTGATAAAACATTTTAAGTTACAGAAGTTCGTTCAGATTTTATTAATTTTTTTTTTTTACTAAATTAACTTTATTGTTTATTTTATGGCAAATTCCATTCTATAATCAAATACAAACAACATACATGTGCAACATGATTTTCATATAAATGTAGTAGGTATATTTATAAATATTTTTCTTTTATTGAAAAGAAATGAATAAATTTATAGCTACTGCTAAAAAAAAAATAATAATTTACCATATGTTAAATCAATAGCATATGGTGGTTTCTATATTTTTTTAACAGTTTTAAAGCATACTGTTCTGTTCTCAATAACTTTGATATATTATTTTTAGTAACCAAACTTAGTAAGATCATACATCTCATAAACAAAAAATCTAAATCATAAACACATTGTTTGTTTGTACCGCATTTATAACCTAGTAGATATAAATTTATTCTTCAAACAACACTCTAACAAATAATGAAGTAACAATTTCTGGAAGAGAGCAAAACAAAATGTAAAAAAATTGCACACTTCATTATATGTACATCAAGTATAAATAGTGTAAGAAATAAACAAACAAAAAAGTTCTGCCTCATTAACAAAACCTTCAAGCTTTGGTAAATTTTTTTTTATCGTCATTTTTTTTTTGTTTTTTTAAGTAATTTTTTATTTTCTTCCACACTTTGATTAATAAAAACATTTAGAAAATTATATTATTAAAGAGACTTTAAACCGATATTCATTGGTTAGAATAAAGAGCGTAAAAATGTATAAAAGTTGTAGGTATTTATATGTATTAAGATTATGTAAAATCTTATCAAAAATAAATTCAATTTTGTTGAAAAATTAATATAAGACGATTTCATGGCATTATTTAATTTAAAAAAATTAAAAATTATTTTTAATTACCTGTATTAAAAAAAATTACTAAAACAGACTTAGTTGTTGAATTAAAAAAATATTTATTCAATTTCATGTTTAATAATTGCCTGAATTAAAGGAAATTTATTTCTTAATCTAATTTTCAAATTATTCATAATTCAGGTAATTATTATCCTATACTTTCAAAACGCTTCCGACAATAATTTGAACATAGTATTTACATATTTTCATATAATTACATTTTATAAAACGAGAAATATAGTATTTATTTACACGGTTTGTTAATACAATTTTCACGATTCACCAAATTAATCACGATCAAATTGAGCCGTTCAATTTAGCGACAAATAGATTACCACGAGATGAGATTTTTATTAGACAGTACAATTTTAGCATTAATATAAAAATTACATACTTGCATTTTCTAAAGAAAATCTGGATCATTATTATATTTCTTAATGCTGATAGCCAGTGAAAGGAAAATTGCTTTTCCAAAAAATTAATTAAATATTCAAATATGTATCAATTTTTTTTTTTTTGTTTAAAAAAAAATAGATTTTTCTTTATAATTATTTTGTTTATTTTGAATAAAGTTTGGGAAACAATTTGCCCTCCACAACAAGTACAAATATTATTATTATATTATTTTTTTAATCATAACTTTATCATTGATTTTTTTTTGATTATGGCTAATTATTATGGTATACTTAACTTGCATTTTCATGCTTTGATGAATTCTCTAATAAACAGATTTTTGTTTTTTATTTTTGTTTTAATCATTGTCGTTAACAAAATGAAGTGTGTAATTCTAATTCATATTTTAGCCTCACGACTCGAATAAACTTTTTTTTTGGCAAATGTTTAGCAGATTAGCTATGCTGAAAAAACTTTGCTCACATATCAATAAAGAGTTAGTTGGTTTTAACATAATTACAGGTTTAGATCGGAAATTAATGAGGGCAAAAGAAGGAAAAGAATTTCAACATAGCAGTGCAAAATAATTCTTTTTGTCAGTAAATCAAAACTTGAAAAATATCTAAATACAGATTCTAGCAGCCTGAATCAGATATTTTGAAGGGCTGATTAAGATGTGATTAACACATGACGAAGCCTTACATTTTTTATGTTTTACAAATTTTATGTTTTACTCATAAAATTATTTACGAGTACAAATTGAGCTAAAAAAATCAAACAGAATAATCAATCTAGCGTAAATTTTATTGAAAAAAACTTAAAGTATCTAAGTATTCATTAATATGACCTTAAAATTTTATTTTTTTTCTCAATATTTCTTCAAGTTTTCTTATTAATTGAATTAAGTAAATGATTATTATTATTTTTTTCAATGAAGTTATTTTTTATTTTTTGATTAATAACTAATTTTAATAGTGAATTAAAAATAAAAAACTTCTCGTGTTAAGTTCATCATGAAATTTTTACTACATATAGACAGAAGTATAACAAATTATCATAATTAAATAAACTTTATATTAATAATCAGCTAAATATTAATAATACCTTTTGTCTACACCGATTGAAATTTGAAAGGCACGCTGATATTTTCAGTCCAACATTTAATCAGTTTTAGTAGAGGAATTATATTCAAAATATCTATTTTTTTAATATATTGAATCATTTGTAAGCTCGCGTAATTAAATTAGAATCAAATTCCGTTATGTGGCTCAGGTGTTCTCTATTTTTTTTTTCCCCCAATTTTAGGAGAAAATTTAAATTTTAAGTAGGTATTCAGATAAATATCTTTTTAGGTTAAAGACTGAATAAAAAAAAAAGAACATAAAATTAAAACATTATTCATATTTTTTTTAATGTTATTTTATTTTTGAAAAATAATTATCTGGAATTATAACTTTTTATTCAGTTTATTGTAATAATTAAATTAATTATTTTATTAAAATAAAATATTTTAATTTTAATTGATTACAAATTGATTATTTTATTTTTGTAAAATATACAGATACCTATTAATGTATTTTTAATTTGTAATAATTTGTTTGCAGCTTTCAACATAAATTGTACCGGCAAAAATAAGTTTCAATTAAAATCGGTATTTGATATGTAAAATAATTTTTTCTAGTGTAATTTGTGGAATTTCAATTTACTATTTCTATCATCTCTTTTTCATATTAAAATAAATATATTTGACTAAGATCGTCATTTTAATATAACAAAAATTTGAATCTAGACAAAATCTGATGAATTTTAAACTTTCTTTTTTGCGAACTTTACAGCCGGACATTTTCCTTGATTCATTCTTTAAGATGTTTTAAATGTAGAATTTTTCGATCTTTTAAATCTGAACTTCTAGATGAATTCTTATTAATAATTATATTATATAATTAATTATATTATATATCTTAATAATTATATTGTTTTTAACATCTATTATACTTTTATAACTGGACTAAAATGGAATTTATTATGAAAATTTTCTGAAAACTTTGATAAATATTTGATGAAAGAAAACTTTCGTTTTCCGAATTTTCTACACATTCAACCAATATTATTATTTTTCAATTAAAAATCACGAAAAGCAGTTAAAATTTACAGTATAGCAATAAAATTTAAAAATAAGAAAAGAAAAAAAATTTTATAACGCATCATTGATTATGAATTTTTTTTTTTCATTTTATTTAATTTATGTAATAAAGTTTTTCTTTAATTGATAAAAGTAAACCGCTTCGGACAGATGCATGTTTTATTTTATTTTTTTTAAATATTTTAAAAAAGTAAAATATTTTTAATTCAAAGGTTCAATTCAAAAAAATACAATAAATCAAAATTTCTATAATTTGTCTAGCACGTAACATGTAACAGATTTTATTTTTCCTTCAGACGGAACATACAGATTCCTTTAAATACATTCAATTATATTGACACTATTATTTCTGATGGTGATATTAATCCAAACTTTAGTTTAAATCGCATTTTTGATGCTGTGAGTTTCTATTGAATCTTTTGCCATTCCTTTATGAGGATTTTAATTTTTGATGAATTTTGTATTATAAGTCTTAAAAGGTCCATTATTATCTGATTTAAGCAAGCAGCATAATGAGACAAAATTAATATAATTATTTTTAATGCTTGAAAAACCTTCTCTTCATTCACTTCATCCAGAAAAAACATATAACAACACTTGAATGAAGATGAGAAAATTTTATTAGTGATGCTGATGTAAACAAATTTGTTTATATAATAAAATTTAATTTTTAATTTTTTATAATTGATTTTGTTTTTAAATTAGAATATCTTCGAAATTTTAAATGCAATGATGTTGTAAAATTAATCGTTAAATTTATGTCTGTTATTTATACAAACATTGAAATTATTTAATGTTACACCACAAGCCCGCTATTAAAAATTATAACGTATAAATATTTAAAAGGTGTTAACTTTACCAAATAAAGAAATTAAAAATAAAATTAAATTTATGTGCAAATCATGAGCTAAATTAATATTATCCAAGAATTTTTTTTTATATTGTACTTATTTATTTATTTAGCATCAAAATTGAATATGAAAGTTCTGCACAAATTCGCTAAGAGCTAAGACATATTTTTTTTTTCACTTTTTTATAGAAAATCTAAATAATTTTTCTTATTCCAACTTTTAACGTCAAAAATGATAAAATGGTTTTTATTTTAATCGATAAATTCAAAAAATTTTAAAGTGTGAAAAGTGAAAGTAAGTAGTTATAATATATGAACAGATTTATAAAAAAATTCGTCGATTTCATATCACTTATCTGTTTCAAACACATACATTATGTTATTTATTATGTTAATTGAAAAGAAGTTAAATACAAAATGTTTATTATAATTTTACATGCTAAATTATTATATTAATTCTACGGCTCACATTCTACCAAAAAATTCATTTTCTGTTTCCTGTTTAATTGTTTCTTTTTTTTTTCAATTTTGTTATTAAAATAAATACCTGTTGAATTTTTTTAATGTAACAAAAAATTTGATTCCAATATACCTTTAGTATGTAGTTTATATTATTAAAAAAATTAAAATTGTATACCTACATATATTTATAATATAACTCTGTCTGTTTGTTTCTAAAATTCAGAAAAGTCTTAGTATTAAGTATTGGTGAACATTTTTTTTAGTTCGATCCAATATCCATTTGTTCGGTATGACTGTTTAACTCTGAATTCAGAATGCTAAAAATACTTTTTCTATCAATTTTAAATGAAAAGTCATAAATAAACTGGTTTCATTTTTATTTTTATTTTTTTTTTTTCTGTTAAAAATCTGTCTTCGTTTCTGTGAATCTAAATATGAAAAAATAATATTTGTGAAAATGTTAATTTGAGCAAATTGGTTTTGATTTTTTTTTTCCTTTTAAATTGCGGTTTCAAGATATATAGTTTTTTATTTTTCTTTTCAGTAATTCACGTAGAAATTTATAAAAACTTTTCCCATTTTCCGATATCATAATAAATGAAAAAAAAAAAATTATATTTTTCAATTTTTTTTTTTATCATGTAACTTTTATTATTATTTTCTATCTTTTTTTTTCAATTTTGCGGAAATTATGTAAGCTTATATATACATACTTATATTTTCGTTCCGCTTAAATTTTACAAAATTGTACTATATATACACATACTTAGTTATCTACAAAATTATTTTTCCAAAATAATTCAAGTGCAAATAAAAAAAATAAATGTTAGTATTTGTATATTTGATTTTATTTTTAATTGTTTCACAAGAAAATTTTTATTTTTTAAAGTTCAAGTTTTTACATATTTTAATTTTATTTATTTTATTTTTTTTAATTTTATAAGTAAATTAAGTTCTCATGACTCAATTGCATGCATTCATATTCATATAATATTAAAATGATATTTTAGTCATAGTTCTTGATATCTTCTTATTTGTATATTTGATGTAGAGACATAAAAAAAAAAAAGTTTCTTAATTCTTATTATATTACATAGGTACATGATTTTATTATCTCTAATGCATATTTGTATAATATTACATATTATACAAAATCAGCGTTTTCCAATCTGTCTACTCGTTTTTCTTGTTCGTTTTTATTTTTCTTTAACTAGAAATTCAGTTTCAAAAATATCACACTCATTTAGAACTTATTTCATTTTATTTACAAATTGAATTTTAAAATTGTAAATAAATATTAACTATATATTTATACTTCTGTAGAGTAAACACATAGACATACGTATGTTCTGTACATTCGCAAAAAGTTAACCCTATTCTTTACATACAAAAAAGTGTTCCCCTATAGAATTACAAATTTTCCTCGATCCCAAAATCTTGGAAAACTGTTATACACTTGCATTTAAATGACTGATTATACTTATAATATTGAAAGTAATTTCAATGATTTCTAACAAATCTTTAATGCATCTGAGGTTTTTTCTAATTTGAAATAATTCGGTCAAGAAACCGTCTAATTAAACCTTTAATTAATAATTTTAATTAAATTTGACGATGCCAATCAATTAATGATCTTAAAATATTTTTTTTTTCTTCACATTATTCAACTTATAAAATTATACCTCTCATATTCTGTTAATTTTTATTTCTTTATTAGTTTTTTTCAATTCAAATAAGTTCTGTTGATATTTATTAATTTGTACCTTTGAATTCTACTATCCTTTATTTCTTTTTCTTTTTTATCTTTTGCAATCTAACCTTTGTAGAACATACATAATACATATATATAAATGTATAGAATAAATTAAAACACATTCTTAGAGACAATACGTATAATATTAAATTTTAAAAGGAACTGAAGTGAGTTTCGAAAACTCCTACAACCTTATTATCAAATTTTATTGATTTAAATAATTTTCATCAAATATTTAATCTTTATAATACCTACAGCAATTTACATGAAAGATAAAAAAAAAATTAATCACATTTTCAAAAAAAAAAAAAAATAGTTAAATTCGCTCTTAAAGAAGTACAAGTAGCAGAAGATATTTTAGAAAAATATTCACAGACGAAATATATGTATAAATATATGATGTAGAAAAGATAAAATCTAATTTCATTTAACTTATGTTTATGTTAAATAAATATCAGACATTAATCTTCATGGATGAACGAAAAAAAAAATTTATAAATAATATATATTTTCGTAACTTTTACTACTTATTCCAAAACCATGACTTTGATTTAAAATTTATCCAAATGAATAATAAAAATTTTAGAGACAATAATTACCTAAAGCTTGATTTTTTTTTTTTTTTCGTATTATTATTATTAAAATTATTATAGAATTAAGTTCATGAAAAAATCTTAGAAAAAAAAAATCATAAAACGGAATTTAGGGCACAAAATGAACAGTTAAAGAGCAAATTCATGGAAAAAGATGAATGGATATTATTGTTTTTTTTTTTTTATTATTATTTTATATATAAGTATGTATTATATATATTTTTTTAAATCTCTATGTAATACTATCATAGTTCATATTACAGTAAGAGAATAATAAAATTCTTAAAGTGTAATTAAAGCATCATAGTTGCCTTTATATGAAATGAACATAATTTTTTTTTTTTATATATGTATTTTTGCAAATTTAGAATAGTTTTTCTTTTTAAATTGGATTTAGATGTTATATGGTAAAATTTTTCGAAAGTTTCGTTTATTTAATATCAGCGGGATATATTATCCTAGTTTTATTTTTTCTATGTATGTAAATACTTAATTGAAAAAGTTAATTGTTTAGGTATACTGTTTTTTATTGATTAGATAGGGACATATGCACATTACATTTATGAAAACTTGATCCCCTGCCAAGTAGCTTGATGATCGAAATTTTCCATTTTATAATTCAACTAATATACATACGTATTAAAATAAAAATCTGAAATTCAATAAATCACATTTTAATTAATTTTCAATGTTCTTTGTTCTTACTTACTCGATATATGTAAGGGACTCATTACAACAATTATGAGGAACTGTTCTAAATTTTTTCAAGATGCTACTTATATTTTTTCCTACAAAATATTTAGTATTTTGGGTTTTCTGCAGCCATTAGATATTTAATTAAATTATAAATTAGGTTGTTAAAATGTTAAAAAAAAACAAAATACCTACAAAACAAAAAACAATCGAAATCGTTTTATAGTTGTAGTTATTAGGTTTTTAAATTCAAAATTTAACAATGCCCAATAAATTTTATTGGTACCCGTTTCTTCAAAAAAAATTTACTATGTTAAGTATGTATACGTATATTTGTATTTTTTTTTTTTTTTTGATAAATTTGTATGTATTATAAGTTTCTGAACAAAATATTAAACAATAATAATATAAAATAATGATGAGTTTCAAAGTAAGTTTTCACATAAAATTATGGTTTATTAAAAGCATCTTATAATTCTTAAAAAATAAAAATAAAATAAAAAACCAGTAATGTGATGTAGTGCAAGGTTAAGTTTATATATACATATAAATTTTTTTATATTTTACCATAAAAATATATATGTATATAATTGAAATTTTACTGGGAACTTTTAGTATTAAAATGAAAGCGGTAAATATTTTTAATTGCAAAATTGGAGAAAACAAAACGGTTTCAGTGCTTTAAAGTATTGCACAAAATTTGTATTATGATAGATATGAATTCTTCTCTAGATCAATAATAATTATATAATTCATGATTCAATATTTCAACATAAATAAATGGATGTTAAGAACTGTGTGAGATAACCAATTTTTCAAGGCATATACTTACCGAATATTTGAAAAAAATATTTAAATTATATCAATAAGAAATATTCTTGCCAAAAAATAAAAATTTTTCTTGCGTTGCTCTTTAATTTTTCTTTTTCAATTTATTTTTTCAATCAATGAAATTAGAATTTCAAAACATAATAATAAAAGACTACGGTATGTACATGTGTTTATTACAACAATATCTGTAAAAAACTGTTTGGAAATTTAATTTTGTGAGGAAATTTTTTTTTATATATGTCATGTATAAAAAATTGTAAACAATGACCTGGAAAAATAAATTTTCAAATGAAAACAATCTATCGATTTGTTACAAAAATATTATTTAAAAAATACATTTTTAATGATTCATTTTATTTAAATTAGTAGTAGTAAAGTAACTTTGAGAACAATTAGAAATCCATATTAAAATGTAGGTACTCAGTTAGTTGCTATTAACTTCCAATTACAAATATCTACATTAATAAAATAGAATTTAGTTACTCTAAGTTTTGGAGAGGTATAAGTATAGAATAATGTAAAGTGTGTATATTGTAAAATCTAAACTTAATTCTTAGAAATCACAACTAAATCTTATTATATAAAATAAAACAATATAAGAAACTGAAACGATTGTATATAAAAAACGAAGTATACATATTCTATAGATATAAATGTAGGGCCAATCTTTTTTATTTTGTTACCACTGCAATTCAAATGAGTTTATTCAAAGTCTAAATGACCAAAAAATAGAGTGCAATGTATTAACATACTTTAGGCATATAAAATTTTCCAGCATGTTTGCTAATTTTTTTTTTCCTTATTTAAAATTTATTTATTTTGAATTTTTATACCTTTATATCGACTACTACAAAAAAAATTTTATAGCGTATATGTGTAGTTTTTTACCTTTAATGCAAATTATAAACCGGATGTTTGGTTTTGATGATGATTTTTTTTTTTCGAATTAGATAGCGAAAAATTTTTTTTTTTTTAAAGAATATCAATATCATAGTCTCAATTAAAAAACATAAACTCAAAATGTTCTAACATCTTAATTATGAGGATGCATCATGTGCAATTTACAAAAAATAAAACAATTAAGCCGGGGTGTCGTTAAAACAGAATTTAGCAACAGAATAGAATCAGCGACAGAAAAATGTATTCTTTATTTAATTAAATTCAATTGACATTCTGGCAACAGAAACAGAAAATAACCTCGCATAAGGTTATTCAAATTCTGTGCACAGAATGAATTTTTCTGTCACTAAATTCTGTTGTAAAATTCTGTCGCAGAATAAATTCTGTTCAAATGTATGGGATTCTGTTTCTGTTGCTAAATTCTGTTTCAACGACATCCCGGCTTAAGTCGTAACTTCAGAAAATAACAACATAATAATCAAAATAAACAATTTTTTTTTTTTTACTTTTAGCCAAATGAATCCGGATTTGTTTTACTTGGTGATCTTTCTTTGGAAACATCAACTGACACAGATGATTCGTGGGCTATGGGTCCACCCTCACCTTGTGATGTCGAATTCGAGAATGCCAATATTATAATTGATGGGAAATCAAGTATTCGACATCGACTTAAGGAAAGTGTAAGTTAATTTTGTTTATTATTTTGTTTGTGTTATTATTAATAAAGTATAATTATAGTACCTAATTGTAATAAATACATACCTACATAGTATGTATAATAATTTTTATATAATATTTTGTTTGAAAACCACAAATTTATAATGTTTCAAAAGTTTAATCATAATATGACTAATGAAATAATAATGTTTTACCCCAACAGTTTTTCGATTCGAACAAGAAACTTTACCCAAACAGTTTTTCGACTCGAACAAGAAAATTTCAAAAACATAAATGCGACATTTGGACAAAACACCACTAAAGAAAAAAACATCGATATTTTTTTCATAATTTAAATAAGAGTTTTATTTCTTATAACCATAATTATTCAACAATGACTTTTTATTAAGTACTTATTTTTTATGTGAAATTAATATGTCGAATGGAAATTATTTACCTATAAGTAAGAAATTTAATACATGATTTTAATGAAAGACCAATTAAAAATAAAAGTTTATAGTAACAAATCGCCGATCAAATGACAATACTTCTCAATTTTCATTTTATAATAATTATAATGTTTCAATCAATTCATGTCTTCGTTTCAAGAATTAAATTTAAAAATGTTTATCAAAAAAATCTAGAATAACGTGATTAAAGAGCCAATGTCTGTATTTTTTAAGCAATATTCCATAAATTCGAAACAGCGCATAGTAATTCATAATTTTTGAAAAACAGTCTCTATTAAGAACTTAAAATAATTTACATAAACTGACTATTAAAATAAAAATTTCATAAAATAAAATACTTTCCCTGAAATTGGAATCGTAAATTTTGTAAAAAAAATATTATATTTCCTCTACCGTGCATAATTTAAGATTTTTATCGAAATAAAATTAAAAGAAAAAATCTAATTATAAGTGTTTTTATTTATTTGTGTTTTTTTTTTTTTTTACAAAGTTTAATTGATGTGAGATTTTTTGTTCCACCTTAAAAGGCTATAAAGAAAAATAACACATTTTTATTTTATTTTCATAATTTTTATATTATTTTCAAATAAGATTATGATGTCTTTGACTTGTTAGGAATTTTTTTTTTTTTATTTTACCATGCATAGAAAAAATGGTTCTCTCTTTAAATGCAATGTCTTATTAGGTGCACCACAAAAAAAATGTGAAAAACAAATTTCACGTCACTTGTCGGTTAAAAGGTAAATTTTCTCACGAGAATATTTCTAATTTTGATTCATTTTATTAAAATGGAAAAGAATGGAAGCGATTGTTTTTCAAATTAGGGGGTCTTTTTACTTTTTCAATATGATTTTAATAAAATAATGCTTAAAATTTTTCTACCAATAATTTCTACAGTTTTTCTATCAATAACGATAACAATTAAAAAAAATTGTCTGTTTAGTATTTCAAAAAAAAAAAAATAAAATTTTAAATAAATTTAATCTTTTTTTAAAATATTTGTCTTTTGTAGTTACGCGTACAATTTGATGATACATTAACGTCAACGTTTGAATATCCATCGGAATTATCATTAATTGATGATTCAACAACTGATTCACCAACAATAGCAAAAACTGATTACAATGATTTCCTACCAATTGATTCTGTTGATCAAGTTGAAGAAATATTACAAATTCCAGCCACATCTAATAATATTCAGCAACAACAGTCTTCAGTTAAATCATTGGGAAATATGTCATTAGGTAAAGTTTAATCCTAGGTATTAAAATTACTTTCATTATAATTGCTTTCTATTATTTTGCCAGAAATTTATAAACAAAATCATAAAAATATAATTTATGTTAAGAATGTCTGTAGAATATTCCCTGAAATGTTAATTTTTAAATAACATCTTTACATATAATTCTCATGCCATTTTATTAGTTTGAAATAATCACTAAGCATAGTTTTAATTTTAATTTGTTATTATTTATTATAAGTGTTTTTATAATGAATTTTAATGCAAAAAAAAATCATTTTGAATTAGCATAAATTACATTTGTAAATACATACTTTAAATTAATTCAATTCATAATTTTTATCGAAAGTTTGGAATGTTTAAAATAGAACAACATCATGTAACGTAAACAATTGTAACATTTTTATTAGAATTTAATTTTATAATTAAAGTTGAAATAATACTTAACTACATTGATAAATTAATATTAAATTATTTGAATTATCAAAAAAATCTATCTATAAATATCAAATTATAGGTGACGCATGTATTTCAGATCAAAAAAATAAATAAATTACAATTACACAGTTTGGAAGTTGCTTCTTAATTTTATTTTTTAAGTGAAAACATTAGAATGTTAGAAAAAATTTCAAATGTTTATATTAAACGTAAGAAATATCCAGGAATAAAAATTTATTCTTATTTTATTTTCAAGAAAAAAATTAATTATTTTTCAAAGCACTATTTCTCATATAAAATGTACATATTTTTAGTTTTAAATAACACCACAAAGTTGGACTTAAATTTATTAACAATTTTGATTTTGCTCTATTTTCTTTTTTTTTACTCCCCGCATAGGTTTCTATTTTTAGAATTCCAAAGCAAGATCAGCAAAGTATATAATGCATAAAATTACATCTTTTTTATTGCATTCAAACTAAAAAAAAAAAAACATTGTACCTCTGTTTTTATTTTTGTACAGAAAAAAAAGATGTAGTGCAACTGAAACAATCAGTTACTATTAATGCCAGAGTTAAATCAGGTAAAATATGACAATCGGAATTTTATTCAGTTTTTTATACTAAGCAAAAAATTATTATTTTGAATTTTATGATTCATTAGAACATTAAACTTTGATTTCCTTGAATCACTAAAATTTTTAATTTTCCCACATTCTAATTCTAATTACTGAAGTTTTGTAAATACATTTTGTAATTGTGGGATATGAATTTGTATAGAGTTCTAATAAAATTTCTATGTTTTCTAAGTTACAAATAAGTTTGTAGTTGTAAAACTCACAACATTCACTAGATGCTTTAAATAAATTTAAATTTTTTATTAATGCGATATTAAATTTTGTTCGAATCGAATATTAAAATATTATTTCTTTGTGTATTTAGCAAATAATATCAAATCTACCGTTATTACTACTAGCAAAAATAATACCATTGCTACATCTAACGTTATTAATAGCAATAGTTCTACTACAATTAATCCTGCAATTACTACTGCTACAACTAATACTGCTACTGCTGTCAAAATAACTCCTCCGAGATCACAAATTTCCCAAATTTCAGGAAAATTAATTAACTTATCTGATGCTATTTATGATTGTTACGAAAATAAAAAATCGAATAATTTATTTAAAAGTATTAAAAATGAAAGAATTAAAAAGTTATTTGACTGTCTTATTGTTACACCATTTAGAGAACTATTTAAATTAATCAGGTTTGTGTTTTAGTTAGTTTAAGAAATGATATATTACTTAAATATTTCATATTCATTCTTCGTTCATTTTAAAATTTATTGTATATAAATTTAATAAGGAATTTTTATTGCATAATTAATTCATAAAAAAAATATAGATAACAAAAAGGATTAAATATTTTAAATTTTCACCTCTATAAATTTAAAATTTTTCATTTTATAATTTCATTTTCCATATAGAATCTACATAATATGAAATTGTATTTTGCAAACAATTTGTAGCTTACATGTATAGTTATAGTGTTGCATTTAAGTCTAATTAATTAACTAACTAATATATTTATTTTTAAAATTCACTAATTCAACAGATCACCGAAATTATCAGGGAGATATAATGTCACGACCACCCCTGCCACCAAATAAACCACGTTTAACTAGATTCTTAAATGTTCAAAAAAATTCAACAGAATTTTCTTATAACAGATCTGATAATAATTTAAATACAATTGGATTGCCAGCTGCTACGGAAGAATGCAATGTTTCAACTGTTACAGCAAATATAATTAATAGCACTAATAATATAAATTACAAGAATATAGATTTGAATAAACGTTTTGAACGTAGACTAATACTATTTCCTACTGTTCCATTAGGTCCTGAATCGCTTGTTTAATATTAAGTGAAAGATTATTATTGTATAAGTGATCAAATAAAAGTTATTATTTATTATTAAGAAGTTATCTAAATCATTATCAAAAAGCTAATGAAAGTTTATACAATTTAACAACAACGAAATTTTTTTTCATTTAAGAAAAATTTTAAGTTTATTATTATTTATGGAAATGAAGTAATATTAAATAATATAGTAATGATACATAATGTTTACAAGCAAATGTAGAGACAAACTGATGAGAAATATTATAAGTTGTAGTCATATAATTTAAAAAAAATTAATTTTGATCTACAAAAAAAATTTCTGGCTTAATTAAACAAATGAAAACCTATTTTATATATTTTTTTTAATTATTATTTGAATCAATTTTAGGATCTGGTTTAATTGGCAATTACACTCCAATTAAAGCTCAAATTCAAAGCAATTTTGAATTAGGAATTACACGTTTACCAAAGGGAACTGAATATGATACAGATTCAGATAAAATTAGATCAAATAATGATTGTGTTAGTAATATTTTAAATGGAATTCATGAATCGAATGGTTATAACGAGGATAGTAAAATTGAACCAGATAGTTTGCAATACATTAAACCGGCTACTGAAGATCTCACAATTTATAGTGAAGGAACTCAAAAATCTGATTTATTGTACTAAAATTCATAAATAAATTAAATAATTTTTAGTTTTAATCATAATAATACTATAAATTTACATTATGATAAACAAAATATATTCTGAAACACCAATTTTATCTATTTAAGTCTAAGATTAATTGTACAATAAAATATTTAATTTAAGTGTTTTGCAAAGCATACATTATACTGTTTTTTTTAATTGAAAAAAGGAGAAAAAGTTTTCATGGATTACTTATCCAATGAATGAGTTGGCAAAAACTTTCACTTGAGCTCATTTGCCTAGTATATTCCACTAATTTCGGAATAGCTTATCATGGAATTAAATGAGCCAAAGCTTGTTAAAAAAAACTTTGATAAAGCGAATGCGTACCGAATTAAAAAAAATCGTAATTACTCGTCCTTAAGCTATTGATTATAAGATTATGTTCAATATGGTACAAACTTACTTAAAAATTTTATGATTATTTTTGAAACCTATTTGGTTTATTCCATATAATCTTACGGATAATCTGACAATGAAATACATACATAAATGTCCTAAAACTTATTCCAATATTTTTTTTTTTCAAGATAGTAAAACAAGAATTTAAGTTTTTTTTTACTTTTTAAATATAAAGTTGGTAAATTATTTTCTATTTTACTGCTTACTAAAAATTCATGAATAGTGGCAAAAAAAACAAATTCGGGAAAAAGCGAAAATATATCAATTTTTTTTTAATATAAAAATTGTCAATAAAAGGATAAATCGCCGGTTTAAAAGTAAAACTCATTAAGGATCGAAAAAAAGAAATTTTTTTGTTCTGAGTATCCTAAATAATAATATCGACGACCAACATTTTGGGATGGTTAACCGTTTTTTTTTATAAAAACTGTTAATGAGATTTACCCTTTAAACCGATGAAGTATTCTCATGAATATAAGAACTTAAAAATTTTGAAATAATTAATTAATCTTAAGACATTTTTAAATTATGAATGTAAAATAATTTCCATTCCTAGAAAATAGAAATTATTGTATACATATTAGAAATATATTTTAATGTTTAAATTAAATGGAGAAAAAATTCTCGATATTTTACATAATTAATTCTTTTTTGAATTTTTTTTGTGCTGTTGGTAAGTTTAAAACATTGAGTATTTGGCGTTAGCAATTTACGGCTTTATGTAAATGGAAGTTATTTTCACTAAATACTTTTAACTTAAGGAAATATAATTTTAAGCATTAAATTATAGATAAAATAAATAGATGTTTTATACACGTTATTCAGAAATTAACACGAAACTCTCGTTAAAAATTTAATGTAAATAAAAAAAAAATTAATTCAGCATTAGAAGATATTTTCATTTAAATAACTTCAATGTTTTTTATGTATCCTCCATTTAAATTTTTTATAATTGATTGTATTGTATTTATAGAACATTTGTAGAAAATTTAAATTTTAGTTTTCATTCCATTTATTTATAAAAACATTAAAAATATACATGAAAAATTGCATTTATTTAAATTTATGTTCATAAAAACTATTATGTTTTTTTTTCACTTATACAATAAAATATGAGTAATAAAATAATCAGATATTTAAAATATGAAATTTAAAAATATGTTATGTGTTTATGTACGCTCCTTAATTCTATATAGGGTAAAAGAAAAAAAATAATATTCTATATCGAAATGTAGGCCAAATCAAATAATTAATGATAACTTATCTATCTTCAACTTTGAATTTGTAAAACGAAACAATTAATCATATATAGATATAATCATAAAAAATATAATACAATATGACTTTATTCACTGGATTCAGTCATTTAAGGAATTTGATTTTTAAACTGATTTCAAATTTTATGTGCTTCAAATTTATCTTCAGGCAAAAATTATTTATTTTTCCTCTAAATAAAAAAAATAAATCAAATTTAAAAATAATCTTCCATAGTTGAAAGGCATTAATATTTCTTTTTATGTTAAAAAGGAAGAACAGAATGTCTTTTTAAAGATAATTTCACTTTTTTCCGAAAAAAAATTAAAATTTTAAGTTATTTTTTTTTCTTTTTTTTTTGCATGTTCAACTATCAATTATTATAAATGCGTAGAATTAGTTATAGAAGTCAATAATTTATCTTGCTTTTCAGACTGATTATTAAAAAAATAAAATAACGAAACAGACTTAAATTAAAAACTTAAGAAATAAATAATAGTAATATAAATTTTATGATAAAAAATTTGTATAATTAAATTACATACACTTAGATTTTGCCAAATTCTCTTTTCAACATTTCTTTAAACACAAAATTAAAGCATTCATTCGCACTATTCAAACTATTTTAAATTTATCCGTTGAATTTATATGTTTTATTAAACACTTTTATTATTACAATTTTGACATGATAACAAAGAAAAATTTAAGAATGTTGTTTTAAATATTAAATTATTTCTTTCCTAAATGTTCTATGTCTTCAATATTTTTAAGATTTTGTAGTATGTTAAACCATTCCAATCCCTTCATCATAATATTATTGTTTGATTGTGTCGTGCCGTTCATGCATCTTGTGTTCTAAAATCGTTTCTATTTCTGAAGTTATATGACCGAACTTCACTTATTTATGTTGAACTATTATCTAGATTCTAGATAGTCTGGTACATACCATTTTTCAATTTAAATACAAAACCTGTAATATTCTATAAACAGATTTATTTCGCATAAGGTATCGATATTTTTCAGGCTAAAAGAATAATGATAGAGTAAACATTACGTTATTAAAAGAAATAAATTAGAACCCCACCCCAGGATCAAACATTCAGCAAGTGCAAATATGCATCATTATGTTTTATTTTATAGAAATAATTAGATAAAAATTGAAAATTATAAATTATAAAGTTTTAATATAAAATCGTCGTACCATTCATTATCACTGAGAATTTGGCACAAAAATTGGACAATTGGGTTATTATTTTATTATTGACTTTGATTTAGTAAACAATTAATATTTTATATTAATATTATACAAACAAAAAAATAAAAAAAAAACATTAAATTAAATAAAACGAAATTTACGTAATAGATTTTGTTCAATTATAATATTTTTAAATACATAATAAACTTAACCATGTAAAATTTTATAAAATATTCTCTGTGTGTTTATGAAAGAAATAATGTTTTCATTTTTGCATTACTTTTTTTTTCGATTTTCTTATATTTTGTGATAATATTAACTTTAAATTAAAATATGGATAAATAAAAAAATTCATTCAAAGAATAAAAAATCTGTTTTTATTTGTATTACAATATTTTAATATGCATTATAACTTATAGGCTTGGATAAACACTTAATATTTCCGAAGTACGAGAAAAACAATTATTTAATTATTTTTATTTTTAATATGTGTATTATACTTATATCGCCACTTTAATGACTGCCACTTTTTTTCTTTATCTGGAAAACTTCTATATAATTGTGCATGTCTATTCGAAAATGTTCCGTGATATCGATTTTATCAATTTTCGCATTCTACTTTCGAATCCTATTTTCGATTGTTCAATGCGAAAGTAGAAAGATTCATAGGCAACCCCAACTTGGCAAAAAATCACCTATTATATATCAACGTAACAGGTTTAAGTATCAATGCGGCTAGAAGAAGAACCACCATTATTGCACGACTTTTTTATATCGCCGTTGACGGATTTCAAAGCACTGAAGTCACCTCTTTCAATGGAATATAAAATATATATCGTTATTGCGATCAATTGTTCGGACAGGATGTAAGTAATTCAACTTTTTCAAAAAAAAAAAATCAAAATAAAATAAACTATTTTGTTTTTCTTATAGGTTTGTTTAATATAATATTTTTATTTATATTTTCGTTTTTTAAGTATACAATATATTTTTTTTATAGCTTTTTCATAAAATTTTTATTCACTCTTATAAAAAAAATTACATATATAATTTTTTTTTTTTAAATACAATTTAAAAATCAAAAATAAAAATATTTAATTTTTTTTTTGTTTAATTTTCATAATATTTAAATTTTAAATATGAATTTTTTTTTTTTGCTAAAAATTATTTAGAATTTTGATAAGCTACAATAATATAAATTGAAAAATTTTTAAATTACATTAATTTTTTTTTTTTTAATTAAATAAAATTTAAATCGAATAATTTTAATTCAAAAAATTTAAATTACGTGTAAGTCGTTTTTAAGATTAAAAAATAATATTTCAATTTTTTTTTTACCTAAAATTTTAAGTTTCAAAAAATAAAAATAAAATAAAAAAAAAAAAATAAAGTTCATCACTAACTTAAAACCTATATATTTGAATTTCAACTAAAATAAACAAAACATTGTGTACAATCAGTCATTTCAACGTTTTTGTATTTCTATTAATTTCATTTTTATTTTAATAAAATTCAAACAAAAAATATCGTATTTTTTTTTTTTTTTCAATTTATTTGATAAATTTACATAAAAATTCGGAATAATAATAAATTTTATTTTGCAGAAAAATTTAATAAAAAATTGTTAAATAAAAATTAATAAACATTCACAGGATTCACAGAAAGTAGAAATCGTTAAGTGCCAATATTTATTTTCTATTATTCCTAACTTTTTTGTATAAAAACCTAAAGAATCCTGCTGTGCAAAATTTTATTTTTTTAAACTAATTTTCAATTAACGAAATTTTTACTTTAAATATTGAAGTTTTGAATCTGCCAATACACGCATGCTGTCTGGCCAAATTCTGTCCTAACTTTAATAAAATAATAAAATAACATATATCTTTTCTTTTCTTTTTTTTTTTTTTTAAATATTATTAATAAAGGTCCTAGGTTTTTTATTTTTAAATATTTTTATAAGATCTTGATAAAAATAAAATAAAGTTACTTTTATGATATTACAAAAATTAAATTTTAATTTATTTAATTAAATTAAAGAAATTATTTTTATTTTATAACTACAATTTATTGCTGAATGAAATGATGAAAATGGTGAAAAATTAAATAGTGATTTTATAATAGCCGGTTATTTTAATATGAAAAAAATAATTTAAATTTATTTTTTATTTTTTTTTTTTTTCAATTATTTATTCCGTTGTACTACAGTGTGTATTCTTGTAATCTATGTTTTTAAAATGAAGAACAAGTCGAAAAACTATTTTGGTTTAAAATTAAACCCTTCGAAATTATTATTGCACAAATACAATAGATTAGAATTAAATTTCGTTTTTTTAATATGAATGAATATTCATTTTTCATTGATGATAGGTAATTGAATTTATTTAAAAATATTTATGCTTTCTCTTTTGAGACAGAATATCCAGATGTATAATATTCTGAAATAAGATTTTCTTTTAGAGGGTGTGTCACATAACATGAGGGTGTCGAATCATGTTATGTACATATTTTGTAGCAAGAAAGCATAAGTATTGCACATTTTTTAACAAATGAATACAAATAAAAGTTAATTAAACAGATACCGATATAAAAATTCCCATAAAAAAATTAGAACTTTATACAGAAAATAGCTATTTGGGCAACAAGGTTAGGAAGTGATTTTTTTTCGTACTAGGCATAAATTTTGATCCAGTCGAGATGGTTTTCCTACATGTTGCACATATGGGTTTTTCTACTAGAGTTTGAAAAAACCATTAAATTTTGAGATTTTTAATATTAAATAATTATTTTATAAGTTAAAAAAAAAGAGATCAAGTTTGCGGTTTTTGTTACTGCAATTTTGTTTGAAAAAAAAAGTTTTGTGAATAACCAGTAAATTGATTTTTAAATTTTAATGTTGAAATATTTATATTTAAGAACAAAATCACTTTTTTAGCATTGAAATATCAATATTTTCCAAACAATAGTAGAAAAAATTATTTTTTATATTATCGTATCACTAATACTGTGTTCCAGGAAAAAATAACTTAAATTCAATTAATATAAATAAATTAGTTTCTAGAGAAAAAGGAATTCTTAATTTTAATAATAATTTTTAATTTATAATCAAAATTCTTCAAAATTTTTAAAAAGTATGCATCATTTTCTAATTAGACAGACACCGAAACAACTAATGCTTCTATATTTTGGTTTATCTATTTTTAATTCAAAGAAAAAAAAATTAATTGAAAATTGATTTTTGTTTTCCTAAACATAATTACTTTAAAAACATCAGATTAACAGAAGGATGTTTTTATGACGATACACAAAAAAAAAATGTAAGATAAGCACAATTGCATATTTTTTATAATAGAAGCGCGCAAATATAAAAATGTTCCAATAAATTTACATACATATTATAAGGTACGTTAATATTTATTAAAAAATATTATACTATTTATAGTGTAGAAACTACATAAATTGTAAAATTTAAAGCACTAATTATTGTATTTTTTCTTTTATGAATATATATTTTATGAATAAATGCCTTAAATATATTTTAATAATATATAATTTTTATTCGCCATCGTTCTTAAATTTTCCAAAAACAATATTATGCTTATTGATTTGTTTAGTTTTTTTAATATTACTAAAAAATATCTACTGTAAGTCTAAAAAAATATATGTTTTGAAAAAGATCTAAAGTAATAACATAAAAGATACACTCTACGTAAAGTTATATAAATAACTATTTTAGAAACCGTTTTTATTGAAAATATAAATATATATTTTTTTTTTGTTAATATTTTCTTTGGTTAAATATATTTGCATTCCACAAGCTATATAGATCGGTATTAAGTTTTTTTATTTTTTATTGACACTAAAGTAGGCTTGCATTAAAATATACATGTTTAGCGTACCTAGGATTATAAACTTTAGTTCAAAAAACAATTGTCAGAACAGAAATATTTATTGAATAGCGAAAATTACATAAATAAGACATATAAAATATTTTTAAAACTCGTTTTTGAATAATGAAGATTACAATATTTTTTGACTTATCAGGCTCTGTCAAATAGCAAAGTCCCAAAAAATCACAACAAAAAACAAAGTTAAAAAAACGAATTCTAAACATATTTAAACGCTTAAAAATTCTAAATCATTGTTTATATAGACAAGTAAGAACGAATATTATATAATCAACATATTTAATTTTTTTCTTAAATATTTTATTAATGGAACATTACAATAACTTTTTTTGCTATATACGTAGAAAATTTAATTTAATCAAATATTTTTTAGATTATTATTTGAATAATGGTTAAGCGTAAACACAAAATATCCGTCATCTTTCAAGCATTAACTTAATTTCGCAGATTATCGGAAGTAGCTGGAAAAGCTGTGTCAGCTCTATGAGATGTCCTAGCATACAAACCATCGTCATCATTATCGTTATCAACTGAATAATCACAATTCGAATTATAATTATCAGAAAACCCATACCAATATCACATAACCATTATTTGAAGTGCTACTCATTGATCAATGGTACGATACATTCGTCGTTGTGGTTCTGGAGTATAGTGTATTCGGGTACGTAAATGTTGAGGTGAGCCGGGTATGCTACGAGGAGGAATTGGTGGTGATGAGGTTATGTACCTAAAATAACAAGATAAGCATAACCTGAGATAAATGTTTTCTCGATTTAATATTTGTTAAAATTTTTGGATTTGTTAAAATGTTCTTTCTCGATTGAGATATTATTATTTTCCTTGAAAATTACCTTCGTTGCAGCAACGGAGAGTTTTGATTGCTTAAGCTTTCTAATAAATTTTTTCGTAACAATAATGGAGATTGGCCTCGATTATAACGAGGTGGTGGTTCAGGACTACGGTGTCTATTTGCGGCTGCTAAGACATGATGATTATTCATTGGATGATATATTCCACTGTTATTTAAACTACTACTGCGATTACTATTATGGTAATTACTGCTAGTACTACTACAACTACTATTTAGTTGTGATTGTAAGCGTGTTTTTTCTTCTAATTCAACTTGTTTTAATTCATTATGATGATTATTTAAACGCGAAATACGTGTTGGGTGTGAAGTTGTCGCATTATTTGCTTCCTTGTCATTTGATAAATGAAGTTTTACATAGGAAGCAAATTGTCTTTTAACAGCACCTGCAAGTGAATTAAACCAATGTCCTAATCAGTTTATTTTTATTATTTTTACAATTTATTATAATATAATTTTTTTTTATTTGCAGAATTCCAATATGAACATGATAGAATGTTGAAAATGTTGACATTAGTATGGAAGCACAGTTGAATGAATCCAATCGAAATAGAAAAATTTAATCAAATAAAATTTAACCAGGCGCAAAATCATAAATTTTTAAGCAAATAGATTTTAGCGATTTTATGAACATGAAAGTAAAAACAATAAAAAATATGTAAAGAAAAATTAGAAAATAAAATTATTGTTATTTGAAATTTATTTGTAAAGATAAAATATTCTTATTAACTACTTAGTTATTTTAATATGAAATATCTATCAATTATCTATTAGTACAAATATTGTTGTTTGGCAAATAAGAAATTCAGTACAATTCCTTTTAATTAGTTTCAAGATAGTGCATGCAAATTGGAACTTGAAAAATATTTTTAATACAAAATACTATTTTTCTTTTATGATGCTATTATCAACTCTTCTTTTTACAATGAATTCAGTCGTCAGATTATTGTGATAAATGTATAAGTAAAATATATGAAACTTAAGGCAAATGTGCTCATTTATGTATGTTGTATATATATGTCAGTACATCAACATACGAGCCCTGCATCATAAGACCTCGTACGGGTTTTTTTTTTTGAGTTTGTTCTACTTTTTTTCAGTTTTCTCCAGTTTTGTATTTTTTTCGTTTAAACCAACCTTTTTTAGGAGTTTTTGGTCTTTATAAAAAAAAATTTTTTTTAAGTTAAATTTTGAGAAAAAAATTATTTTCCAAAAGTCTACTTTTTCAACTTTTTTTGTGGGCATCGCAGAAATTTTCGAAAGATGCATTTTAAAGGGCATTTGGGAGTAGTTAATTTTAGCTTTTTAGGTTTTGGCGATAAAATAAAGGAGAGAGCCAAAAAACTCCTTTGAAATTCCAAAAAACAGGCCAAAATTGCTATTTTTCGCGTTTTTGACCTGTTTTTTGGATTTTCAAAGGCGTTTTTTGACTCTCTCCTTTATTTTATCGACAAAACCCAAAAAGCTAAAATTAACTACTCCCAAATGCCCTTCAAAATGCATCTTTCGAAAATTTCTGCGATGCCCTTAAAAAAAGTTGAAAAAGTAGACTTTTGGAAAATAATTTTTTTCTCAAAATTTAACTTAAAAAATTTTTTTTTTTATAAAGACCAAAAACTCCTAAAAAAGGTTGGTTTAAACGAAAAAAATACAAAACTGGAGAAAACTGAAAAAAAGTAGAACAAACTCAAAAAAAAAAACCCGTACGAGGTCTTATGATGCAGGGCTCGTACATGTACAGGTTCATAGGTAAGAACTTTCCAATGTTCTAAATCTAAATAAAGCTTGAACGGAATTTTGTACAACTTAAGAGTTTTTCTATCGTTTTTAAATGTTAATAATTAATATTTCATCTTTGATTAAACAAACTTATAGTCGGTTTAAAAACAAATGATGTAATGATATAAGTGTACCTTCATCTTTAGAATTGTTACCATCTCTGCTGCTGCTCATTCCTTCAAATTGATTATGCAACCCTTGAGTACGCCCATATAAGCTTGAATTGTACAAATGTTCTCCTTGTTTTAGCTTAGAAACTTCTTCAACTGAATTTTCCAAAACTGGAGATTTTTTACTTGGAATTGGGATTGATTTTTCTTTATCTGTCCCAGAAAATGCTATCGAATCATTATTAAAAAATTGATTTTTTGATTCTTGATAACTGGTACTATGTTGATAAACAGGAATATTTGAATGAAATGGACTAGAAGATGGTCCTGAAGGACTGCTGGACAATTGTTGATATTCAAATGAGTCATTTTGACATTTTATTGCAATTTGTGATGGTATTTGATTACTGGGGTGAAATTTTGATATAAAACTATTTGCAAATGGATTTGTATCGTTTTGACTGTTTTGATATGGTCTTATTTGATGCTGAAGCTTTTCACGTTCCCGCTCCCTGATTTGATTTTGCTGATGGTAGAACCTTTGGATAACTGTACAAAAGCAAAAAAAATATATTTTAATTAATAGAGCTACTTACTTTTCTAAAAGATATGAAGAGATAAACGATTGAATTGATTGAATTATTGTCAAAGAAAAAAGTAAAAGTTTCGATATAGAAATGTAAATAAACTTTTCTTATTAGTAATAGCATAAATTAAGTATAATACAGAATATTTTTACCTATTGGGCTAGTATTCCCTTGAAGTCTTGAATATTGCGGTGAGTGATGTGTTGCCTCGTCATTTAATATTGGAACTGTTGTTTGGAATCGTTTTCGTCCACAAATTGGTGATGAAGTGGCAGTGATATTATCATTTTTTGTTGTTGTTCTTAAAAACATACCTTCTTCTCGATAAGAATGATTTACCCCAATAAAATTTCCTCCCCCTGTATCTGGTGAATTTGATAAGTTCCAAAAGCCATCTGGTTGGTTTTGAATTTTACGTTGACTAAATGGTGAGGTTGTAATGTTACGAACTAAAACAATTATTTCAACAGTAGAATTAAAAAAATAATTATTATTTATTATTATTCTGTACCTAAACTACTTAAAAATGACTCTTTTTTTGGACTTTCTCCGTAAAGTAACCCACCAGATGTTTTTCTTTGCACAAATGGTGATTTTTTATAATATTTATTCATTTCTTGAACCAAATCTGTTTCGTCTTTTGTACTAGCAATACCATTAGTTAAATGTTGATCGTGAGGAGAATATTTTGGTAAAGGTTGGTAGGCACCGGCTTTAAATATTGGTTGAGGTAATGATGATGGTTGTTGACTTGATGAAAGCTTCAAAAATTCTGTTGATTTATCGATCGGATAAGTTTTCTCTGCAGTTGAATTCAAATTATTATTATTATTATTATTATTGCATTGGAAACTTGGAATCTGAGATAATTTAACAGATGACGAATTAATTGTTGTTGTTATTGAATCTGCTAAGGTTGATGCTATCGAATTTGAAATATCGTTGGACATTTTTGAATTTGTTGAAACTATAGTTGATGCAGAAGATGAATTTATTGATGAATTTGGGTATATGAATGAAGATGTTAGAGTTGTTTGTGCAGATGATGAAGATGATATCAATCTGAAAAATATTACAAAAAATGAAAACTTTTTATATAAATTGCTTACTACAAAACAAAGAACTATTGGATATAAAAAAAAACATCAAAAGTGCGGTTTTCATATTAATTATAACAACATAAATAAAAGAAGTCAATATAATATATTAAGTAAACAAAGGAAACAGAAAAGTTATTTGAATCGTAATGAATTCTTTTTACGAAGAAAAAAATTAAAAATACTTGTTAATAATAGTAAAAAGGAGAACGGCTACGCTATATACAACAACACGTTAATAATAGAGACACGAATAGATATTTGGTAGGAAACTTCTAACAATAAGCCTTCTACGACTTCATATCACATATATAAAATTATTAAGTGTGAAATAATTAAATGTTTCTTTTATAGTGTAGCTGACTTAGATCATTTAAAAATAAATTTCTAATTTATTTATTTATTTATTTATTACATTTAAATATTTAACTCGATTTGCACAACTGTTCGAATATGTAAAAAATGTCTAAAAAAAACCGAATTGTACATTGAAATCTACATAATTTGATTCAAGTGAACTTAATTTAACGAAGAAAATAATTTGAGAATATTAATCCAGTTTTTCATTTATTATATACGACCATAATTATGCACAAAATATAGGTTCAAATTATTTATAATACATATAAATGATGTCTCTAAACTAATAAATTTTATACAATTTGATATCTTAACATTTATATTTATAGATATTTTTTTTTTATAAATATTAGGTTAGTAAATAAGAAGTAAATGCAACCAAACTAAAAATAATTATGTTACAACATTAAAATAAATATTTTCTATTAAAATACACCAATAAAATTGACTATATTTAATTTCTAACAAAATATTAATAAATAATAAAATTAAAAAATTAATTTTAATTCCGATTAAATATTTAAATTTCAAATTAAAAAAAATAATACTTACTGTAATTAAAAAATAGAATTAGGAAATAAGTAACCTACAAATAAATTAAAAAAAAATTAAATCAATTTTCGGGCGGGATATCAAAAATAATAAAATTCAGCGGTATTAGCGTGTAGAGAACTTGGTTAATTAAAAAGTTAAAGTTAAAACTAACTAAAAGAGCAAGCAAATTTTCTTTTTTTTACATGATGATAAATAGTTTTATAGCTTGTTATTTGCAAAATTTTTGAATTGAAGTTTTTTTTAGCCAATTTTTGTATGAAAAACTTTTTTAGAATATCATAATGTTTGTTCATGTAAGTTATTTGATGTTTTCTATTAATTACAATTAATTTACAATAATCTAATTAAGTATTATTATTTCGCAATTAAGATATCTATGTGCTACAAAGTACAAACTAACATAATATATTACTAGCTAAGATGATTTGAATATAATAAAATAATATAACAAACGATTTTAATTTTTTTTTTACTTTTTATAATCAAGCTGCAATATAATATTTTGTTCATCACTCAATTCTCAGATCAATATTGACTTTAGGTATATTTCCTTCTTATGAGAATATATTGAAACAAGCTACAAAACTTTTTCAACTTTAATGTGATTCAATGTGAGGGAATTAATAATCTACATATCTTTTACATGATTAAAAATAATTTTCTTAACCGAATTCAGAATAATTACGCTGCAAAAAGAATAAAGTATTTTATATTGCTTAAGCAACACAGAATTAATTTTTTTTTTATAACTTGTTTATAATTTTTAAATGTTTGTTACTTGAGTTACTGTTTGTTAAATGGGATCATTTATCTAGAATGGCTTTTGATTCAACTTCTTTTTGTTAGATAAACTAATAAAATATTCACATACAAGACTTAAATTTCTCGCATTTGGTACATCTTTTTTTAATTACTTTAGATACAGAATTATTTAAAATTGTTCTCATACACTAATCCGTTAGTTTGATTTGTGGATACTATGTCGTTAAAATGTAAAAACTTCAATATTTAAGAACCAAAAGAAAAATAAAACTTGAATATCCAATTTAAATTTTTTTTTTTTCAATCTTTACTGTACAACTATTTAAAAAAATAAATGTATTTAACATTTTAGCGACAATGCAGTTTCCGTAAACCTATTTCAAATAAAATGTATTTCGCGTTAATTTTTATTTTATGTATTAATTTCTGTTTAAAAAAAATCATATTACTTCATATTATTATTTTTTTAATAATAAATTCATGCAGTTAAAAATCTCAAAGGTTAAAAAATTATCTACATCATGTCACGCTGAAGTTTCTACGAAAATAAAACATACTTAAGGTATTTTTTTTTTAATTAAAACAAAATTAATTTCAACGAAAACTGATTTAAAGACAAAACAAGAAAAATTCGTTTTTCGAGTAAATTAAAAAAATTTATCATAATTAACATTTGTAAAAAAAAACAAAGTAGAAAAAAGTCTACCTTCGGTTCGGTTTATTGATTTCACTTGCAATTGAATGAAACCATCCTGGAACATCAACAAACTTTGTTTCATAAATTTTTATAAAAGGTTGTTTTAATAACTCTGGATACTTAGGGCGATTTTGATGATTTTTCGTTAAACTATAAATAAAAATCATAAAAAATTATCTTTAAAGTAATTTACATATAATAAAACCTTTTAAAAGTAGGATGAGTATTAAATATGTGTTAAATTAAGTAGAGAACCAGACTGCATGGCTAACATGAATTAGGCAAATTGTCAAGATGAATTTTGAGAATTTGGGATTACTTGGTTATATCAAAGCAAACTAACATCAGCATAACAGATAAAACAAAATATGTCAAGTACTTGAGTTAGAAATGATGTTCTAAGCATATATATATATATATATAACCAAGTAGAATTCGATTGCAAAAATTGTCTGCTTTTGAAGTTATTATAAATTTTATGTATTATATTTAGAAATTTCAAAAAGTCATTTATGTACTGTTTTTTGTTGAACGGATTCCTGGATGAAACTTGAGCCCCTACTCATGTTTAGTATCTTTCGCAATCTTAAATGGGCAATCGCCTGATTGTATAACTAATAGAATTAATAAATAAATATAAAGAAATTATTCAAACAAATAATGTACTTACCACTTAGTAACAAAATCTTGAAATTCCTGACTAAAATTGTTATCTTTAGGTAAACTAGGTGGATCACAATCCAATACCTTCGTAAGTACCTCAAAATCTGTTTTACAACCTTGATAGGGTGATCGTCCAGTTGCTAATTCAACTAAAGTAATACCTAATGACCATACATCGGCTCGTATATCGTATTCGGGTTTTTTCGGATCTATTCGTTCAGGCTAAAAATAAGCAAACGTCGTAAAGCTTTTGAATTTCATAGGAACAAGAAAAATTTGTTTGAAAATATTATACCGCCATATATGCAGCACATCCTGCTGATCTTGTGTTGGCTTTTGAGTCAACTAATCGACCGCTTATACCAAAATCACATAATTTTATGTTGCCTCGTTCGTCTATTAATATGTTTGATGGTTTTACATCTCTGTGTATAACACCATGGTTTTCTTTTAAATAAGAAAGTGCTTTGACAGTCTAGAAAAAAAAAAACAAAAACAATACATAATCATCTGAAAATATTATTACATCAATTATATTATAGGTTTATAAAAAAAAAAAAAAAATTCACAATAGAAGGAAACAAATTTTAACAAAAAACCAAAAGTTTATAACTTACAGCTACAGTTACTTTTCCCAATATTTCTTCTGGTACTGGCATTTTGCTTAATTTTAATAATTTATCAAAACACATAGCCATTAATTCCATACATATCCATACATCTGGATCTGTTATGAAACATCCCATACATTTAACTATATATTTGCAATCATGTGATTTCAATACAACATCTAAATCCATTAAAATACGTTTATTCTCTTCACTATTACCAGTACGTCGCATTTGTTTAACTGCAATTATTTCACCACTAGGACGATGTCGCATTTTAACAACATGACCACTAGTACCATTACCTAAATCACCAATATGCTCTAAATCTTTAATATCTGTTTGATAAGATTTTCCATTTATATTTAAAATTCCATTTTGACTCATTATTGCTTTAAGTTTTCGATCTGTATCAGTTTCAATAGTTTTATGTTGAGTTATTACTGGTAATACCAGTTGTTTTCGACTTCGTCCCGGTGTCATAGGTACTTTATTATGCAAAGAGAAAATATAAAAATAAAATAAAATACATTTTTTCGAATGTTAACAGAGTTGTCTTAGTACCAAAAGAAAAATTTTATTTTAAATATTAGCTGCCTACTTCTGATAAGATTCTCAAAATAAAATAATTATTTTTAGTCTAGACTAGAACACCATTGAACAATAATAAACAATAAACAAACTTTAGATTTTTATTAATTTTAGGAATTTATTTACACACTATCATGACGATAGACAAAAGTCTTAATAAAAAAATTTAGATTAGTAAAAACAAAATTATGTTAGGTACACAGAGTAGATAGGTAGAGGTACCTATGTAGGTAACTAAAATTTTGAAATACGGTTTGGGATTTGAACTTATATTATTGTTCAAAATTTCGCCTAATAGGTATCTTAATAAGCAGCGATAGGAACCTACAACCTAGGTACCTACCACCAACCTAACTATATCTATCAACTAATAATTTTACGATAAGTATCACTCCGTTACGTCAAATTTAATTGAAGACAAAAAATTTGAATTCTCTCAAATAATTAATTAAATCTAAAAGGAGAAAATTTATAAAAATAAACAAAAAAAAATATTGTTAAAAATGGCTATTATTGACAAATATTATAAAAATTTATATTTTTTCCACTTGTCATCGTAAAAATTGATTTTTCCAAAATAGAAAAAAAAAAATGGAAGAACCATATAAATTCCCTCAATATATACCTACTCAACTTAGTTTTTTTTTTTCAAATTTATTTTTCTACTTTTAATTTTAAGTACAAAAAAAAATTTGAAAAAAATAAATTCAATTAGAAAAATATATTAAAAAATTACATTGCTGTGGACGAGTTGGACCCAAATGTTCGAAATTTTGACTATTTTTGTTCATTTTATCACGTGAAGAATTCTCGTCCATTAATTTTGCTTCCAATCTTTGTAATTTTGTCGTAATTGTGTCTATTGAACTTGACATAATTGAACAAAAAAACTTAAATTTATTAAATTTTAATAAAAATAATTTAATAATTGAAATTTATTTTTGTGAAAAATAAATGCATTTATTTTTATTTTTAAAATAAAAAAAAAATTTTTTTTTCCTCTTTATTTTTCTTTTTCTTTTGTCAAAAGCACTTTTGAAAACTAGTGTTGCCTAATTTGAGTTATTATTAATTTAGTGTAGACATTTTTATTTGCATAGCTAGCTTCAAGATGCGCTCTAATATAACAGTTTTTAATTTTAATAAATTCACAGAGTTCAATAAAATTCACTCTTGTTTTTGAATTTCAAAATAACGCCGAAAAAGTGTAATGTAATAAAAGAAAAATAAAATAAAATTTAGTATGAAAAATCATTTTTCTATTTTGTTTTTTTTATATTTGGGTGAAGCAAAAAAAAATTTCAAATTCTGAATTTCAAATTCCTAATGTATTTTGTTAGTGTAAAATTTAAATTTTTTTTTTTTAAATTCATTTAAATTCATTTGAATTCAAGTTCTGTCATTCTAATTGTCAAATCAAAAAAAAAACATGCCAGATGAAAAATATTCCGCAAGTTTCCTGAGATTTTTTGGGGGTTGGACATTTGTCCGCGGGACATTTGTCCGCGATTTGTTTTTGTATCGCGGACATAAAAATGACATTTGTCCGCGATTCAAAATGTCTTTTGTCCGCCGCGGACAAATGACATTTTCCAAAATGTCATTTGTCCGCGATAAAAATTAATCGCGGACAAATGACATTTTGCAAAATGACATTTGTCCGCTAAAAATCTGAAAAATCAATCGCGGACAAATGACATTTTGCAAAATGACATTTGTCCGCTAAAAAGTTAAAAAATCAATCGCGGACAAATGACATTTTGCAAAATGACATTTGTCCGCTAAAAATTAAAAAAAGCAATCGCGGACAAATAACATTTTGGAAAATGACATATGTCCGCTAAAAATTTGAGGCTAAAGTGCAGATCACGTGAACCAATTAGAATCGGCACAACAAGAGAGGGTGGTGGGGGCGGCGGGCGGGCGGGCGGACTGGTGGTTGGTCAGTGGGATTTGCGGCGTCAGCCGCAAATCCCACTGACCAACCACCAGTCCACCCGCCCGCCCGCCGCCCCCCACCACCCTCTCTTTAAGGGGCAAATCGGGCAAAAAAAAAAAAATTGCATATACAAAATGTATGAACAATTTGGGGGGACTCTACCCCTCTTCCCTTTTCCAAGCTTCAGACGATTCTGAGTGGTTCACGTAATCTGCAGTATCTCCAAAATTGAAAAATCAATCGCGGACAAATGACATTTTGCAAAATGACATTTTTCCGCTAAAGTTAGAAAATTCAATCGCGGACAAATGTCATTTTGCAAAATGTCATTTGTCCGCTAATTTTGGGACATTTGGCCGCGGCGGACAAATGTCATTTTACAATCGCGGACAAATGACATTTTGCAAAATGACATTTGTCCGCGAAGTTTTCCATACAAATTTCATCGCGGACAAATGTCCCGCGGACAAATGTCACGGCGCCGATTTTTTGTTCATAATTTTTCTCCGATATAATAAAATCCTCCAAATTTAGGGAAAGAAAATCCTACTCTGGCAGCTTTGTTAATACTTCTTTAGGCGCGTTGTATGATATAATTGAGTAATTCTGTAGGGGGTAAAAATTATTGTACTCATTCGAAATTCGAGTTCGAAAAAAAATCGACATGCTGTACCGTTTGAATACTCAAAAAAGTTAGTGGTCCACTTAATAATTATTTGTCATTTATAAAAACAAAATAATTTGGCGCGATACATTTAAATTTTACACCTTTTTCATAAAGTAAAGTATCTGCCATAGAAAATATATTTCGTCCCGCCAAAAAATCTATGTTTTTTTTTACTCAAAATCTATCATTGTGTTGAATAAAAATGATCAGGGATGGGATGGTTGCTTTTTTAAAAGTTACGAAATAAACAAACTCTTAATTTTATAAACTCATTTTTTCTAATTTTTACATTTTTATTAAAAAAATTTAAAATGAAATATATGCGCACACGTATGAAAAAATGAATTAAATAAATTTTATTGAAATTTTCACAACATTTGAAATTACATTCAACGCTTGTAAGAAGGGAAGCTAATTTACTTACTAAATTATTTTCTGTTACATGTAAATCGAAATTTTCAGCAAACTTATCCTGCAATATTTTAATATAATTAAGAAAGTTTTGAGGAGGAACTGTTAATTTACATTTTTCAAACTGTTTAAAATTCATGAAAATAGCATTTTCATTTTCATCAAATTGAGAACTAAAAAATTGGTAAAAGTTAATTTAAATTATTATTTTAATTTCTCACATTTAAGTCACTAGCGCTTGAAATTCAAATTAGCTTTAAGCTTTAAAAAAAATTCTCACATCCTTAAAATCGAAAAATTTAAGCAAAACAAAAATCATATGATTTTTATTTATTAGTATTGAGTATTTAAGGGAAACTATGACGCGCTTAATGCCAAATAAATGTAAACAATGCATTTATTTTATAAAAGAACCAGGTGACTATGATAATTTTTTCTCTTTACAAAAAATTAAAAAAATTGTAAAATATAAGTAATTTTACGGTTTTCAAAAATTTTAAAAATAAGTAAATAGTTGTAAGTCGAAAATAAAACGAAATGAACTCATTTTGTTTTTAAAAAAGTGCTGAATTTCGGATTTTAAAAAAACCTGCGAAAAAAAATTAAGTAAAAGGAATCAGAAAGGCACCTTGTAAGAGGGAGGTGAATTTTTTTTTTTTTTTTTTGCATAAAAATTTTCGTTATTCCTTGTTACTCTACTATAGAAATATGCATGGTAGGTTCACTTAGAACAAAATTAATTTGAGTTTTCATAATGTGTTTCACCTTTCAACCACATGCGGCGCTCGTGTTTGTTTACGTTTTGTTTTATTGTCAACCCAGCCGGCTGAGCTTTTTTTCTTATTTATTATTTTTTTTGAAATAAAAGCGTTTGGACTTGTAGGTGATTTATTTTGATAAAAAATTATAAATATCTGGTAGAAATAAATAAATAAATAAAAAAGTTGAATATATTTGAATTTTAATTGTGGATTTTATTTAAAAAAAACAAAAACAAAGTTGGATTTATTGGAATTTAAGTTAATTTAAGATTAATAAAAATAATAATAATAATAAATTTAAGATTATACATTTAATTTATTAATTAATAATTATTGCAATAAAATAAATAGAATTTTAAGTGAAAATGTTAGAACACAATGTGATATAAACTAAAAAAATTAAGAAAATAAAAAATTTGCTATAAAAATAAATTTATCTTTTATTCATAATCTCCTTTTTTTCCTGCAAATTTGAATTTTAATAATTTTATTTGAAATATTAGAAATAAATTGCCACCTACAAAAATTTTATTTTTTTAGTTCACCTTCCCTCCACAAATCCACCAGGCGCTGTAGTAGATCTTTTGAGTGGGCCATCTATTACTATATCTTATCTATGGAAATATGTTTACTCTGACAGTGGTTACAAATGCTCGGTACAAAATGTAAATTAAAATAAAAGTAATTTTTATTGAAGGCATGATTTTCTATTGGTACTTTTTATTTTTATACTTTTAAGATATTATATGTAAAAAATTCGAAAGTTAAAAAAAAGTAATTTTAGAGAAAATATATATTCAGTTCTTGGAAAAGAAATATATAGGTAATTTAAAAGTACTCCGAAATTGTAACCTAAAATTCATAAATTCAAATTATGTACAATAGTACAATAAATTAAAAAACACGAAGCAGTCATAGGAACTGCCGAAAGAAGTTTATACTTAAAGCTTTAAACTATGAAATAACAGTGGCTATAAATGATGGGCTGCTCAGTACAAAATGTAAATTAAAATAAAAATCAGTCCAGCAGTCCAAAAGCAGTCCATTATTTGTAGTCATTGTTATTTCATAGTTTAAATCTTTAAGTAAAAACTTCTTTCGGCAGTTCCTATGACTGCTTCGTGTGTTTTTTTTTATATTTTGAGCCAGGACGACTCTAAAAGTAGCTAGCTACCCAAAACATTTGGGCAGGTAATCTTTATTTCACCGGCGCTACCTATTTAAAAACGCCCTCACTTCTGCCCTAATTACCAACCTCTCTTCCGCCCTTACTTCCGCCCTCAATTCCGCCCTCACTTCCGCCCTCACTTCCGCCCTCACTTCCGCCCTCACTTCCGCCCTCACTTCCGCCCTCACTTCCGCCCTCACTTCCGCCCTCACTTCCGCCCTCACTTCCGCCCTCACTTCCGCCCTCACTTCCGCCCTCACTTCCGCCCTCACTTCCGCCCTCACTTCCGCTCTCACTTCCGCCCTCACTTCCGACTTCACTTCCGCCCTCACTTCCGCCCTCACTTCCGACTTCACTTCCGCCCTCACTTCCGCCCTCTCTTCCGCCCTCACTTCCGCCCTCACTTCCGCCCTCACTTGCGCCCTCACTTCCGGCCTCATTTCCGCCCTCACTTCCGCCCTGATTTCCGCCCTCACTTCCGCCCTCACTTCCGCCCTCACTTCCGCCCTCACTTCCGTCCTCACTTCCGCCCTGATTTCCGCCATCACTTCCGCCCTCACTTCCGCCCTCACTTCCGCCCTCACTTCCGCCTCACTTCCGCCTCACTTCCGCCTCACTTCCGCCCTCACTTCCGCCATCACTTCCGCCATCACTTCCGCCCTCACTTCCGCCCTCACATCCGCCCTAATTACCAACCTCTCTTCCGCCCTTACTTCCGTCCTCAATTCCGCCCTCACTTCCGCCCTCACTACCACCCTCGCTTCCGCCCTCACTTCCGCCCTCACTTCCGCCCTCACTTCCGCCCTCAATTCCGCCCTCACTTCCGCCCTCACTACCACCCTCGCTTCCGCCCTCACTTCCGCCCTCACTTCCGCCCTCAATTCCGCCCTCACTTCCTCCCTCACTTCCGCCCTCACTTCCGTCCTCACTTCCGCCCTTCTTTCCGCCCTAACTTCTGTCCTCCCTTCCGCCCTCCCTTCCGCCCTCCCTTCCGCCCTCCCTTCCGCCCTCCCTTCCGCCCTCCCTTCCGGCATCCCTTCGGCCCACCCTTCCGACCTCTTCAGCCCTTACTGCCGCCCTCTCTTCAGCCTTTACTGCCGCCCTCTCTTCAGCCTTTACTGCCGCCCTCTCTTCAGCCCTTACTGCCGCCCTCACTTCCTTCCTTTTTTTGGGCAGGTAATCTTTATTTCTCACCCGAGCTACCTATTTTGAAAAAAAATTATTTTGGTATATTTTGAGGCGGGAAGACTCTAACTGTAGCTCCGTACCCAAAATTTTTGGTCAGGTAATCTAATTATTTCACCGGAGGAAAAATTTTTTTTTAACATATTTTGAGCCGGCACGACCTAACCATAGGTCTCTGACCAAAAAATTTTTGGCAGGTAATCTTTATTTCACCAGACCTACCTATTTTGAAAAATAAATTTTAGTTGTTAAATAATTTGTAAACGAAAGATTTTTAAAAAATAATTTGAATTTAAATTTTCCGCGCTAAATTATTTTGTTTTTATAAATGATAAATGATTATTGAACTACCTAATTTGAAAAAAAAATTTAAATTTTAAAAAATTTGTAAACGAAAGATTTTTAAAAATAATTTGAATTTAAGTTTTTATAAATAACAAATGATTATTGAGTGGACTCATTTTTTTTTGAGCATTCAAACGGTACAGCATGTCGGTTTTTTTTTAACTCGAAATTCTAATGAGTAAAATAATTTTTACCCCCTACAGAATTACTCATTTATATCATACACCGCGCCTAAAGAAGTATAAACTTCAATAATAAAATGAACGAAAAATATTAATTTTATTAATAAAACAAATAACTAGTTTTCGATCCATAAGCCATAAGCCACTATCTTCAATGGGTCACCAATGATGCACCATACGCCATTCATAACGAAAGGCGAAAAACCGTAATCGAACGAAAACGCATATGTGGACGGAGCTTAACATTTTTGAGTTGCGAAATAAATAAATTCAATAAACTCACCTATAATATTCTAGAAAATTGCAAAAATAATTTCCTTCTTAAGGCCGGTATTCAACTGAAGATAAAGTACAAGATAAATTTTATCTTGAAAAGGAACATTATTGAGTGAGATAAAAATTGACTGCCTAAACAATTTTATTTTTAATTTATTTACCTCCCAACTTTCATCCATTTTATTTAATTAATTTTACCAATATTATTTTATTTTATTAAATTAAATTAAACTATTATTTTAATTTTAATATTATTTTAGTTTTCTGATTTTTGTTTGTTTTCTTCAAACAACAAACGTCAAATTCTTTTTACACGACCTAATGTCACAATTTATCTTGAAAAGAATGTTCAAAACATTCTTTGCAAGATAAATTTTTGAAATAAAATTTATTTGAGTGAAAAAATTTATACAATTTTTACTCAGATAAATTTCCATTTATCTTCAGTTGGGTACCGATAAATTAAATTCACTCAACTAAAATTTATCTCAGATAAAATTTTATATGGAAAAGTTGATTTTATCTCCAGTTGAATACCGGCCTTATTAATTTTAATTAATTTACATGAATTGAAAGTTTTTCGTTAAAATTTTAATTCCAGTAGGTATGCTAACTTTTTATTAGTTTTAGTTTTAACGTGATGATTCATTTGATACATTGGCCCTTATCATGGAATTCGTTTTCACCTTTCGAATTCGCTAAAAGCGAATTTCCGAATCATGGAATTCGATAGTGAATTTCCTTATAAATTTTCAGTTTTGGCGAATGTCAATTTTCAATTTTCAATTAAAAATGCAATTTCAATTTCCATTTTTACTCTTTTATTTATTAACATTCCTATTACTAGGTGGGGCAACTTTTTATTTAAGCTGCCCCACCTAGAAATTTTTTTTTTGGGTTTTTTATTAAAATCACAATTCGCCGCGTATCTAACTTTCGCTCTGCATCTCTAACCATATCATAGAATTCGACACCTAACTGAGCGAAACGTCAAAAAAAATCGAATGTAAGAATACAAAAACAAAAACAAAAAAGTATATAATTTTTTTATGAAGAAGTGTTTTTTTATAATTTTCAAGTCTCTTTTTTTTAAATAAAAATAAAAATTGTTAGCTAAAGTGCCGTTTCCTTGAACCACTCAGAAAGGGCTGAAACTTGGAGGGGTGGTAGAGGCGGTGCCCAAACTCCCAAAACTGAAATCAGTTCTTGGGGCAAAGGCCCTGTTTCGGAGATAGGACCCCCCAAAGTTTTCATACATTTTTGTATAGAAAAAATTTTTTTGTGCCCGTTTTGCCCTATTTTTGGGCAGGTAATAGAGGTGGTCCCTAAAATGTTAAATCGGAGACGGTTTTTGCGGGAAGGCCCCCATTTCGGAGTTATGGCCCTTCAAAATTTTCATACGTTACATCATACGTTTAGCCTTTTTCCAAAAAGTTTTAAACAACTTTGACGAGAAATTAATTTTTCAAAAAAGGGGGGCGGGCGGTCACTACCCAAAAAAAGGGCAAATCGGGCACAAAAAAAAATTTTTTTTTGGGCACCACCTCTACCCCCCCCTCCAAGTTTCAGCCCATTCTGAGTGATTGAAGAAAACGGCACTTCTCCAGCTATTTTTATAAAACCAAATAAATTTATGTTAAAGTTCCCTTAGAAATGAAATACGGATAGATAAATTTTTTTTGTGCTGAAATTTATATCTAAAAAACTTTGCATCAGATTTATCTCAAAATTTTTTTTTTTTTTCGATTTTAAAATTTTTGAAAAGTAATGATTTTGATACTTTAAAGATTTTTAAATTAAGGATTTTCTAATTTAACATTTTTTTAAAGAGTTTTCGTCATACCTACAACCGAAAAAATGAAATTTACACAAATTTTTTTTTAAATTCTACTGCATCAACTCAGTAGAATTTAATTCGCAGTAAATTTTCGCAAAATCGAAATCGATGATACAAAATAAAAGATGTATTTTCGCCCGCCGAATGTATAATAGAACCCAATTCATAATTTTCCCTCCAATGGAAAAGTGGATGAAAATTTCCTCTCAATAAAATTTACGAATTTCTTTTTTTTAATTCATAGAAAAATGATTAAAGGGAATAACAACATTATTTTCGAGTATTTTTTTTTTGCATAAAAATTTTTTTTTTTTTTTTGTAATAAAATGAAAATTTTTATGTAAACCATAATTATTCTAGAAAATAAATATTATTTTTTATTTTACTTATGAATTTTAAGATTTTATTCCTGTTTATTTTTGAATATAAAAAAAAAAATTTTTTTTACACCTACACTAAATAAATTACATCTATGATAAACTGACAGATTAAAAACATTCGCCAAAAAAGCGTAGAATTCCATGTTACTGAAAAAGATTCGCAGCGATTTTGAGATTCGCGTCGAGTCGAAAATGAAGGCGAGTTCCATGATAAGGGCCATTATTGAAATATTATTCTTTATGTAACCAACACATAAATTTTTAAAACCCAGTGATCTCAATTTACACTTGGAGCATAACATTTTAGAATTTCTTTCATTTGTCTTTTAAAACTACAGTTAATTAATTATTTGCTTTTTTGCAATAAAGAAGTTGTTTTATTTTCACATCAAAAAATATTTTATGCGTGGAAAAAAAACCCTAATTAAAAAACCTAATAAGCAGAGACCGGAAGTTCATGCTCTTAAAAAGGTTAAAATATGCATGCTCTTATGCTCTTAAAACCTAACAAATATGCTCTTAAACATGCACTATAATACATGATAAATTGCAATTAGAAACAATTATATATTTTCTTCTGTGATTTTCAGTGACAATTTGTAAAACCATCTATTAGAAAAAGTTGTAGGTAAACATTCTTTCAAAAAAATGTTAACATGAAGAAATCCTCAATTTTTTTTTGTTTTTTGAAAATTGTCCAAAAAATGCAAATGCATGCATTTATAAGGTAAATATGCAATTATATGCATTTATTGGAGAAATATGCAAATATATGCTCTAACAAATCGATGCGAAACTTTTGAAAAAATTTTGACATAAAGAAATCCTCAATTTTTTATTATTTTTTTCGAAAATTGTCGAAAAAATGCAAATACATGCATTTATAGCATTTATTGGACAAATATGCAAATATATGCTCTAACAAATCGATGCCATTCTTCTTAAAAATTTTTGATTCGCACAGATATTTACTTCATTTTAGTTTAGAGTTATCAGAAAAAAACATGTATTTGCATGAACTTCCGGTCTTTGCTAATAAGGTTTAATAAAAAAATATGGCCCCAACAAATAAAAAAAAACTTCTAAAACCAAGTAAGATCTTTAAACTAATATTTATATTTATTGAACCACTATATAAAGACTAGGTATGATCTTATTCTCAATTGAAACAATGTGATTTGGGCAGTGCTGAGCTGAAGGGGGCTCGCACGGGCTCGCAAGAGCCCGCTGATAAATTTAAAAAAAATTTGCGAGCCCTCTGATAAACTTTAAAAAATACGCGAGCCCCTTGATAATTTCAAAAGATATTTGTTTTAACCCAATATTAAAATTTTTTGATGGAACAATTTGCGAAAAAGTATCGAAAATATCGATTTAAAATTAATACATTATTTAATACAATAAAAAAAACGTAAAGTTAATATAGAAATGTTTGATTTTGTATACTACTGAATGAAAAATCCTGCCTTTTAAATTTTTAAATTTAAACGATCGCCTAAATTTAAATGTAATGTTTTAATATTTGATACATATATCTATATATACTAAACTATTCAAAAAATAAAATGCAGGTAAAAAAAAAATAATAATTTTTTTTGTGAATCTATGAAATCTTGAATGCGAGCCCTCCGATAATAATTCCACAGCTCAGCACTGGCATTTGGGTTTATCCGTTTATCTGTAACTTGCAAATACTTATTTTTCGTACGATAATGCGAAATTAATAAAAATAAATGTATTCCGCCAGCATAAAAAGAATTAATTTTAAATAATAGTTCAGAATAAAAATAGTCCTGAGGTTAAAAATTTCAATTCCAAGGGTCAGAGGTACCCAGGGTTGGACTGGCCCACCGGGACACCAGGACATTTCCCGGTGGGCCGGTAATATTTGGGCCGATAAATTAAAACTTTATTACTAATTATTTTAAAGATACAATGGAATCTGATTTAAATATATTTTGATTGGAAATAATTTTGGGAAAGAATCGAAGTATAATAACTTCGAAAGTACGGTACTCAGTGCTAAACAATTATACTTTGAAAATGCAGTAAACAGGAAAGTTATATTCAGAAAAATATATTAATTAAAAAAGAAAACAGGGTAAAAAAAAAATATTTGTTAATTGATTCGATGAGATTGCAACTCTCTAGTCCTCGTTTGTGCTAAAATATATGAAATGTATAAGATTTCCATGGCCTGCAACTCATTTGACTTAGATTTAAATAATCGTCATATTCGGAAACAAAATTGAAAATGCTGTAAACAGGAAAGTTATATTCAGAAAAATATATTAATTAAAGAAGAAAACAAGGTAAAAAAAAATATTTGTTAATTGATTCGATGAGATTGCAACTCTCTAGTCCTCTTTTGTGCTAAAATATATGAAATGTATAAGATTTCCGTGGCCTGCAACTCATTTGACTTAGATTTAAATAATCGTCATGTTTGGAAACAAAATCGAACATATATTATTTATTCAAAAAGTGTTATTAAAATTTAAAGCTCAAAAACCATATTGGAAATCAATTAAAAAAGATTTCATAAAAGTTTATATTTTAATAGTGTTAGTTGTGTTCCCAGAAACTTTAAAATTAAAAGCAACATTTATGATATCAGAAAATTTAGAAATTTGTTAAGGAGTTATTGTAACTTGATTGAATCGTTAAAACAGCTAAAGATATATTCTCCTTTTCGTTAGAGTGAAAATAGACGGATGGGTTCATGATTTACAAATACTTAATTTAATTCTTTCCCAATATTCCAATTTAATTAACAATAATTCTTAAAATTTTTCGTTCAGTTCCTATACTTTTTTTTATATAGTATTGAATTTAAAAAATTAGGGAACCTAGTGTTTATAGAAATGCGTATTTATTTGGGCCTATATTCTAAATAAGCATTGCATTTTTTTATATAGAGAAGTGGATAAGCAATGTTTTTTTTATATAGAGAAATGGGCCGGTAGTCCGAAACCTCCCGGTTTAATTTTTATAGCCAGTCCAACCCTGGAGGTACCTACTTTTAAAAAATGCTTTACGCTGTTATGTGTTATCTGTATTGGGTTTTATTATTAATTTAGAAATTAAGTAATCAAATATCAACGCCAATATTTCCAAAAATTGCAAAAAAATCGAAATTATAGTTCAAAGATTTGTGAATTTATTTATTTATTATTTTCCAAATCATTGTCCATTTTAGGTCCAAGCAGAAGCACCGCCTCTGATAAAGCCGGGCTTATATTTCCAGTTGCCAGAGTTAAACGTTATTTAAAACAAGGAAAATATGCTACCCGAATTGCTCAAAGTTCCTCAGTTTTTCTGGCAAGTGCATTAGAATATTTACTGTGTGAAGTTCTTGAACTGTCAGGAATGGTGTCTCATAAAAACAATAAAACAAGAATTACTCCTAGATCTATACGACTCGCTTTATCTAATGACAAGGAATTAGCAGAATTATGCAAAAATATTATAGTACCAGGTGGAGGAGTTTTTCCTAATATTCATCCAATATTAATTCCAGTACGCAGTAACAAAAAAGCCTCGAACAAGCTAAAACGAGTTCTGAAACTGAGAACCAAGAATATTAAGGGCACACACTTAAATTAGGTTTTATGTTTTTAAGTCGACGTTATTTATGTTAATAATTATAAAAATAAAAACCTTAGAGATATTTTTGTTATTATGTTTATATATATAGTATACATTTTATATATAGTTTATATATAGTATAGGGGGTCCCGAAATAATTTATACGGACATAATTTATACGAAAAAATGACATTATTCCTACCATACAAATGAATTATGTCGCTTTCAGGCACGTCATAATTTATATATGAATAGTCGTTTTTTTTTCGTATAAATAATGTCGCTTTTAAAACATTTTTATCATATGAACTATGTCGTTTTGTTTTGTATAAATAATGTCGCTTCTAAACGACATTATTTCTACATGAATAAAGCTTTTTTTGATCGTTTGAATAATGTCATTTTTAAAACGACAAAAAAAACGACATTATTTATCGTATAAATAATGTCGTTTTTTTTTTTATAAATAATACCGCTTTCAAACAACATTATTTATCGTATGAACAATGTCGTTTTTCTCGTATAAATTATGTCCGTATAAATTATTTCGGAGTGCCATAGTATAGTATAGTATACATTCAGTACCTTTCACCAAAATTTCAAATTTCAAAAAAAATTTATTATTTTTTTTTAATTATTTACATGTATAATTATAACTATAATTAAATATTTGATTGAAATAAACAAAAGGTACTTAATGTACTTATAGGACTTAATGTACTCTTATTTCTATTTTAATGAATAGTACATAGTGATAGTATAAAATAGCAAAAAAAAAAACACTTAAAAATAATATACTGGCAATAGGTTAAAATAAGAAAAATCTTTCATTTATTATACTATACTAACCTAATAACATTAACACTTATAACATAAAGGATACGAAACAACAGTAACATTAAATTCTATTTCATTATCAATATGACTGACTACAGGGCGTGCTCGCACCTCTAAAACGCTAAATTGAATAGAGGTAATTTTCCATCTCAATAACTTTTGACAGAGCTGACTTTTGAAATTTCAAAGATTTAACTAAATAAAGGATAAGTATTCTTTTTATATACAAATAACTCAAATTGGCCAAAAATTCACAGAACAACGTCGTATAAATTTTTTTTTTGTTTTTTGTTAAAATTTTTTGTTTCTTGTTTGAAAAATGTTTTATTTTTGTTTAAAAAAAGTTTTCGGTTTAAAAATTTTTATTACTAAACAGACAGCAAATATGCTGTCGTAGGTTTATTAAGGAAATGAAGCAATGTATAATTTAATTTTTTTATATGTTATGTAAAAAAGAGAAAATGAATTCAATAAACATTAATATTATTATTATATTATTATTATTATTATTATTACTATATTATTATTATTACTAAATTTTTTAGGTGTTTTGTCCTTTTTCAGTTCATGACCGTTCTGTCTCTGAATAATACAAATTAGCAACTTCAATTGAAAAATAAAGTTTTAAAGGATTTTGATGATAGTTAGAATATTATGTAGATTGTAAGAACCTATTATAAGAACTGATTGTGCCCAAGAATCTGAATCGGGGCCTGAAAATAGATTTCGGCGAAAATTATTATAAATTAGTAAATGTCGATTGTTAGAAAATAAAGACTTTGTAGGCATGGATTCGAACTACAGGCTGAAAATGAATGATCAAAATTTTTAAATAGGTAAGGTCGTTTGTAAGAATCGAAAATATGAAATTATCAATATTTTTTTTTTCATTAACATTGTTCTCGACAAATAATTATAATTAAAACTATTTTTATTTATTATTATTGAAAGTTCGAATTTTTATTCAAAAATTCATTTATATAGGTGTAAAAATAAAACACACGAAGCAGTCATAGGAACTGCCGAAAGAAGTTAATACTTAAAAAAAAGTTAATGCAGTGCAAATATTTAGAAAACATAAGCAACCATAAGGTATTTGTGTTCACCCGAAAACTTTTTTTTGACATTAAATCACACTAACAAAATACATTAGGAATTTGAAATTCTTAAATTTTTTTAATGGTGAAGCATAATTATGTTTTGACATATTGAGTTTACTACTTGTACTGACGTAATATCCGTGCCGCCTCTCCCAGGTTTAAAACCATATTGATATTTGAAGAAAAGTGTAGTCTAGTAAAAATAAGTTTTATTATAGGGGTAATAACTATTTTGGGGAGTTATTCTATCAAATCCACTGCCTTTGTTTATAGAGAGCTTTGTGATGATGGAATCAACCTCATCAAGATCAGTATAACTTAAAATCAGAGAACTTCGAACATTATGAAGAATTTGTAGTAAGTTAATATTTTCATCAGAATAAGGATTTTAAAATTGGATTTAGGGGCCAATAGATGAGAAGTATTTATAAAGTATTCAGTCGTTTCAATTTTATCTTCAATGATTATTCCTTCAGCATTATTAATTTAGGTGTCTACCAAGTGTAGTAGGTACCTATTCAAAAATTTCAAAAGGTTTTTAGGATCTTTGGAACATTTATCTTCTATATGTATTTGTAGAGAAGTGTCGATTTCTTGATTACATTATTAGAGTAGATACTAGTTTGTTCAAACTTTGAAAGTTCGTGTAGATATTAGTCCTGTTAAGATATTTCTTACACAACTTCCAGTTTATTTTTTTTTTCTGTGTGACGAATTGATTCTGATCAATTGCTGGCGATGATTAGCCGTATACCGTATTTTTCTCAACGATGTATTTTTTAATCGTAGATTTAGTAAATGATACAGACTAAAACAAAAATTGTTTGCGACATAGATACAAATACAAATATCGAATAAGCAAGTATTTTTTACCCTGTGTTGTCCATTTGCACATGTTATGTTACTTCATCTTCTTCTTCCTATTGTTGGAAATGTTCGTGAAGAAAGTTTAAGATTGTGAAACTGTTAAATCTTGTTATTTTGCTAAATAAAGTTTATTTTAATAAAAATGAAACGTGAAAAATTCGAGCTTGACCATTTATTGATAGCTGAAAAGGTAATAAGTAACAAAATTTGATCTTTTAATCTATAATTTTTTGATACTTAGTCTTATATTTTTATACTTAGATTGTAGATTAGATATTTAGTTTATACTTGAATAATGCTCCCATAAAAGCTTGCTATCCACTTTCTGACATACGATACTTTCATATCAAAATTGTCTGACTCTCCGTTTTTTCAGCAAATTACATTTGCTTAATGCGTCTCAATCCAGCTTAAAAATCATAACAAATCTATCAAGCTATACGAAAATTTCTATAGAAAACTTAAAGATTTGTCTGTGGAATAGGATTAAAACAGAAAAAAATATAATTTAATTATTGAATTCAATTTATTATATGATAAATATTAATTTTTACAAAGAAAAATCGATTGCATTGAATAAAAATTTACTTTAATTCCTTTTTACAAATCATTTTTCAATTTTTCAGTAGGTATTTTCATACAAAATGTATTTGTTATGAATCTCATCCCTAAGAGGCTTGATATTTATTTCGGTGATGGAGGAATACATAATATTCATATTAAATGCGTACGCTTTAATTACTCTGATTGCGCCCTGCCACCCAGAAATCAATTTGATTTAATAATTCAATATTTTATTCATATTTTTTATTATTTCTCTAGTAAATTTATTTTTAAATTTTACTTATTTAATGTAAAAAGTACAAAATCACACTATTATTTCTCTCATTTTCTTTCAGTTTAATTTAAATTTAAATATACATTCTCATTATTTTTAAATACAAAAAAACATAATTTTCTTACAAAGCATCATAGATAATATATAAATATATAAATTTTTATAAATACATTTAACGAAAATATTATTTCTATTGTACAAATGCGATTAATTTATGGGCCCATTAGACTTTCGTCACGATACGCTATGAAAATTATACCTCAAAAATATTTAAGAAAATGTTAGGACATTAACCGTATATGGTTTCAGGATGTTTTTTCATTACAACTTTCGGTGCTGGACAATTTTTCCAATTTTTTGCACCATTTTCAAATATTTTTTATGCCAAATTTTGTAAATTTTTTTAGTATTAATAAAGACTGAGAACGAAACAAAATTCGCGTGAATGATAATGAAGTACATATACGGAAAACAATTTTAAAAACCTAATGTTAACATTTTCTAAAGCTTACACGAAAACTTGTACAAATTTTATAAATTTCTTAAGAACATTTTTTAAGTATTCTTTTCGTATCTTGAAGAAAGTTATAATAAGGATAATAATTATTTAATAGATTAAATTACGTATGCATTATATTTTATTATATTTTGTTATTAAAATCAATTATCGGATTATTCTTAGTGATTGCCTTTGACAATATGAAATATATCTGTGGCCACAAGACATAACCGCTTAAGTCGAGTTAGGCGGTTATGATTTTATTATTCCAAACTGTTGGTCATATAATTCTACGTATACTCACAAATTTTTACGTTCCTAGCTTTACAATTAAACTTTTTACAGCCAAAAAAAATATTAGCCTAAGTCGTTTTTAATTTCTTATGATTTTGGAATAACAGCTTAACTCTGATTATTTTTCAGAAATCAAAAAAAAATTTTCTTATCTTAACATAATAAGTCTTTATTCCAATCATTTTTTTTTTTAATACTTAGATTTTTTCCTAACTTAACTTTAGCCATTTTGAAACTTTAAAGATTTGAAACTTTAAACTGCTCTCCTGAAAAGTAGCAAAATATGTTAGGCGATTATGACTTGTGGCCACTGATATTATGCTGTGTATGTTACGCCTTATAGCTGAATTGAAATCGAGAATTAAAATAAATTAAAAATACAAAATTACTCTTACGTCATTAGAAAAGAAAGAAATGGTACACAGAGACCATAAAGCTTTCTATCTTTATCGATTCCTGGAGATATCTCGGAGCTGATTTCCCATCTGAACATAGGGAATAATATCTTTCGTTGTGAATATAGCGAAACCCACATGACTTTCAAGAGTTCGCTTCAACAGCTTGCAGAAGCTGGATAAGATAGTGAGCCGTCATCTCAGAATGTGGGTGACACAAGCATCAAATTTGGAGGTCTAGGTATTTTATCTTTTCGAATATTAATGTGTTTGTAGCTTTAAGTTTTCTTTATATTTTAAAATTTAATAAAAAATTTGATAAATTATTCTTTAAGTATGTAATATATAATTTTACAATAAAACGGTAATTATTTTACACATAATCAACTTTTCTATTATAACTACATATAAAATAAATTTAATATTTTTAAAATATGACTAGACTAAATTTTTTGTTTTTAATTTTATAAATAAAAATTAAAATATTAAGTGAGCTAATATATTTAAGAATATATCAAAGAAAACGAGTTTAGTTTCATGACATTTTTTGTTAAAAATGACAGTACGCAATTTAAAAAAAAAGTATGAATACAATTTTTTCTTCAAATATTATTTGATTACAATAATTGCTTCTAAATCTTAACGAATATTTGGTCTGGCCATTGCTTTACTTTATATTTCCACAAAAAACAGTATTAGCCCTATAGGTAAAATATTTATATAGTAAAATATACAAATATTTTACAAAAAATAAATAAACTAATTAAATAAGAAATAATTATTCACTGTTAAGAGCCCTGCCACCATAAAAATGCTTTTAGTTTTGGTTTATAACGTCAAACTAATATCATCTTGATTATATAATTCCTTATGTTAGAGATAAAAGCAGCGTGAGTGACTCAAATTGGTTTTTAAAAACTTGTAAATATTTGTTGAGATTTTAAAGCAAATTAAAAAGACAAGTAAAAAATCAAACACAGAAATAGAGCTAAAATATCACTTTCCAAAGCTGTTCTGCTGTTTGTAATTTTGAATTTGTATTCTTAAATTTAAAAGAAATTTTAAATAATTTCATTAATTTTTTAGACATTTTTAAATATAGTTTTGTGAAATTCCACAAGTGATTTTTCATAAAATCTCTTTCGCATTTTTGAAATATATTTTAGGTGGTAGGCCTCTTAACAAAGAAAAATTAAATATGTTTTTTTGTTGTTATCGTCTATGATTTATGTTTTTGAGCAAATAAATATAGATACATGATTGGGCTTTGTTCTAGATATTCACATAAAAACTCGCTATTGCTTTGCAGAAATTTGCGAAGTTATTCAAAAAAACAAAGCTTTGTATAATTCTTTAACAAGCATGTTTAAGTTATTAATTTTGTTTTATATATATTTTTATCATTTTCCAAAACAAAAACGATGTACATTATCATTAATGAAACATAGAAATCTAAACAGTTAAATAAATTTATTTTTTATAATATATAAAATTTCTATGTATTTTTTAACAATACAAATAATAAAACTTGTTTTAATATTTTCATAAAATTATCAATAAACAAAATAAAAAGTATTACATCAAAATAACAAAAATATTTACAGAAATTCGTCAATTATTATTATAATTATAAAAATGATAAAAAACATTAAATGATTGGTATTCAATAGTTTTTTTTATAAATTAGACTTTTAATTTGATAATTTAATGCTGGACAAAAGTTTGTTTTATAAATTTAATAACCAAAAGTCTGATTTGAACTTAAGGAACTAATCAATAAATTATTTATTCCATTGAAGTTAAGATAAATTAGTGATAAATTAAAAAACTTTGCAAACTAATTCTTTGAGCACTTACACATACTTCCAAATGAGATTTTATAAAAACAGTTTAAAGCTTAGAAAAATAAAATGTTAATTGAAAAAGTTTTGCTTTACAAAAACTTTTTTTCACTGATATTTGGCTCATAAATTTCAGACGGCAAGAAAATCAAAAAATTGTTTGACTCTAAAGCAAAGTGTAGTGTTTAATTTTTTTGACTTTTTATTAATATATTTCCTTTTTTGTTTATTTTTATTTATTTTTGATAATTTCTAGTTTCTTTTTAAAAGTGAATATTACTATAAATTATTCTTAATAAGCGAATCTAAAAGCTAAAGCACGCTGAAACCACTAGTCTTTTTTTAAACGTGCTTGCAGAAAGCAATAGAGAATTCCAGCTTGAGCCTAAAATAAAAAAAACGATTAAATTTCAGAAACTGATTAAACAAACAATATTTTCTTACCATTACGTCAACAGTTGATGATTCTAATAAATTTTTTTGTTTGGATTGTGTATGCCCTGGTCGAAGTAATGTTGGCCCAAATACCATGGCTAAGTTATGCAAGGACATTTTATTTTCACTTTCTTGTTGATGAATTCTGTCAGAAAAAATATAAGTTTAATTTTAAGAATTTTTATGTTTGTAACGATTAACTTCGAGAAAATCAGTATTTAAAGTTTGTTTTTAGCTAAAATCAATCAAACTTACAAAATGAAAATTTTTTAAAATCATTATTATTTTTACCTTATTAAATGATCCAATATATATTGAATTGATGCTTGATTAGCTTCAGGCAGTTGCCTAAATGCTGCCATTAAAGCTCGAATTCTTCCCTGTTCATTAATATTACTAAATTGATTGAATATTTCAAATAATTTTGGATAAAGAGCGTCGGTGAAAAGAGCCTCAGGTAACTCTCTCAAATAAGATTTTAATATTCCGGTAACGGAGTGAACATCAACTTCTTTTAATAATTGTTCAGCTTCGTATGCGTTTGTTTCAAAAGATTTTTTCAATTTAGCTAAATCTGATGCGGAACCACTAACTCGATAAATTCCAACTTCAGGCATTCCTCTTCGCTCAACTTCACGAATGCAAGCGCTAATGATGAATGGAATTTCACGTTTTTCACGTCTAAAAATATTTTAGAGATTATATGAGTCTATGATTAACTAAAAATTACAAAAAACTATACTTTCTGACTTGGTCCAATTTGGCACCGAATAAAGCTCCAGCTTTTGAAGTAGGAACACGTCTTAGAGTCACTTCGCCAGGAACAAAACGTAATGTAGTACTTAGTGTTATTGATTCTGACAACCGAATCGGTGTATTTTGTGGTGATTCTTTTAGCCAGTTCCTGCTCAACTTTAACACGTATTTTGCTCTTAGTGAAGGTCTTGGCTCCAAAGCTTCATATAATAAAATTCTGACATTTTGACTTCCTTCCAATTCCAAAACAAAACTTTCGTTCCATAGCGGACTGGTGCTTCGACAAACCATTTTCGTTTTTGCTTTCCTGAAGTAATGTCCATAAGAATCTACTTCTAAGCAAATATACATATCAGCTTGTTGCTCTAAGCCAGTAAGCCCTTGAACATTAATGTGCAAATCACCAACTAAAAGGCTTTCATCATTACGATTACGCATTAAATATGAGCCCATGTCAGGTTTAATTGAGGACTGCATTGCAAAAACGAATGCCTGAATTTCTAGGTTGTTGATTGTACTTCCACCGGGTATATTACAAGATTGCTAAAAGACAAATTTTCATTATGAACCAAAAAAGATTGTAAAAAAAATGACTAGAGAATACTTTAAAACTTTTCGTTTGAAGAAAAATTTTATTTTTTTTTTTTCAATTTATTGTTTTGATATTTTTATTTTTTGAAACTATCTGTTTTTTTACCTTCAAGTTTATTATTTTATCAATCCATTGCGTTCTTTCGAAATCTGAACTTAAAAAGAAAGTCATTAATTTATTTGTTGATCTATTTCCAATTCGAAACACTAAATTTGGTGACGCCAATACTAGTTGACACTCTAAATCTGCTAATTTTCTACGTTGTTTATCTCCCATCCGAATTCCATTTGATTTCGATTTTTTATCATCTTTTTCCTCTAACAAAATTTGATCTCTAACAGTGCAAGCTTGTGATTTCAATTGCAAAATATTTGCTGGACTTGATTCTTTTAGTTCAGTGCTGTCGTCTCCATAAATAATAAGATCTTTTAATGGGACAAACCATTTCAACTCGAGCTCAAAAAATCTATCACGACCAGACGCTTTATATTTGGCACATGCGATAACATCATTGAATAAAAATAAATGTCTCAATTTTCGATGACCATCAACAAGCTCAACAATAAATGAATTTTTTACCATCCGCCTAAGATTTTTCGACTCGGTTGTGAAACGCTGATTTACTACATTAAATTGCTTTAAAAATATGTGAATATTTTTTTGGGCTTGTCGAAGCAACTGATAATCTGGATGTTGTGGGGGAGTTTCATTAAGTAAATCATTGAATACGAGAGCATTTATTTGAACTCTTGCTACTGGCTTATGTAATAAATCTTCTAAAGTTAATTGTTGCTCATTTTTTAAATTTAATATAATTGATGTAACGATTTGTTTAAATTGTGGATTGTTTGCAGAACATTTTTTTACTGTATCAATGGCTTGACCATAATTATGCAAGAATGCACTATATAAATCAATAATGTCTGCCAAACGTTTAAATGCATCTCCAACCATTATGTCAGCACCTTCTGGTACATTTAATTTTTGTGTTAAATCAGACAAAAAACTTGTGTGAGCTGCATGAAGTTCGTCTATTTTAAAAAACATTGTATTTTCTTCATCTTCTTTTATCACAGGCTGTGATGTTCTTAATGTAGCATGAATAGCCTTTTTATACTAAAATTTTAATTATAATTATATTAATCACAGTAAAAGAATTAAAGACTTTATTTGAGACATGTATGTATGTAGTGTATCTATATGAACAATGTACATAAATAAGCATATTTCTCTGTTTTTTTTTTTAACAATAGAAATAGATTTTATAATATATTCTTTTTAATATATCATACATTTTTTAGGGAATATAGTTATGGTTTCCTAATAATGTTGTCAGGCTCGGCACGAGCGGCGAACCCAAACGTAAGAAAACGACCATAAAAACAAGCAAAAAGAGTAATCAGATATGTTAATATGAAAATAATCATCTTTCGCTAGGAAACAGTTATCGTCGACCATCTTTAGGCAGATATATTATAAATTTTACAAAATGGATAACTTTGTCACTGAATACGAAATGTAGTAATATTAAAGTAAAAAAAAAAATATTACGTATAAAAAATTAATATGAAATAATTTTAGTATGTATGTTTGTACCGATTGTTTGTAAATTGTAAATAGAAACATTGTTTAATTATATACAAATAATTTTTAACTTCTTACTTGCATCATTTTGTTCAAACATTCAACATAAATTCCTTCACTTTGGATAATACTGTTTAAAATTGAACGAATCTTGGTTCCACGTAAATTTCCTGAGTTCTGTAATTTAAAAAGAAAATCATGAAAAAAAACTGCCTGATGACATGAAAAATAAAATATCATGACAATATGAGTTGGTGTTTTTTCTGTCATAGACACTTATCATAAACTTGGAAATATTTCTTATTACCCGAATATTAATCAATTTAATCCCCATTGCTAATGCTAAAATAAAATATTCTATTCGATTTTTAGTTCTAAAATTAAGGCAATAATATTTCATATGAACAGTCAGAAGTTATTACATTTAAGTTAATGTTCTATTAAGTAAATCAATTTTAATATTTAAATGACGTACAAAACACATGAAAAAAAATTAACCAAAAATATTGCCATTAAAGTTTGGTCGGCAAAAACAAATGTGAAGATACTATTCTATGTTGTTAAATTAACAATAATATTATGATTTATAAAAATTTCATAAATATTTTCTGAGTCATAACCATATAACGAATTAACAACAAAAAATTATAAGTCGAATTTCTGTTGAACAAAAAAAAAAAAATTTTTTTTTTTAAATAATTTTATGGTATAATTACTTCACTATTTTGTATTTAACTTAACCGATTATTGCGGTAGGTGAAAATCTGTTTAGAATTTTTAATTCAATTAATTTATGGTTTTAATGTTATTAAAGATTATTTTACTGCAAAACCTTTTTTCACATTTTTTTTTATTTCATAAATGAAAAAGAGAAATGATGTTATCATAAAAATAATACTTTAATGTTCACGATAGTTAGAAATAAATATCAGATTTGCATAAATCGTACATTTTATAACTTTTAATTTTACAGCATAACATAGAATTTCCCGAAAAACTTGAAAATTAATTAGATATATATAATATATTATTTTTCAATACATACTGCCAAATATTGTATGAGTTCTTATTAAGATTTCATAAAAAAATAAAGCGTAATGAGAAAATTTATATAACAACTTTCAAATAACCATCGACAAAAATAAATATAAAAACCATATTTTTTAAGACTAACCCTTAAGTTATTTTTTCTACTTTTCAATAATTCTAAAGCTATCTTAAGAACAGAAACTGCTTTTGTCCTTATCTTACTTGAATTGAATTTTATACTTATTTATAGGTGAAATTGGCTAAATAACTAATTATTACTAAATACAATAATTCTTCTCATTTTTTGTTTAATTTTTCATAAATCACAAAAAAAAAAATTTAATTGTTTTTAAATTGCCTTAAAAAGTGAGATTCATAAATACATATGAAATAAAAACTTTCATTATCTAGATGGATTTATTTAAACTAATTATTTTTTATTTGATAAATTAAAGTTTTGCTTGCGTGCACATGAACTTTATAACATAACACAACATAATTCTCTCACCTTTCTTAATGCGCCTGGGGTTTGAGAAATTTGATGATGTTGTTGTTCATCGTGTGAAATAGTACGCATTATTGGTGGTACATCTAATTCACCATCACTATCAACAGAGTTTGAACGTTGTTCATTACTTTGACTGAAAGAAAAAAATAAGTAGGTACACCACAATGTGGCAAAATAATTAATGATTATAGAAAATTTAATACTAATTTTATTAATGTTTTAGAAACAGAGAATCAAAAAAATACATGAATGAATATGCTGCCTATATGTAGCTAAAAAAAATATATTTAAAAAAGAAAGTTCTTTTTTTTTCTTAAAAAATTTTCTTATTACATAATAATTAATTAAAACTATATTCGTCTGAATAATTTTATCATTCTTTGTTTAAATTCTTTAAATTTTTTTTTAATATTTTTAATTGACACTTCCGTAATATTTATTCAATTAGTTTAAGACAACGATATTCCTTGTTATAGCCTTCGGAATATTATTGCAGTTGTAGGTTGAATTCTCATGATCAGGGCTAAACATTTGTATTTAAGTTCCTTCAATCGACATTTAAGCACATACCAATTTTCATAGACATTCTTGTAAAAAACGGAGGAAAAACGAATTTTGAACAAAAAACTTTACCAATTCAATTTTATTGTTTAATTTTTTTTGTTTTAAAAATAACGACAGAGTTTTATTAAAAACATGCTCATGTACAAGACGCACATAAGTATATATTAAAATTTTTATTTATATTTTATATACAAAAAATCTTGATTATTGGAACGGAAACACGTTTAAAAGATAAGGACACCCTTTCTATGTTAACATTTTTCATTGTTAGGCAAATAAATAATTTTCTTTATCACTCTCAATTAAAATTTTCATCAATCCTAATCAAATATTATTCTTAACGTTTTTCACGAAAACATTTTTTTTTAATTCTCACTTTTAATGTTAATTTCTTTAAATAATAAAATTTTTCTTTAAAACCCTTTTCGTATAATGTTCATACACATAATACTTAAAACCATTTAGCAGGAATGGTTAAACTGAAACTCGCGAGACATGGGTTTTTTTTTTTTAGAAATTAATAATCCATTGTAAAATTGTATAATTAGTGACATTTGCCAAATACTTGTTATCTGATAAGATGAAATTTGAAATAGGAGTTGAGGAGGAGTCCGGAAACTGATTACTTTTTCAAAATATCCTTTTTGTGTTTTGTACTCAAGGATGAAGTTTATTAAGTCAAAAGAAAGTTCTCAGTAAAAAATTAGCATTTAATTGAGTTTATTCGCGACTAATGTATAGCAAAAAAAAATAAAAATTTTCTAAATTAATTCAGTTTTTTTCAAAACGAAAATAAAGAAACGAAATTTGAATATTACGTAACAAAAAAAAATTTCTAATTACGGAATTTACGATTTTCAGCTCTTTCCGTAATAAAGGTTGTCCACTCCTATCATATGCTGACAAAATTCATTTATATGTATTAATAAAAGAAAAATAATAATTCACGCTGGTTGAGTGTGGACAACAAAACAGAAATCTATAATATAATTTTGTTTAGTTCAACAACCTATAAAATAGTTTTCTGATAAAGGTACATATAATGAAATTTGTCCGTGAAATGGGTACATGTTAAAAATTCCATAAAATATTAAAGCAAACTTTCAAAACAATATTGTTGTTTAATTTTCGTTTCAGCACCAAACGTGACAAAATTACCTTACTTTGAATTTTTAAAGTAAAACATTAAAATCCAATGAACAAATTGTTTTTAATTAAACTTTAGGGAACATCGATCGTATTCAAACAGACATTTATGGCACTTACATTACCTTCAAGATTAAATTAATCCGAGAAATTTTAGCGGAATGAAGGTCTAAGTAAAAAAAAATGCAGTTTTAAAGATGTAAATTTTGTGAAACGCTAAAGGTTAAAAAATAATATTTCGCTTATTTTTTTTTCGGAAATTACGTTGAGACCTTTCTTATTTACAGAAATTTTATATAGAACATCAAATCACTATAATAAATCAATTTTAAATATTGACATAATATACCTACACACATAGCTAATTGCATTGCAAACATAGCAAGAAACTCAATAATAGCAATGATCACATGGAATATGATAAAATTCTCATAACGGTGATAAAAATAAAGTAAACTGTTTATTAAAGATTTTAAATTATGATTGGAAATGGTCGAAAGATAAAAATAATATTTCCACAGGTAATAAGCTTAGTTTTCTTGTTTTCTTATTTCTAATTAAAATTTTTTATGCTCATTTTCTATAAATTTAATAGACTATTATAGGAAAAAAAAATTGATTAGTACAATTATCTATTCTGAAGTTCTACATTTTAAATTCTTTTATTATGTCTAGTCTTTTTTAATTTTTCTTTCCAATAAGAAAATTGAACTACAGCTCAAATTCAATATAGGCAAAAAAAAAAATGAAAGCAGAAACATTAAAACAATATACTTACTGCAAGAAATAATCAATGTTTACATAATTTGAATTTCGTCCAGGAGATTCCGGTTCACCCATTTGTTGATTGCTTGCATTACGAGTATTTGCTGACATCGGTAATGTACTACCAGCTGTAGACAAATCATCTCTTGATGAGTTTGAAACGGCTTTGCCGTTATTCTCTAATATTTGTGGTTTAGTTATATAAACATATTCTCCGTCACCATTATCCATTGGTACTGTATCATAATATGGTTCATTTTCACCCACTGTTTGATTAGCTTTTGTGCTATCTGAACTTAATGACGAAATTGACTCATAACTTTTAATCTAAATAATAATTATTAAAAAAAATTAAAAAAAAGTAAATAAATTTATTGAATATGTTTTATACAATTTCTGAAATATTTCCTTGTGATGCCAATGATTCTCTAGAACCAGCGTCTTTAGCTGACGAAGTTGTTACTTTATTCAAACTACCGGTAGGACTTTCATGTCGCGCTGCAGAAAATTTACATAAACTACCAGTGGGTGATGCTCGTGCTTCGGAATTACACAAATTAACAGCTGCTTTATTTAAACTCCCAGTTGGACTTTGATTCACTTTTCCAAAAATAACTTCTGTTTTCTGCTTTTTATCCAAACTATCAGATTTTGCGACTTTTTTTCCAAATTCTTCAGCTAAATCTGATGATTTTGCGAATCTTCCCATTTCAGGTGTTGTTCGTCGATTTGCTGCTAATGCTTTGGCATCTAAAGAATCTGATTTTTGGCGAAATATATCTGATGGTTTAATATTACGTTCTAAAGAACTTGACGGGCTCTCAGAGGAACCAGAACCATCATTATTGCTTCGTTTGGGTGATGAAGATCCAGGTGGAACTGTAGGTGGTTCAACTCGTCTAACAAATTTCGGTGGAGGTCTGAAAACAATCAAAATGAGAGATTTATATTAGAGAAAAATATAAAATTAATTAAAATGCGAGAAGTTGTCTTCTTTTTTTTTTTAAACTAAAGTAAATTTTATTTGAATCATTCATATCCAACAACAAAATAAAAACATTTGTCATAGGAAAAATAAAAATTGAACAGGATTAGTCACACCAAAAATATCCTTTTCAAATATACGTGAAAAATAAATTAAATGAAAATCAATAAAATATTCTTTCTTTAAGGATTTCGGCCGTACACATGGGAAGTTTTAAAAATCAATTGCTTTTTTTTAATACAACAAATAATTTTTATTTTTATTTATCTTTATGGTTTTAAAAGAATTTTTCTCAAGATCTGACCTTCAAAATGAAAATACATAGTTATATTAATTTTTTATTGATTTTATTTCTCCTATGATGTTCTCAAATTAATGTTGTGGAAAATAATAAGTGAGAGTATTTTATGATAGCAAAATTTAAAAATGAAACACTAGCTTGAAATTATCAACCGACTTATCAACCGTAATGACAACTTAATATTATTATTAAATTATTCTCGTACTTAATACAGATTATTCTTCGAAACTAAAAGCGACTTCAGACTGCCATTCAAATTGTCTTAATTATTTGTGATGATGTGACCGATCTTCAAATAATGTAAATTATAACCAAGGCAACAACAATATTTAGTTCATAATCTTCGGTTTTTTTTATTCATAAAATTCAACTGATAATGGTCTCAGACTAAGAATACATTTCGAACCGAAGCGAAGGGTTAATTAAGTTTCAAGGCGTGCTGTGAATACATGGTGAAAGCTGAATTTCAACACTAAGCTCATTAAAAAAACAAAGCTGGCAAAAAATAATATAACAACACTCTTTCGAAATAATATTTTCGACTGTGTAAAAATCAAAAACCACCCACATATTTGAAAATGACAACAAAAAAGAAATTCTTTAACGGTATGGAAAATTTATTTCTGAACACAAAAAAAAAACTTTTCATCAAAAATTGACAAACATTTTTAATTGATAAATTGTCGTCAGGTTTTATTTTTTTTTTTATGGTTTCGAATTTCAAGTTTGATGGATAAGCACAGATAAAATGAACACATTTTTTTTTTTTCAAATACTTTGGATGACAATGGTTGCTTCAAAAACGCGCCGAATGTAAAAAATTGTTGATTCAAAAAGATAAAAAAAAATTAATAATATGTGTTCAAGTTTTTTTTTTAATGGAATTAATTTTTAAAACATTAAAGAATATATTCCTTAACCCAAAGATTCAGAAACACATGAAAATTTTAAAATTTTATTTAAATTTATTTTATTAGGTATATGTTTAGATAAAATTTCCTTTACATTGTCGACGTTTTCAAAATTACATAAAATATAAATGTTATTTCGTTTACATTATTGTCATAGACATTATGACAAGTCCTTTATAATAAATACCTACTATTATCTTTAGCCGGGTCACAAACGAACCGCTACCTATTCGAGACTCTGCGTTAGTCTATAATATAATACTAAAAAATAGCAATAATATTTACCATAATGTCAAACAACTTATATATATTATATTCTATCTATACCTTTTTGTATCTGTATCATAAAATATACAAATTCTACATACGAAGAAAAAAAATGTCTTTTAATTATTTTTATTTTATTGCATTATAAATTTATACATATTTTTATTCAATTTTCTAAGAAAAAATTTTTTTTTGTTTTAATGTACATTTTCTTCGTCTGAGAAATGAATAGAAAATCAATGAATTTTTTTCGTTTTAATGAAATTGTGAATTGAATTGAAATTGCATTTAATTTTTTCATTTCTTTATTTTCAAGAAACACAAAAAAAAAAAAAGAACTTTTGATTGGAATAAATAAAAAAAATAAATAAATTTTTTATTCTGCAAAATTAGCAAAATAATAATAATAATAATAAAAGAATAAATAATGCAATTTTGTAGCATTATTTTATTTACGTTTTTCATTCAAATGAGTCATCAATGAAAAAGTCCTGAAATTTTGTTTTACTCTTTGTGCTTCTTTGTGGAATAATTAAAATGACCAAATGACCCTGTTTTTTTTTATTTTTTTAATTTCATCTCTAGTTTAAAATTAGTTCTAATTAGTTTCATTGACCACATGATAAGAAAACAATTTAGTTCAGCACATTCAAGTTTAAAGTACTTAAATATATTTAAGTTTAATATATAAAAATTTCACTTCATACTTTTGTAGTCTACTATTTGTTATAGTATTATTAAGAAACATTATATTTTTTAAATTTTGATAATTTTGCATATTTTGAAGAATTTATTAATTTTTTTTGTTTTATTTAATTTGATATTACATTTTAAAGTGTGCTCAAATTTTGGTTATTTTTTTTTTAGTCCACGATTTTTCGATTATAATAATAAAAATTGGAAACACTAGTGAACAGAAGAATTTTTGCAAGTACTATTTTTGCGTTTGATATTATAACTTTCAATATACAATGTCCAAATTTGATTAGTTTGCTTTCTTTTAAAACTCCTAGTATTTGCTTAAGATCTGAATCTTTATTGTATACTCCGTTTCATAGAACAAATTATGGTTATTATGAACCGTTGTCTAATTGTATTAGAAATTATAATCTTCATTATGAAATGCTTGATTTTAATTACTCAAGAAAAGTATATATTCAAGGAGGCTATCTTTCAGTATCTTAAGATTATTAATTATATTTCATAAATTTTTATTATTTGATATATGTAGTAAATTTCTGTAAAGTAAAATATACTGGTAGAAATAAATAAATAAATAAATAATTGTATACATATTGATTGGAACCAAAATTTAAGACCGGCATAATACTAATGAAAATTTTATAAGTAATTAGTCAAATTATTGTTTATCTCGTGCATTATAAAATTAGTTGTCAAGGGCCCAGGTGAAAACCATAAATCCTTCTCAATTGTTATTTATAAAATGAAAGTACAATGTATGATATATTTTACAATTATATAAGGTTCATACAAATAACATTACGTAGATACAACGACACGACATACAATATTTATCTTTAATTGTAAGTATTGTATAAGTACTTGAAATGTTTAAATAAATTAAATTTTGAATTATTTAATTTTGATATTTTTGCTGAATAAATAATGTAAATATATGCACAATCAATTTTTTTTTTATTGTAAACAAGTTATAAATTTTATAAATGTTTCTAGAGTACAAAGTCAATGTACTAAGTATGATAATAAGGAAAAAACACCGTAGTTGTATTTATAATATCATTTAAAAAAAAAAAACTCTTTAATTTTATATTAAGAGTAAGCACTATTTTATATTCAACTAATATACCTAACTAGTTAAATTTTGTTATATTCTCATCTTTGGAATTTTGATATTCTATTATTAATACAAAAGTTAGAATTAAGAATATTAACTATTAAATATCATAATTTTTTATTTCGAATATTTTTCTTTAAATCAATTTATTTATACTAATTAAGTAATAGAAATTTCAAGAATTAATTTAATGTCGCATGAAAAGCTAAAAACAAATCCCTTGTTTGTAATAGAAAATAAATGTTTTTCTCCCTCAGCATAATTAACAATAATAAGTTAAGTTCCATGATTTTAACTTTTTTTTTACCCTTTTTTATTTAATCTATTTTTAGTACATATGTAAGTATATAATAGAAGTATGAGAGAATTTTTTCGATAAATATTATAAAATATGTCAGAATAAAAAGCATCCCCTTTTGACCATATTCATTTATTTTTAGAATTTATGCTGATTAAACAATTTTTTTCAGAATAAACCGAGGGGTAAAGTATGTTGATAAATTGCAAAAAAAAAGTATTTTCTAGGTCTTACGAAATTCATTAATTTGTCTAATAAGAGACATAATTCTGAATTAATTAGACTTCGGGCGACATTAAAAAATATTTTACTTAATATCTGTGCAGAAAAATTCTGATAATAAATCCAACAACAAATATATACATAAATTGAGACATAACTGCTAACACTAAACGGCGAAATAGGTGTTTAAAACAGAAAAAATATTAATAACCAAAGTTAGATAATGGAAGCTATGTAGCGTTAACACCTACATTTTTACATAATAAAACTCAAAGATTTGAAAGCAAGCAAATTATTTTAATCAATTATTCTGAATTAAGATTTTTACCACATTCGACAAAATAAACTTTATAACAAAACGATATTCTCAATTTGTGCAATTCTTACTCCCGTCAATGTATATTTTCATTTCTTTTGATTAACTTTTCAAAATTATCTTGGTAGGTGGAGGAAATGCAAAATTTCTATGAACATTTCCTCATTTGTGAAAAATTATAAAATGCATAAAAAAACTAAATAAATGAAAAATGCATGCTCAATAATGTACATAAATTGTACATGTTTTTTTAAGTTTTTAATTTGATATGCCCTAAAAATTTTTCTGTTCAAATTAAATTTTTAAATCAGAATTAGAAAAATTTATATTATTTTTATATAAATATTTTTTTCGAGAATTTTTTAAAATCTTATCCCTATAAAGTTTTTTTTTGTTTCGTTGACTGTATCTCTATTAAGCATCTGAAAATCTCGTCTACAAATACTGTATATATACCTATATAGAAATAAAAACACATATGTATGTATAGTCAAATAAATCTGTTTGGTATGCTAAATTTTCTTTTATTTTCATCAAAAATAAATTTTAATTTCATTATTATTGTCATATTTTGTATAAAACGCTTCCGACATGTAATTTAATCGGAAACATGTTTAAAAAAAAATAATATAATGCTGATAATGTATAATATTTTGTTTTTCTTTTATTTCATTCTTTCATATTATAAATATTAAAAATGAAAATTCTATATATTTTAAAAACTCTCTATCTTCACTCTATATAATAAAAAAAATACGACGATGAGATTTATGAATTTAAAACAGTTTGGCCTATAAAAACTAGCAACTTATATTAAAAAAAAAACATTTTTTCTGATTATTCCCCATGATAATAATTTAAAGCTTCTATTATATTTTCTCTGACCAAAATAAATGTAGATATATAAATATTATATAGTTATAGTTGGAAAGATGTTTCCAAAATTATATTTGGGAAAAATTATTTCGAATTATAAAAAAGTATTTTATAAAATAATATCAATTAATTAAGTAAGTATCTACTTTATATCTAATTGTTTAGTTTTATTATTAACTTATTGAAGAGATAATTATTTTGTCATAAATAAAAACATGGTTGACAATTACTTAATATCAGTCGTCGTTTCGTTAGATAGTGAATTGCGAAAACCTTTAAAATTATAGAAACCCAAAAAAATTCACTTTTAAAATTTCCTGTTTAGAATTTTTAATTTTTAATTTTTTTTTATTGCGATATGACGACATTTATTATCACAAAATTTTTTTAACTTATTTATTCAAAATTTTGGTGAAGATATTTTATTTTAATTTTTGATTAATATATGTATAATAATATTATGTATTTATATGAGAAGTATATAAATACTTGAAAATTTAATTTAACAAAAGCATTCTTATAGATGCCTCCTAATAATATTATCTTATGAGTTATTTAGAATGTGTAGAGTTCATTCATATTTTTTTTATGCAGTCGATGCTGCATTTTTATTATATGTATTTTTTATGTGAGTTTCATAATATTTTGTTTTATATATTTTTAGATCAAAAAGTCAAAAGTGCTACTTTAATCGCGAGCATTGCACTTTTTGGGAAAATTATATTCTATAAATATTTTTAAGGTTTTTGAAATATTTAGGCTTTTTATTTAATAATTTATTATATATTATAAAAATTGAAAATTTGAAAGTAACAATTTTGTCTTGTTGAATGAATAAATTTTTTATTCATTTTAAAAAGCAATTTTCTTCTGTACAATTTATTTATTAGTCAATACTTGTTGGAATATTATATTAAATTTTATTTGATTTAAACATTTAATTTAAAAACAATTGAAAATTTAAAGTTCAAGTATACTTAGGTAATATTACCTGCCAAAGTGTCACTCTATTCACATTATTTTGATAAATTTGTTGCAAATAAATTACATATTTCAGACGGAGGGAGGGTAAAGTATAATTTTCTAAAAAGTTCACTAGAAAATTAGCAACTTTTGGAAATCTCAGCCTAACGTCAGAAACGAAAAAACAAACATGCTGTAGAATGCAAGATATTTTAGACTAATGATTACATTGCTTGTATATGCCCATGCTTGGCATTTAAATCGTTGATGAGTCGAAACAATTGACGTTGGTTCTTTTTTCTTATAGTTATTATACTTATAACAATGAATTCTTTGGGTCTATGCCAATATCAGTTTGTCTTTCGTTTGCCTTAAACTTATTTTTTTTTTAAAGTATAGCTACCTCGATAGCTACCGACTTTCTTTTATTACTCTGCGTTCAGTAATCTCTATATTATTAAAAAATCAAATACATTTCAACATTTTTTTAATTTAATTACTTACTGAAAAATGAAAATAATATTTTAATTTAAAATACATAATGAAGTTAATGTATTTTTTATCATGCGCAATTGAATTAAAAATTTTTATGCTTTCTTTGTAAGTAAAGAAAAAAAAAGAAAAAAAAGAAATGGAACTACTGTGGAGCCTATATAATTTTTAAATTATGCGTTCATTTCCATAAATTTACCAACCCAGCAAAAAAAAATTAATTTCTTCTTTTTTTTTAAATATAAAATGAAAAAAAAACTCTACTCACAAAAATGCTCTTTATTTTCTATACTTATTTACTTAAAACATTTTTTTTTAAATATTTATGTAAAGTATAATATTTTGATTAAAACTTAGAGCACGTATCAAAAGAACATTAAAATTAAATATATAATCATCACAAGTGAAAGAAATGAATTTATAGTTTTGACCTTAAAAAAAAGAAACAAAATTCTTAAGACTTTTAATTTATATATTTTGCATTCTTAATAAAATTATCTCTTGAAGACATAGAATCATTAAAGGGTAATTCCGGCTTGGCCGGGACATCTAAAATAAATTGCTTATGATAAAATAATTTGTTTTTTTTTTTTTTTTAATTACTTAATATCTAAGACTGCATATACTTTAATATAAAACAAAACTTATAAAAAATTTTAAATCAAATGCCATTCTTCATATACATAAAAAACAAAACAAAGCTATTGCCTACTAGCATAACTACACTAATCGTTGATGTTAAAGGTACAGATAAAAAATGGAATTTCACCTAAATTTTTAATTTAAAATCAAAAGCTGTTCTGTACTTACTACATATATGTAATTAAGAAAATGTTTGCAAATTGTTGAATCTCGTCTTAAACGTGTTTTGTGTATATAAATATTTTCTTATCATATACTTAAAGATAGGTAAAAATATATGTATATAATTGTGTATTGTCATTGAAATTCGTAAGGGGAATGTACTCAATGTAAATAATAATTTAATTAAGCAAATTAAAAAAAGTTTTCGAACCTATGCATTAGTCTCTCTCTCTCTCTATATAATTTAAAATTCTGTCCGTTTTCCTTTTAATGCTAATTACCCATTAATTGTAAGTTAATATAAAAGGAAATTCTATGAAATAGTTAGTTTTTTTTTTAACTCAGGAAGAAAATATGGAAAATAAACAAATTAATTTCATAAATACATGACAGCAACAGCACACATTAAAACATTTTTTCTAACAAAAAATAATAATGTAGAACCCATTAAAATTACATTTTGTCAAGTATAATTTTCTGACTAAAGATAGTAGTTTTAACAAAAATATAAATTCAACCGTCTTGAGACTAAATTAACACATACATTTATAAACTACAGAGGTAAAATAAAAATAAAAAAAAAAATTAGGTCAACATTAAATAAAATAATACTTAATCCTCTTTTTAGAGCTATCAGACCAAAATTAATAATATATGTTTATAAATTCACTTATATGCAGACAATTTTGTGAAGGAGAATATTTTAAACTAATTACTGAGTAGATGTGGCGGAAAGGCGAAACAAATCTTGGATAATGAGCTATGAATATTTAATGAGTGTTCTTAGTATTTTTTTTTGCAACATACATAATATGTGTATATTTATAATATAAACATGTCTAATTAAAATTTAATTTTGTTAACAGAAACATATATACCTACTGTATGTGTTTATTATTTAATCATTTAGTCCTTAGTCAATTTCGTTGTGTTCTTTGTTTTTGTCACTCAATTTCCCAATTTGGATTTATATAGATTTCCAAAAGTTTAATTGAGAAAAATTAAAAAAAAAAAATTAGCTGCAACATCAAAATGTAACCACATAATTAAATTGATTGTGTATTTTATTTCAAAAAAAAAAAAAAAATTGTTATAAAATAGTTGTTGGAAATTCAAGAAATGTGTCATAACTATTAAAAACCTAAATGCACATAGCATATTTAAAAAAAAAACTTATTTATAATACATAAATTCATAATCAATATTTTTTTTTTTATTTCACCCTGTAAGTTGTAAAGACATAAAAATTATGTGTAATGACAAGCAAAAAATATGTTCTATTTCCTTTTCTCACAAAAATAAGACTTAAAACCCATTAAGTAAAAATCACTATTTGCATAAAATTATTAGCAAAATAATATATGTAGGTATATATTTGTAAGGCTTTCCAATGCCAGAAAATGTACATTAACCAATCCTAAAAAAAAAATATTTTAATAGAATCAAAAAAAAAATAAAAATAATAATTAAAAAATAAAAAATGTGTAAAAAAGTTCACATATATGTAAGTAATATAAAATGAAAAGCTATTTAATACAGTATTTGCACTTGTCTGCCACCTTAACGAAATCCGTACACACTCTTTTTTTTTGACACTTAAAAAAAAAGATGTGTAAATTTGTATTGCCAACCTTTTGAAAATAGAAAAAAGCAAGGAAAAAGCAGAAAAGTTGGCAACTATAATGTCTGCAAACTGACCCTTTTTGTCTGCAAACTAACTTTTTTTGTTTGCAAAATGGCCTTTTATGCGAAGGTTAGTTATTTTTTTCCTTTTTTTTATGAGAAAGGCCTGTTCACAGGTCAGTTCACAGGTCAGTTTACAGGTCAGTTGCGCTCTAAGGTCAGTTTTAAGGTCCAAGTGCAGATAAGGTATAAGCGGCATAGTAAAATTTTCACTGTTACATTTCAAATATTCAGTTAATCTTAGATACTATATAAATTGTATATCGAACAAATATCTCTTCGAAGTAAATAAGTCGGAAAACAAGAGATTCAAATTTTAGAATAAAATTAAAATTGTTAACAAGTTAGCAAACACCTTGACAAATACTAAAATCAAATATATGATTTACTATTCAGTTGAATACACAATTTGCAAAGGCATCTAGTTCTTTGAGAAAAATAAGCTACGGTTTAGCAAATTTTTGAATTATTTATTTATTTCCTTTTAACAATAATTTTATGTGTTAAATATTTAAGTTTAGCTAGTATATACGTTATTTTGTCTTTTCTTTAAAAGGAATAATAAGTATACGATAATTTTATTTTGTGCGCATACTGACCTGGATCTAAGTTTCGTTTTTTTTTAAATTCAATATTCAATGGCTGTGAACAGAAAATTTTTGGGTTTGTTGATTTTTCAAATATTTAGTACGTGATTTTTTCCATTTCACAAAAAAAAAAAACATTTAAAAAAAGGAAAATTTATATTTTTTAATAATAATATTTTTATAACAATGTTTACCGTGCTTAAAATTATTTACAATGTCCTAATGAAATTGTAGTGAAAAATGGGATGTTTACTTTTTTGTTCAATCATGATATGAAAAAAAAAATTGCTGATGTTGGAACATGATAAAAAACTTTCTTTAATTGACAGTACTTAGTTAGTATATATAGTTAATGTTAGTTTAATCCTACAGTGTAAAATTATAAAGTTAATTCTTTATTCTTCTTCCTTAAAAAGTGATCGACAATTAAGGATAAACAATAAAAAAAATTTATTTATTGTAAAACTCGAAATAGTACTCTTTTCTCAACATTTTTTTATGAAACAAGCCGATTGGAAAATTATTTTATTAATTACTTTCACTTTTAATCGATTTTTTTATATTTGTTGGCTTACAAACCTGTGTTCTCAGTTAATACTTTATATACGGAGAAAATTTACCGCTGCATATTTTAAAGAAGATTAGGATTATTATCTTTTTTTGTTTTCTATAACTTCTTATTCATTGTTTGAGATAAGTTTCTAATTGATGGAACACGAATTATTGGCTTAATTACGCTATCATAACAATTTCATGAAATCATATAAGAATCGGGAAAAAAAATTTAATAAATAATTAAATATTTAAATCAATTTTTTTATTATGAATTACTTACCTACTATTTTCAGTTTCTCTTTGATAAATTTTGTATTAAATTAAGTTTAAGGTTTAAGAAAATAGAAAAATTCTTAAGTATATAATGTATTTATAACTAACTAGTAAAACATTTAAATCTTTTTTGCAAATTGAGTCAAAAGCTTTATAATTGCACTACTTAATTACATTTAATGGATGACATAATCTCTTTGTCTGGTTTTTTCATTTAGAATTTTAATACACTTAATGTAAAATAAATAAAATTAAAAATGTAAATTAATTATACTTTTAAATGTTGATAATATATCATTTTGCAAGTCATCTCTAACTGATTGACTTAAGCCTCGACTTAAGCGTCTGCAAATTAAACCAAACACAACTAAGTAATTTCCGGGGGCGCAGTGAAATAAGGCCGCGGGAAATAAGGCCGCGGGAAATAAGGCCGCGATAGGTTTTTTGTTGCGGTCTTATTTCATTTTGAAAAATGAAATAAGGCCGCGAAAAAATCCTCGCATAAAATTCCTCGCGGCCTTATTTCGTTTTGAAAAATGAAATAAGACCGCGACAAAAAAAAAAATTAATCGGAGGGCTAATTTCATTTTGAAAAATGGAATAAGGCCGCGAGGATTTTTTCGCGGCCTTATTTCATTTTGAAAAACGAAATAAGGCCGCGTAATCTTGTGAGGTGAGCACACAGGGCAGGGGGCAGCAGGGCGGCGGGCGGGCGGTTGGTCAGTGGGATTTGCGGCGCTAGCCTTATTTCGTTTATAAAAATGAAATTAGCCCTCCGAATAATTGTTTTTTTTTGTCGCGGCCTTATTTCATTTTTCAAAACGAAATAAGGCCGCGAGGAATTTTTTGCGGTCTTATTTCATTTTTCAAAATGAAATAAGACCGCGAGGATTTTTTCGCGGCCTTATTTCATTTTGAAAAACGAAATAAGGCCGCGAAAAAATCTTCGCGGCCTTATTTCATTTTTCAAAATGAAATAAGACCGCAACAAAAAAACGTCGCGGCCTTATTTCCTGCGGCCTTATTTCCATCCCCCATTTCCGGGGTAATTTCTGATTTAAATAAATTGGCTTAAGATTCTTATTTTTTTTTAACTTCCTTTTAAGATATTCTTGGTAAAATTGATATAACTGGAAAACTGAAAATTTGTCTAGTTATCCATCTGGAATTTAGTTCTTAAGAATACATTTACGAATAAATTACAACTATCATGTTTTGCTAAACTATAAATAATTTCTAATTTGAAAAATTTACCACCTATATAGACAATTACTCAAAAAAAAAATTAAAACAAATTAAAACAATTTTCTGGAACTATAATAGGACATGAAGTTTCTATTTGTTGATTTTCATTATTATTATTTTTTTTAAATCTAAATTAAGAAGATAATCTATTTTAATTTATTTTAAGTTTATAAACTAAAATTATTTTCTTTTTCTTAAAAAAAAAATCCATTAAAATTTCATAAAAAAAAAAAATGTTTTATTTGAAAATATACCTACAGCACATAGAAGATATTTTTTCTTTTTTCCTATGAAATATTGTACCCATTAAAAATAAAATAAATATCAATTTAATAATAAAAATATATACATACTGTAAATACAGATATATAATTGTTCTCATAACAATCAAGGTGGCATAATTTTTGTGAAAATTTGTTAATATTTATAAGTTATCTCTTCTTGTGAACAACAAAAGTTGCCTATATAACAACCTTCTCAGCAAAAAAATCTCAGATATAAAATAAATGAAAATTTTGTTTATAAAACGAGATGAAATGTTTTTAGTCATGTCATCATGAATGAAGTAAATAAATAAATAGTTAAATATTGCACAATTAATTCAATGATGTCGGTGGAAAAATTTATTTCATTTTTATATTAATTTTTCGAAATATATGAAAAATGCAACAATGATATGTATATTAACTATAAAGGTTACATTTTACATATGTATGATCCCGTAACTGTATCTGGAATTGTTAAAATATTCACAGAAAAATGAGAGCTTCTTCACACAGCTGAAGATACAGAATAAACCTAAACGACAAATTGAACACAATAACACTGATAGCAATTGTTGAAGAACTTTTTACTTAATTAATTAATTTTTCTTCGAAACTGATTTTTTGATCGTATTAAGTTTGAGTCAGTTCTTAATAAAGCAAAATATGTTTCTAATTTAAAGACCAAACTTAATAATATGCTAAGGGATAAAAGCCAAATAACTGAAGTCGTTAGTTTGCTTCATTTTTTTCTCTCTCCAAATTTAATACTTTTGAATAATATTACATTTTATAAGCAAACCAGAAGAATTAATCTTTAGGACAATTATATTATTACAAATCCGATAATAATTTTAAATTTAATGATAACAAATTATAAACAAAATCTTATAAAAATAAAATATATATGTATGTATGTAAAGCTGATTGCTGCATAAGGAAAGATTATAAATTTAAAGTAAATTCAATGAATTTTCTTTAAAGTTTAATTGCATAAATTACATTTACTTTAATGCTAATTTTCATTCCATTATTGCAAGGTTAACTGCACAACCAAGTGTAAAGTGAAAGTAGACAAAAAAAAAGAAACAAATTTACAATGTTAACAAATTATAAATATCATTTTTTACATTTGCAGAGATCAGTTCGATTTGAAACTAAAAAGATTATTCTTATCTTCTTTATCTGGTTTTCTTTCCGGTTAAACGAACTAAATTTTCTTTCAATTGTTTGAATTAGATTTATATAAGTGAATTTTTTAATTGTGACAGAAAATAATTGAATTCTTTTGGATAACGCTTTTAGTTCAGCCTATTTTGTCGTTTTTTTTTTTACACAATTTTTTACACGTACGTAAAGCGGCGGTCGCACGAGGTTGGTTTACCAGCCGCTGGTCGCTGCTAGTCAGCAGCAGCTGGCTAGCAGCGACAGCAACCAGCATACGGAAGGTTTCACACAGTGTTGTGCAAACAGCAGCAGCTGGTCTGGCAGCTGCGATGTTTTGAATCAGTTTTATATATTTTGGTCACTGTTTCGTACAAAATGTCTTTACATAGGAAAGAAGTGTTAAGAAGGCAATTGGCAATTGGCCTTTTTAAATAAGACGGTGATGTTGCATCCCACAAACAATCATATTTGTTATATTTTTCAAAGAAAATTATTATTTGATTTGAATTTCACTTCTCATCATTACTTTTTGGTCCCATTTTATTTTAATTACACTACTATTAGTAAAGTAATATTGAAAAATTCAAATCAATAAAATTAAATGTAAAACTGAAACAAAATAATCAACAACAACATTGTCCAGCAGCGCTAGTAAAGTTGAACCGTTCAACTTCACCAGCCGCTACTGAAATAGCTCCGCTGCTGCTGGCACCAGCGGACATAACAGTTCACACGGTGCTTGTTAACTGGCTGTTAGCAGCAAGCAGCTACAAGCGGCTACAAGCGGCTGGTAAACCAGCCTCGTGTGACCGCCGCTTAAGAATACTAAAAATAAAATTAGACTGGCGCCAAATGAACTTTCTATAATAACTTAACAAAGAGAATTGCAACACTTAGTTCGTTAAGTTTACATTAGATGTAAAATCATTAAATAATATTAAAATTAAATATTTTGGATTTAAAATAAATCAGCAATTAAGTTCAGCATAAAATAATTTTTAATATATGTAATTGTGTTAAAAATAAAATATACATTTAATTTAAAAAATATTATATAGGAAATTTTATCATATATACAATTCAACATAAAAATTTCTGGGAGACCGCTCCCAATTTAATTATAGCACAATAACTAAAATAAAATATAAATTGAAAATTACAACATTCTTATATTCGTTGAAACATTAAAATCATAAATTATATCTGTTTTTGCCTAAATTAATATTTAATTTTAAATGGTTATTAAAATAAAATATACTTAATGCTTTTGTTTTTTTTTTTTGGTAAATATGGAAAGCTAATTCGGCTCTGGGGAAAAAAGAAAAAACAAAAGCATAAAATGTCATTAAATATTCCAATGTTGTTAATTTAATTATTAAAAAAAAAAAAAAAAATGAGTTATGCCCATTTAAAAACATGAATAAAATGAAAATAATTATTGTATAAATATATTCTATTAAAATCATATCAGAATCATACATGCTACAATTTTGAATGCCAAAAAAATATATGATTAAAGTTAAAGTTTTCAAATATGAAGTTCTTTGAGTTTAATCTTTATTTTCGGAAACGTAACTATTCGGTCGTTGGTAAAAACCATAGTCTCGTATTGAATCAATTCTTCAATCAGAAAATTTTATTCTTCTGTTGATAATAAATTCTTTCGGGAAAAATCATAGTGAAATAAACTATGCAATAAGTACTTAAAAGAAAAAAGATCTTTATATTCATAGATATACCATACTTATATTTTATTTATTCATCATTATATGATTAAGTATTATATTCAACAGAAAAAGTTTATTCTTAGTAAAAAATATTTTATTTGAAAGTTTAAATGTACTGAATAAAGGACATTGCACTTTCGTGAATCCTTAATTATATTCCATAAAGTTCAAAAAGGTAAATAAAACTTTCTTGATTTTCACGATTTTTAGTCCGTTTTCCATCAAAAATATTAATTATTTCTTACTTTAACTATACAAAATATGCGTAATCTTGTTTATTTTTATCCAAGCTAAAGGGTGAGACTCTGCAATCCTTGATTCATATTGCCTGCCTTCTTTGACGTCACAGCAAGCTGAATTATGTCTAATTTAATGTTTTAAGATATACATATTTGCATCTGGAAAGTATGATAGCCAGAGGCTAGATTTTTTTATATATTTAGAAATTTATATATCTTTATCAAGAAATACGTATACATATCTAGCACATGCAATATACTTGTACAAACATAATATATATTATATTTTAATGTACATACATAGTTTTTCTAAATTAAAAGATAAAAATAATAACACTCCTCAAAATAAAGAATCACTTGAGATTTTTTTTAAAGCTGTTAATGATTCATAAAAATTTAAAGTGGATTTTATAATTTTTTTCTGATCGAATATTTAATTTCTTGTGAAGTTTAGCAGATGAATAAAAATAAAAAAAAAAAGAATTCGTTGGAAAATGCGGAAAAGCGTGAAAAAAATTATATGTAAACAGATGTAAATTTTCATAAATTTTGGTTGAAAATATATATGAATTTATTTATTCTCAATAAATGTTTCTTATAAAATTGATATTTATTTACATAAAAATATAATTTATTTTTATAAATTCATCGAAATAAAAAATCAGTAAATCTGATCTCATGTGTAAATTGTAAGTACTTATATACATTATTTTATTTAAAACCCTAAAATAATCAAGTTAATATTATTATCATGATTTAAAGAAAAATATTTGGAAGAAATACAAGTGGCATATTTATTTGGAATGCGAGTAAAATATAAACATAAGTATATACCTAATATTGAACCAAATAGGTTGAAATCTCCGTTTTTTTATGAACTCTTCCTTAAAAGAATTTTATGATTATAATAATTATAATCTAAAGTCGAAAGATCGTTAATTTTTTAACCTAATAAGATTGTTTACTTTTTTAAGCATTTAAATATTTATTAAGTACATTACTATATTGTATAAATAAATTTAGTAGTGATTGAATGTGCATCCAGAAAAATTTAAATATTATTCCGGATAAGCCCTTTAAAAACGTATATGTTCAATAAAATAACTAATTTTTCCTTTTTCCAATTTAAATTGAAAACTACTTAACCTGACAATCAATTTCATGTGAAGTAGATACTCTTTTTATTGCAGTTGACTTTATTTTTGCTGAATACATTTTACTTGAAAACTTGTGGTTAAATGTTATTTTTAATATTTTGAATAGCTTCCTGTTTCTTTTATTATTTTTTTTTTTGAGGAAATATCCACAATTTTTATTGGTTGATATCTTTGCTGACAGGTAATTTGAAAGTTATATGTACATTGTGTATACATATAAATTTACAATACATTTGCATTTGAAGAGTTTGAGTTGTTAGACTATATTGTTCAACTAAACAAGAAAAAAAAAATATTAAAACATATTATATCTTGACTAGATGGAAAATATTAAAAATATAATCAACTCAAACAGAAATACTTTTATAGGTAAATTTTAGATCTTATATAAAATTAAGAAATATACATCCTCTCTAAACTAAGTTTTATTTAATGTGTAGATTTTTTAATTAATCCTAATTTGGATAATTATATGTGTATAAAATGATTGTTGTGTAAATATAGAAATTAATCAGCGTGCACTTGATTTAAGTGGACAAATTTGAAAAATTGATTCCAGTGCGAGGTGAGAATCGAACAGACGACCGAACACGACGTAATACAACGTCAATACCACAATCATTATGACGGCCCAAAGATTGTCTTCTAGTCTTCTTCCAATAGAGTTCTAATTCGGTCTAAAATGTTAAAAATAAACCGATTGTTGGACTAACGCCACTTTTATACCTTACAAGTATAAAAATATACATAATATTATTAAATCGGATTAAAAGGCATGCATGAAAAACAAAAAAAAAAATCAATATATATATATATATTTTCTTTTTTGCGCACTAAAATTGCAATATAATGTGCTATGTTTATATTATGTTGAAATGGAATTAAGAACAAAAAAAAATGAGGGATGAAACAAAAAAGTAAACAACTTTTATGTCAAGGTAGGTCATTAAACATTCAACATAAATGAAAAAGACATATCAAGTTTAGGAAATTTAAAAAAAAATAAATATGTTTTTATAAAGTTGATTAAAAAAAATCGTATTTAACACTAAAAAAAAAAACGGTATACCTACATTCATAATTGTTTTGAATATTTTTAATATTAAAAATAAAGGGTTTTCTAAACGAGGTTGATATGAAAACACTTTTCATTTGTGCCTAATGACTACATTATTAAAATAAAAATAAAAAAATAAAAGAATTGGATCATATATAATATATACTCACTCACATATTTTGATATAAATTTCAAATAAAAATCTTTTCTTAGTTGAAAAGAAATTTTCATAAATATTTTATTAAGGAATGACCCCGACATAAATAAGCGGCTTTTCTTATAATGTGTAGTAATGTTAGTTTTAAGTTATATTAATGTATATTCTAAGTTATATTATAGTAAATAATAATATTGATAAAATAGTAAGACTACTTAGTTCTGGATACAAAAATCGCCAGAACTTATCACTATGTTTTTCCTTAGTAATAATATTATTACATTAAATAACAAATTTTTAATTTAGACTCTCTCTTTCCAATCATTTAATTAGGATGACCACGAAAGCTGAATATCGATTGTCAGCATTTGGATATTATGATTAGAGAGTTTTCCATAAAATTAGTTTGAAGTTGGATTTTTTTCGACAAATTTAAATATTGAATTTAAATTTAATTAACAGCATATCGATTTTTTTTTTGTTGAATTGAATACCAATTTAATTAAATTTCAATTGATTTTGAACAAAAAAAAACTGATGTTAAAAATTCAATTTATTATCATCATTTAAAAAAAAAAATAAAAAAAATAAAAAAAATAAAAGCTAAAAAGTAATTTGATAAAAATATAAATGTACTTTTGTACAAAGATAATGTATGTAGTTTATATGATAAAAATATTTGAAAAATTTCTAACAAGCAGAATAATTACCTATAAAAAATGTTCGCCTGTGAATTTTCCAAATCACTAATATTAATACCTATAAATCTTTAGAGTATATAAACTTTTAGATAGTAGAAATAAATATTAAACGATTCAAATTATACAATGGTTTAGAAATTAATAATGAATCAGTAAACTTACTTACGATGGAATTTGCTATAAATCGAATCGTAAACTCACCTGAAACGAAAAAATAAATAAAAATTTTATAAAAATATATTAACAATGAAATATTAAATATAGTTAAGTGGATAGTAGAAGTCCGAAATTAAAAAATCCAATACAATAGCATTAATTCCGAAAAAAGATACATTCACCAAGCATTTTTTTTCCGCTAAAATAGTTTACTCGCAATACATTATTAATATATGTGTATTGAAAATAACAGCTTTTTTTTGTATTTAAGATATTTATACTAAATATTGTAAAAAAAAACTTTTTAACAGCACTCCATATGACGTATATCGTACATAAAAACTTCAAAAAAAATTACGAATGTACGAATGTTATAAAAAAACATATTTTTTTTTTTAAACTGAGTCTGAGAGATATGATGATGAATGACACTTTTTCAGATTCATTAAATGAATCATCATACATCATGTGTGCATAAAATACCATTATTATATACAATATAGTAAGTATATAATATATTCAAAATATTGATTTTATTGTGTAAAGTTAGTTACCTACATGTTTTATTATGCTTCACCTCCGCCAAGTTATTTCTAAATAATGTTTTCGAATTATTTAGCCTACCTCAAGGTTATTTCAAGAAAGTGGATTTCAGTAACTCTTAGACTACAAAGATATACTTATAGTTCATTGTCTACTAAAGAAACCAGTTAACTAACGATAGATAGATAAGTACAGGAATAATGTATCTAAGTATGAAATATCCATATTTTCAAAAAATATCTTTAATTCTAAGTACTTAGCATGAATCACTCTGAATGTTTTACGAAAGTAATTTAAATAGGTAACATTTTTTCTTTTTGTTAAAAAATGAAAAAAAAAAACTTCTAAGAAATTTTATTCATATCCACAATGTCAAATATAGATTCAACATAAAATTCCCATAATAATTTTTTTTTTCCTGTAACAAAATAAATAAGAATTTATTTTAATCACAAAGTTCATAGTTTTCATTAAGTTTTCACTTTAATGCGAAAACTTAATAAAAACTATATTTAAGACAAATTATTATTAAAAAAAAAAAACAAAAAGTGATAGTGAAAATGTATATAAAACTTTTATGTTAAATGATCCATTATTTGAATTATCATTTTTATTTTGAATATATACTTATGCATTTCAAAAAAGTATTATGTAAAATTATTTGTTATGTATTCTTATATTTAAGTAAGTATTATATGTTAATACTTACATAAAAAAAAAAACATTTTGCCGATTAATCAAAGTATGAACGTCTTTATAATTCACTCCATTGTGTTTTGGCAGTCATTATACTTATTAAAAAATTATTTACACTTTCCCATTAAATTTAAATTAATTGTACCATAAAATAAAATAAAATAATATACCTAAATAAAATATACATATTTATTTATTTTTTTTTTTAAATCAAACTATCCATTTTCAACTTATGTATACTAACTATAGTTATTTATTTTGTTATTAGGAAAAATAATATAACTTTTATTATAAAATTATTATGTTATTTCTGTCGAGAAATCAGGAATTTTCAGAATCGAATCATAAACTTTTAACAACTACTTATATATATTTAAAATTTGAATACTTTAAAAACTTAGAAAGTAGGTACAACGTGAACGAAGTACAATGCAATTTTATGTACATTGTAAAACTTCAATCATAGTGTCTCAAAAAACTTTTTGGTAATTGAATATTAAAATCATAATAATTTTTTATTGTACCTATTATATGATAACCAACTTCTTATATAACGAATCACTCCTAGAATTTGATGACGTTCCCGTCAATCGTCAACTAACTTTCAAATTTTTAATTATCCATTGATCAAAAATCTAGGTATTTGAATAAAGGTATAGTTAACATTAAAAAAAAAGAAAATTCAGTATAACACGAATTAGTAAAAGCGCTGTGTGTGAACATGTGATGGACTTTCCCATAAATGATCATGCGCATCATCTTAACATCATCTAACTAATTTAATTAATAAGTAAGTTTTAATTAATTAAGTAAGTACAGTAATTAAAACAAAGCTTAAGGTTGGTCAAAAATTGATTTAACCTAAAGTTTTCACTATCTACACTATTTTGAACTAAAAACTTGAAAATAAATAAAATTGTATCTATAAGGCCTTATTTAATTTAAATTTACAATTTTGTTTTTTAATTTTCAAATCAGCAGTAGTAATAACTAAACAATAAATAAGTTTTTAATTTTTTTCATTTATTTCGTGATCATCATTTATTATTTATCGCCTCCAATCAATCAGGAAATTGATAATTTTATTAGGGTCAAGTGGGGTAATGGTGAACGATTTTGCAACTTCACAAAAAAACAAAGTTTAACATTATTTTTTCCTATCTTCGCTTGGTCGTAGAAAAAAAACTCATACGTTGCTGGAAAGCTGAACTTCTTCACTATCTTATGCATTTTTTGGAATTCTAATTTGAGGTAAAGGCCCAGTGCTGTAGCTGATTTCGTAAAAATCGACGATTTTTACATTTACCTCAAAAAAATGGGGTAAATGTGAACTGGTATTTACCTACACCAGAAACTCGTCAAAAATTTTTTCCTTTTTCGCCAATCGCACGTAATCGACTTCGATCATTTTTAAATCCACTTTCATCAGCGTTAAAAATAAAACAGGCATCTTCAACATCTTTTATGTTAATTTTGATGCAAACACTTTCCAATTTGTCGTAAAAATCGTAAATTATTGTAGGTTTGTGTGCAACTTTCCTACATTTTTGAAGTTATTCTGGCTTTTTAATAGACAGTGAAGGATTTCGTGCAATAAGTGATCTGAACCAATCCAATCCAGCATACCATTAACGAATGGTGTATTTAAATTTTTTGATGAAACAAAACTTTATATAAGGCCTAACAATTTGTCTCTGTCACATGGATAGCCACTTTTTGCACGATCTAATAGGCTTCAGAAAATTTCTCCTCCACTTTTTTTTTGGCAATGTGTTCTTAACGTAATTTCTAGGCATTTTAGGTCCACTTCCTTATCTTTAAACATAAAATAAGATTTTTTTTTATTTTCACTATTACCCCTTTTTATGTTCACAATTACCTCACACATTAAAAATTAAGGGGTAATTGTGAAAGTTAATTATTTCACTTTGTTTTTATTTTTATTTAAAAATGTATTTCATTTTATTTAAATTAATCCGTTATATTGCTAAATTAAATAATTTTAATTTACTAATGTCAAATTTTCACTAAAATAAAAAGATTTAAAAAAACTCTTCTCAACTGAAAAACACTTTTTTTTTGGACCTTTTTTCAAATACTTGCTGTCAAGTAGAAAATGCACAAAACACTACGAAACTTTTTTTACACGTGCAGAAAATATTATAATTTGTGTTTACGCTTTAAATTTTTTTAAATTATAAATTTTTCCAAGGCTACTTTTACCGTTCACAATTACCCCAATTCACAATTACCCCACTTGACCCTATATTTTGATTTTACCTTCCTCTTATTTTCTTAAAAAAAATTATAAAAAAAAAAATATTATTATTATTATGATGAGATAGTTAAAATTTTATAAAAAAAAAATAATAAAATTTATATGTAAGTAGGTAAGTTATTTTTAACTAAAATATAATGTTGTGTGTACAGTTAAAATGAATTTTAAAATGAAATTGCAAATTTTTTCACGGTTTTGAATTAATACGGTTTTATTTTAGTTTTCTTTGCTTCTGGCATTTAATTGAAAATTTAATGTATTGCAGATGTTTTTATTTAAAAATCAAATATAAAAAAAATAGAAAGTATTTTAAATTAAAAAAAAATAACAGAGTTAGTGAATTCAAGATTAATTTACTAAAATAAATATTTTCAAATATAAAAAACGAGTAAGTAGAAAAGTAGGCACCTAAAATTTGACTTCAATTTTCATTAAATTTTATCATCATTACTTAATTATAGTTTAAAATAAATTCAATAAAAATTACAAAACAAATAAAAAAATTTCTTGTTTTGCTGTGATGTCAAAATAAGTAGAAAATAAGTCCATCGACCAGTGTTGTGTATTGACTCAATTAAATAGAAGTGTGGAAAGTGTATACAATAAAGTTCTTTCTTTCATGACAGTTGACTTTAAATGTTATCAATGATGTTACTAAGCAACTTCAGATTATTTAAATTGATCTCTTTAACTTAAATGAAGGCATTACTTAACTATTTTCACTCAAATCTTAATAATACTAACCTTATAATAATAATAGTCACTAAAAGTAAGGAATAAATAATTTTCTTTTATGCTTAACTTCATAAGGTTTTTTTTTATAATTTCAAAAACATAAATTTCCACTTTCACTGTTTCATTATCATTATAATTATTATTATTATTTATTTTTATTTATTTTTTTGGCAATATAAATTAGTTTTATTTCAGTTAAAATATATTTTTGAATAAAATGCATTCAGGCAAAAACACCTTCACTTTTCAGTGAATGAATTTATATTTTTAATTGACTCATGGAAAGTCGTGTTAATTAAAGCATACGGAAAAAAAAAATTATGCGAAAATCTAAAATAAACTTAGACTTACCTACCTAAGTACTTTGAATTTCTTTAAGCTCGTCTTTTAAAAAATTTCAAAGTTTTTTTTTGTGACAATCTTCAACTTTTGATCAGAGAAACAGGAATAAATAATTTTTGTATTTTCTTAGAACAATTATAATCCCCAGAATAAAATTGATTTATTGTCAATATATATTATGTAATTATTATGACACAAAAATACCAGTAAATTAATAGAAAATAGCACTAAGTATTTGCTTATGGATTTTTTTTATTCAAGATGATATTGTATGTAATTAATCATGTAATGAATAACTACATATATTTATTTAAAAATATATTTAAAAAAAAATAAAACAGAATATATTTAAAATGTCAATTTGCATTTCGCATTAACAAATTTTCTCCAGTTTCTTCGTTTTTTCTAAGTGTAAAATTTGTCTAAAAAAAATGTATACATTTTGTATAAATTTCAAGTAGTAACATCCCGTAACATGCTTTGTACCTTTGTACACAAAAATTATAAAACGTAGCCTTGGTACATGATGTTTAATTTTAATCATTCAACCAGGCATTCAATATTTTGATGTAAAAATTATAGAAATAAAATGTTAGGTACATACTTAATGTCATAAAACTCGAAAATCATACTAAGTATATAATATTATATATAATCCACACACTTTAATAGATAAGTATACGAAAACATAAACATTTTGAGTCACAAACTTTTTAATATGCCATGGTGGTAAGAAGCTCAGAAATATCATTGAATATTTATTAGAAAAACAATTTTTTTAGTTATAATTCCAAAATACTATAAATGTAAGTAAAAATATGAATACCTATATATATATGTATAATTATTAATATTTGATTCTGTTTACATGTTTTTATTTGGCATCGATCCATCCTTTTTTGAAAGATTTTTTTATTTTTATATTATACATTCTTTTCCATCAAGTAAACATACATATTTTTTGTTGTATATATACTTAGTTGTACAAAATAACATTTTATTTTCCAACATTGCACCATGTTAAAAACCAACCTCACCCACATCATTCAAAATAAATGCCGTATTTTTGAACACATAATATGTATGTATTATACATACATAATAATGTTATATGTAGGTACTACACATTATGTACATTCTATGTTTGCAATTCTCTATTTAGTTATTTATATATATAATTATTATTTGTGCATATCTAATAAAATGTACCGTCATAACTTTCTTTACTAATTGCGCATTGAAACCGCACAAATGAAACAAAAATAAAGAAGAAAAGTATAAGTTTTTTATTTTGAACATACATACATTATTTATGTTGTTTATATAAGATATTTTTATGAATTTTGAAGGTGCAAAGTTTGCACAAATTTATATTTATAAGAGTAAGATGTTTTAATATTTTATTTTTTTAGATTTAAATGCAATAATAATATTGTATATTGTAATTTTTTTTTATAATATGATTCCATGTTTTCAGCTACTTATAGTTAAATAAACTAGCAATAAACATGTCCTTAATAAAACAATGTTATAAAAATCTTTAAACATTATGCAACTGTGGTAGATATATTCAAAGTACTGAAATGTTATAAAAGATTAAGTAAGTACTTATGTTGAAATTTATAAAAATGTATTTATAAGTAGCTACATAAGTAAGTGCCGTATAGAATCAAAGACAGACTTATTCTACTTAAAAAAAAAAAATGAGTTAAGATAACAAATTATTCTTAATAAAATCAAAACTTTAATTCATATTGTAGAAAGAAAACGAAACTATTCACCTATTAAGGAAATTTTTTAGCATATTTATATGAAAAAAAAAAAAATTATTGTCAAAACAAATCAATTTAGTACTAAATATTCTTTTTTGCGATCTTAAATTTACTTTAACCCTTTTATTTTCGAAACTATAAGATCGTGTAAAAGACGTATTATAAGTGTGAAAACATTATTTTAGTGCACTTAGTTATTAGGTATAAGTTTATGTTTATATAACTACTAGTGTGATAAAAAAAATGAACACAATATTTAGTTGTAAGAAAATTTTCTGAAATTTTATAATAATAAATAAACTTATAAGAAATTGTTTTCCCCTGTGATATTTGACTAAATTACTATTGACGCACGTCAGTGTATTCTTACAAAACTTATGAAAATTGCGGTTTGAATTTTTATTTTATTTTTCGTACAAGTAAGTTAGATAAAGTTTAAAACAAAATTAAAATGTATTATAGTGAGAACTTAAAAAAAAAAAAAGTTCAAACTAAAAGTTTCATATTACATTATGTTTCTGCAGATAAATTGCACAATAATAATATAAGAAAAACAAAAAAAAAAAAAGAAGTAATTATTAGTCGATGTTCATATTAACAAACTAATTATACTTGTATCGAATATTAAATCTAAAAAAGAAAACATTCTGTTTACTTAAAAAGAAGAATTTATAAGTTTTCTTTCTTCTTAATTAAATTTTTTGTTTGTTTTCAGAATATTTAAAATGCGAAACTTTGTATCCAATGATTAATTGAGAAAAGGAAAATCTCGAGTAGCTAAGGTTATGATATTAAAATAGAAATGTTTATAAAAAGCTAACAAGACAAACACAAATAGTATGTACTAAATTATGAATTGCAATTATACGTTCCATATAGAGTCAAATAATTTGCGCAATAAAGGATAATCTCCGAAGAATCCTAATCCTATTTTAATAGTTGAACCTTTTATTTTTGTTAATTATTATCATTTTTATGGGAAAGTATCATTTGCCGAGGATATAAAAATTATTTTATTTATTAATCGAATCGTTTTAACATTTTTCATATATAGAAATATCGATATAATATAAAATAATATTTACTTAATCAAAGACAAAAAATTATTTTTTACAAAGAATCTTCCAAAAAAAAAAAAATTGATATGTAGGTCGAAAGGATGTCATTATCTTCTGAAGATTCAAAAGAAATCATAAAAGAACAATGAAATGAAAAAAAAATTAAAAAAAAATAAACATAGATAAGTCGTTTCTATAATGTAGATAGATATAAGTACAAACAAGTACATACATATCAATAATAAATGTACATATGCATAAATATAATTAAATGCTAAAAAAGGAACTCAAATAATTTAGATTTAGAATAATATACAAGTTTGTATACATGAACATGATAACATTGTTTTTTAAAATGCATAAAATAGTTATTTTTAATTTATTTAAAAAAATACAGAATATAAATAGAACAACTTTGAAATAAATTATCGAAGAAATTATTTTTATGACATAATAGACAAAATTTTCCTTTCATTTAAATATCAAGAAAAAATTATAACAAAATGTTTTTAATTATACTATAATACCTACATAATTTTTACAATATATAGTTTGTATTACATATATATTAATAATTTTATGTAATGGTTAATTATGTCACAATATCATATAAAAAATGTTTTTGAGATAAGATTCTATTTGTTTACTTATACCGAAACTTATACAATATTGTTCGTTTTGTTTGTTAACACCCAATGAATAGAAGGATATCTCAAATTGCATCAAACTAATATTATGTATAATTAAAGCGTTTCTCAATAAACACAAAGTTATATCATTTTTTAAAATGCATTATCGTAATACAATTTTTTTTGTTGATTTTTTTTTTGCTAAATGAAAGAATATTTTCTCTTCAAAGAAATATGATTATATTTTTTTTATTTAGCCATGATGATAATAAATAAAAATTAAAAAAAAAGCAATTATACTTATTTGAACAACACAAGAAAAAGAAGCAGACTTAACAATTTTTTTTTACTCAAATGTACAATACATGTGTACAATGTACTTGTTGTATATTTTGTACACATATTACATAAATAATGTTATAGCGGTAGAGCCTATTATCTGTTATGTTATGTATGTAATATATAATGTTCCGGTAATAAAACTATATCATGTTTCATCAAAAATTGTTTTAAAAACAAATTACAACAATATGCTTGGGGATATTTAGAAATTTAATTCTGTGAATAACATAAATATTTTTTTTTTTAAAAAACCAATTAATGTTACATCTAGCCATATCTGAAACAGATTAAAGATATTTATACACTAAAAATTCACTTTGCAAATGATTCTACGATATTTTTAGAAGACAGACAATCTTTATTCACGATATTTTAGTAGTGATAATTGTGATTATAATTAATCATCAACAAACAAGGAAAAATTTAGGATATATTTATTTAGACCTACCAATATCAAAATTGTATATCACTTTATGCTCTGCTCTTTAAATCACGTAAAAAAACAAATTCACAAATCTTATTTTAAGTTTAATTACCAGATTTAAGATTACATCTAATTACCCTGATTTTAACATAAAAATGAATTACATTATAGCATATAATTTTTTTTTAAAAAGCTCAAATTAATGTTTAAAATAAAATTTATTAGTCATTTTCTGTTTCAACCATTTGAGAACATTAAGAGAAATATTATTTTTGATACGAAAAGCATATTAGTTTTTTTTGTTTTTGTAACGATCAAAGATGTGATGTAGTTTTTATAAAACAAATCATATGTCTATACTTGTTTTTAGGTATTTGTATTTATTTAAGAATCTATTATTTACAAAATGTTTATAACATTTTTTTTTTATTTTCTCAAACTAAAAAAATTAGATACTGCACCTATTATGAATGCATAATCAAGTAAATTAAGATTGTAAAGGCAGCAGGGAAATACATCTATATACAATACATAAACTTTAGTACCGTTTTTTTTTTTGTGTTTATTTGTCACTGTACAGAAATCGTCACATCTATAATTTTGTTTTTGTTTTCATTTTAGATATATCTACCTGAAAACAAGTTTTTTTTTTTTATATACAACAAGATACAAAACTTTGTTTTTCTTTTATTTAGCTTAGCAGCATTACTAACATAATAAATAACAAAAAAAAAAAAAAAAATGTGGGTAGAATTTACAATTTAAGATAATTTTTGTTTTTTTTTTGCTTTTTAGTCCCTGATATCGATCGAAATTAACATAAAGTGGCATATTGAATTATTAAAACGAAGAAATTATTTCTAATTATGTATAAATATATTATTTTCTATAAAAAGAGATAAGTTCCGATAAAGGTTTATTGCAATAATTTTCACAATTTAGAAGCCTGCAAAAATTTGTGCACATACCGGCAACATAAAATATGAACATATACACTGAGGTTCTGAGGTTTAAATACTTTAATCAAAGTTCCTTTTATCAATTTGCAAACTTACTTCCATTTTCATAAACTTTAATTAACTAAATAAACTTTTTATTTATTTTTAACTTGTTAAGTACGTTGTACGTACGTGAATAAACTGGCCCTTGAGGCTTACTGTTTCTTCCCAAACGGGTAAGCTGATTTTAATGTTTGAACTACAACATTTTTACAGCTCGTAATAGATTTGATCACAGTCCCGAAAGGATAGCATTTTAAAAACCATTGTCTACGGATAATGTATAATATCAATTTATTTTATTATTATAATTAAATAAAATATCAAAAAATTATAATTGTTATAAAATCAATGCTTTTTCGACTAACTTAATAAAACTTTAATAATTTCCATTATAAGTGGGAAAACTTTCTTCGCATGGAACATATACATTGGTATTAAAACTTAAAGGAAAGTTATAGAAATTTTGAGTTCTTCCTACTATATGTATTCTTCTTCTATGTATTCTTCTATTTGTTAATCAATCCATTTTTTTCAGATTTTAAAACTTAATCTATTAAGCTAAAAAAAAAAAACTTAAAAAAAAGGTGAATGTTGAAACCGGTTTTATATTTTATTTATATTTTAGGTATGTACAATGCATATGTTATTCATATAAACTTTTAAAACATGAACTAATGTGGGCTGAAATAAACTAGAAGCTCCAGTCATTAAGTATTATTATAATTTCATTCAGTTCATTTCGTTGCAATAATAAAATCAATAATGTAAAAAATAAAATTGAAAGGTTAATAAAAAAAAAACCAAAATTTTTCTGCACTTAAAAGCTTTTGTTCAAACTCTTTTAATAAAATACGTAATTTAAGTTTTAGTAGAACATTATTTCTTCCTTATATTTGAGGAAGTGAATTAAGCTTAATATTTTTGTTTTTTTTTTTTCAAGTTACACATAGCTTTTTGGATATAATAAAATGTACATTCATTTATTTTGGCTGTGGTATGAAGAAAAAAAAATTTAATTTTTATTTCGTTAGCTAAATCACGAAACTGAAAAAAAAAACTGATAAGTAAGCGGTATCCGCATTATAATAAATTTATGATTAATTGCCAGAGCATAGAAAATTTGTTCCAAATAAATATGTCATTAAAGAGTACTATCAACGAGTGTAGTAGGTATATTCACTTGTATACATTTAGATGTGTTAGTATTTTCGTACCTTTGTGTACATACAAAAACTACATGACTAAAAATATACATACCTACAACATATACGTGTAAAAATAACGTGAAACATATCATATTTTCATATATTGTAGATTAAGTTACAAATCATTTTTGTAGTCATTGTTTGCTTAATTAAAAACACACTTTAGTAAATTGCAAAAATACAACAGAAAAATTTCAAATAAAAAAAAAATTTATGTCAATCAAGATTAAATGACTAAATGGAAAATATATATCATTATGAGTATTTATTTATATGTACATTGTTGACTGATATAAAATTTTATCTTGCATCTGTAAACAGTAAATCATAGTACATAGTTTTCGAGTCGAATACCAAAACAGATTTTTTTTTTCTCTAGAAAGCGTTAAGAAAATTTTATAAAAATTTGTCAGCAAATAAATTATGATCAGTTCTGGGTGACTTACCTAATCAGTTTAATTGTCTTCAGATGTTTTTTATTTACATAAAACAAGTAATTAAAAAGCTTAAAATCAGAAGATCTTTTGATTTGAGGTTTAGAGTTATCAAATGATAAAAATTAAAAAATCTAAGATTCAATACTAATATTCAAGACAATTACGACAAACTATAAACACTTAGTATCCAAGATGAGCCTCTCATTTTAAGTAATTATTTTCGTGAGAATACAAATTTCTATCGGAGATTTTTCTAAGGAAAAATTCTTTAAAAAAATTAAAAATTTACCTTGGTGGAACTTTTCTTTTAGTCTCTAAGCTGCTGCTGCTCGATGAAGATGTCGAATTGCTTGGTACATTACCACTACTAGATGACTGTAAGACACCAGTTGTTGATGCACTCATCGATGGCGACATTGGTGGTGCTGATGGTTCAACATTACTTATAATTTTATTACTATTTCGTTCAAAACTACTTAAAGTTACAACTTCGCTTTCACTGGAATGTCTTTCTTTATTTAAACTGGTAGTTGTATTGTTTTCGGCTGAAGCGAATGTGGAATTAATTCTAGCTTGACTAGACGACGTTGTTGTAACAATTTCTGTAGCCTTATTTTTATTATTTTCCTGATTCAATTTATCCTGATTAGATTCTTTAACTTCAATAACAGTAACAAAATGTGATGGTTCTTTCGATTTATCATGTTCTGTTTTATCATTACCACCACTTGGTGGCTCTCTTTTTTGTTGTTGGAAACCTGAAGTTAATTCATTTATGCATTGATTTAGAGCGCCATTTTTTTGTATTTGAATATTTTTGATATCTTTTTCGGTTCCAGCATCTTTATCTTCTTCATCATTGAAAGAATTTGTTGTTGTGAATTTATTACTATCACGAATTGATGGTGATTTTAAATTATCACTGGTCTTTGATCGCATTAAAACATTCTGTAAAATAAAAATAACAGAACTTTTAGTCATAAAATAAATATGTACTTAGTGAAGAAGCGATAAACGTAGAAGAAAATATAGAAACAGAAAATCTTGCAAGATTCGGAAACGGAAGCAACTTGGAGACACCGTAAGTCGTAAATAAGTATGCACACCATAATTTTAACCATGATAATTACAAAATAAATTCTATTCAGTTTTCACTAATAATCAACTTATTTATTTCTTTTTTCTATTAATTTCTTAGATTTTAAATCTCCAATCCAAAGAAGATTAAAAAAAAAAATTAATAATATTTGATTGAATGGCTTAATCCCAATAACTGTGTTACATGTTAAAAAAAAAATGGTGTTAAAAAAAATTACTTCGTCACAAAAATTTCATCTTAAATCAAGTGTAATTGTTTTCGAAAGTAACAAAACATATAAATACTTACTTATGTACTACAAAAAAAAAAAAAACTAAATTCGTAGTTATATAAAAAAAAAAAATTAACTTAAGACTTATTTGTTGTTATTATGAACTGACCTAAAAATCAAAAAAATAACTCTTTCTCATAAGTAAATTCAATTTAATTGAAATTAAAAAAGAAAAAAAAATTACTAAGAATATTTTCTTATTGTCATGTCAAAAAATTATTTATAAAAAAAAAAAATTCCAACACAAGATAAATGCAAAATTAACGATGAAATTAAATTTGTTATTATGATCGATGTTTGTTTTCTGATTTATTAAAATGATACTTGTAGTTGTTGTTAATTTAATATTGAAGTATCGACTTAGCTTTACCTTACATTAGTCATATAGTTATACGAATATTCTAAATTTATTGTAGATAAAAAATTAATCTCTAAATTTTTAAATTAATGAACAAAACATAATATTGTTGAGTCTTCATGAAACAGAAATAAATTGGTTGGTGTGGAAATATTTGAAGTTCTTAGAAAACTTATATACGTATCTAGTAAGATTGACTGTCTTTCACCAAATCACTTATAAACCAGAGTAACTATAAGTATATTGTCCTAATAGTATAAGTCGAGGTATAAGTTATATTTTTATATATATATTATATTTTATGTAAAGACAGTTATATTAATGAGTCTAGAAATAAATATTACTTATGCAAACATTATTAAATTATTATGTAAAAAAAAAAAAGTAGAGAAAAGGAAATAAGTATCTATATCTATATATATATATCTACTTAATATTTCCACATTTATTATTATGACAAAAGATATAAGTTAAAAACATTTAAGTTAAATTTTTTTCACATGTTAAAATTTTTTTTAGCTTTTATTTGATATTTTTGATGATTGTATTTATTAGAGCGTTGAATGAAATTTTTGTCTAATCGAAAAAAAAAAAACTAAGATAGAAACTTTTATATAAAAATGAAAATATTTTGTGAACAAGTTTTATATTATGTTGAACCTACTTACATATACAAAAACATGCATACATAAGCATAATAGTATTGTAAAAGTAATTATGTTACAGGCATGAAATCATTAACAAAAAAAAATATATTATGCTAATTTAATCAATTTAAAAAGTAATGTTTAATATAAAATACATATATATATAAAATACTTAATGAAGAAATGATAAAATATTTCAATATTATAACATCGTGGGTGCAATTTTCAGTAACCCAAAAAAAAAAAAAAATGTAATTAAAAAAGTTTAATAGCTTCAAAATATTATATTCAAAAACAACATTAACAATTTATAAAATTATGTTTTTATAGATAGATATAATTTATATATCATAAAATTTTTTTTTTGTATTATAAATAATAATCCACGTAGAATACCGGTATGCTTAATATATGCTGGGAAAAACGGTAAAAAATAAATTAATTAATACCTAAATATTTTCAAAGATTGAATATCACCAAAAATGGCTGCATATTTTATTAACTGCCAAATAAGTAAATGAAGGATAAAAAAAATTGACTTTTCTTCATCGCTTGAACTTTATTTATTATGCATATTTAGTTATTATAAGTATATATATGTAATACTAGATTGAACTGCATTTTAGCAGATAATTAAATATTAAACATTAAAATCATATAACTTCAAATAACTACGATGACTAATGAGTAAGTAAATTATTACTTTATTTGTTGTATTAAGTAAGCACATCACCAAATTAAGCCGGTTGTAGGTACTTAACAAAATGAACCCATGGACGATCACAATCAGGAAAGAATCGTCGAATACGTCGATATTGAAATTTCTATACTTATTACTTATTTGATTAAGTATTTAATTAAGTACTTATAGCTCGTTATTAAAGCTAGTTATGGAAATTGAATACAGGCGTGTGCTAGCATCAATATCGTTATGAAAATGGAAACCAAGTATCAGTAAGTATGTAAGTACTTATTGTTTTGTTATTTTTTTCTGTGACATAAACTTTTTTCATACTTAATTGATCATGTATCGTATTTCACATTTCACGTTTGACATTTATATTACTGAAATCAAATTACGCACCAATTTTTAAAATATTATTGCGGAAAATTCTGAAATTGACTCATCGCCACTACAAACATAAAATGGGTTATAAACAAAAATTATCTTCAGATCTATTTGTTTGCTTTAATATTAAAAGTATAACTATAAGCTCACAAAATAGTAAAAGTCTGATAAAGTGACTACAGTAGATAAGATTTATAAATAAATATTATTTTTTTTTTGTTATTCAAAATATTAATAATTTTTTTCAATTTCTAAAAAGTCTTTTGTCATAATAACTAACAATATTATTTAGGTATATTTAAAAAGCTTTAATTTTATTTTTAAAAATCAGTAAAATGTTTAAAGTTTTCAACATTTTTAAATTTTATAATATGTTCTACACATTCAATTTTTATTTTGCTAGCATTATTACAAACGTAAGAATAATTCAAATATATGTAAGTAAGTACTTATTTTCAATTCACAAATAAACATATTTGAATTTTTGGCGTACAGTCTATTGAACATAAAATTTTAAAATTTTAACAAAGTGAATATAATAGTTTATTGTTTCTCCAATTGTTTCACATATCCAAATTCTATGAAAAAGAATCGAAATTGACAAAAAAAATTTTATTGCTAAGTTTTCTCACTAACTACTTACATTCCCTTATTACAAAACAAACAATGTCGACTACTGACATCCAAGGTGTAATATTTAATTTACTCCAAAAAGCATGTATATAAAGAGGAATCAGTCCCATACAAAAAAAAAAAAAAAAATAGTGAAACAAAAAATCCATATCACAACCCCATGAGCTTTTATTTTATTTTTTTTTTAAAACTTTAAAAATTGTATAGAACTGTTCTTATTTTTGAAGTTTTAAAAGCTTCTGTAAGAGTGGAATTCTCAAAAAATTAAAAAAAAAACGCTCATGGGGTTGTGATATGGATTTTTTGTTTCACAATTTTAATTCTTTTTTTTTTGTATGGGACTGATTCCTCTTTATATACATTCTTTTTGGTTACTCTTAAATATATTTTTTGAAACTGTTAAGTTCTAGTGTTACAAAACATCACATAAAACCGGTCTCTATTCTTTAAACTAAAGATTTGTTTACTTAAAAGCAATTAAACAAACAACAAAATTATATATAAGTATAACATTCTTGACATAAAAGTTTCTGTTAACCTTTCACAACTATATTTTATGTACAAACTTAAAAAGAACTGGGCAAAAAAGTGTCTAGGACTTTCAACCCAAAGTATAATATATATTTATATTTTTTTTTTATATAATACTTATACGACTTTTTATTGTTTTAATATTTGAAATTTCCGTTTATGTTGAACTTATTATACCCCCATTCTCTTTTCAAAAAAAAACAAGAATAAAAATTCCATATAGAAACAATGAATCTTCTTTCTCGACATCATAATAACACCCCAGATTTTTTTTTTTTCTATTTTTAAGTATAAAATAAAATTTGTCTCTTTTATTGATAGTAGTATTCATGATGTATATATAAAATTTCAACCCTTATAGAAGATAGATAAGAATTAACATTTATAGTTATATACTCCGCATTATATATTATAAACCTATACATGTATATACATTATAAAAAAAAAATGTACAAAACATTCTCGAAAACATTACTGAATGTTGTTGTAGACTTTCGTCTTTTTCGTTATTATTTAATTTTTTTTTGTTATTTATCATATTGTTATTAAATAAATTTTTTACTTTTATTGCCTATTTAAGTATGATTTTAAATATATAAGTATATTTTTTTTATCCCTTTAAAATTTTTAAAATATTTAAACCTCGATTTAAACGATATTATGTACGTGCATACCCACTTGAGAAACTAAGTGTGCAAAGTGGGACATAAAAATACGAAAACTGTAGTAACTAGCAAGTCTAGTATTATTTTTGATTTTTTTTTTTGGTTTGAGATACTTATTTAATATCGAAGCTTACTACCAATGAACTCATCAACTGAAACATTATTTATTTATTTATTTTTCAAGACGAACGTTAGTCGACAAAATTAATGACGATAACAAATTTCATACTTACACCAGTTCTTAAACTTATTTATTCCTTGATCTCCTAAAAATATTTCCGAAAAGAAAAATGGAAATTTCCATTTCTAAAAGTTCTTTTAATACTTGCGAAGTGGAAAGAATTTGATAGTTGTGAAAAAATTATGCGTACAAGGTATTTAAAATATTATTTGTCGCATATTTACTTTTTTTTAAAATATTTTAGCAACTAAATTTTAGTGTCAATTCTTATCAATCATTTTTTTTGCGCTAATACTTAGGCAATGCTAATAAATGTATTTTTGTAGTAGATAATGAAGTTAAAAAAAAACACAGCAATGAAGTTTAACGATAATTAAAATTTCTATTAGACATTTACATAAGTTTTCTAAGTTTTCGAAATCTGACTTTGCAGTTTCAATTGTTGGGAATTTGTAATAACTCGATAAGGACAAAATTCATGCATAAGGATGATTTTAATAGTTATTTAAAGAAATTTAGACAAAAATAAGTTAAATTACTGGTCACTACTAACTTCAAGTAATTAATTATTAACTTAATTATTAATTTTCATTTCATGACATATATTTCATTATAATTTTGTACATACTTTTTTAAATTTTTTAAACATTTTCAAATTTTTCGGCCGTAATGTCCGTACTGGATTTTAACATTAAATAATGTCTATTTATTTGTAATTTTTTATTTTTGTAATTTTTAAACCAGTTTATAAAGAAAATAATAATAAAAAAAAAAAATAAGAATTTTAAAACAAATTAACCAAATACTATATAATTCGCAATTTAAAACAAAATAAAGACTGAATTTAAAAAAAAAAATAAAATAAAAATATCATTAAAATGTATATGTACAGAAAAAAAATGCAAAAAAAAAGCTTTAACACTAATAAAAAATAACAAGTGATAAAAATGTTATCAAAATATTGATAATAATATAATATTCTCTAAATAGAGATAAGATAAAATTTGTTATTTATTTTTTTTTAATTATTCCTCTAGGCAATTATTAGGTTTTACATTATTATTATTATTATTTTTTTAAACAACATTTTTAAGGTAATAAACTGAACATTTCATGATGATATTCCCTTGGAGATATTATAACTGCTCAGTTAAATATATTTTATAAGAAAATAAAACGTTAGCCATGATAGAAATATAATACTTAAATCAAATAATAATCAGTTTAATAATTAAATAAGTAATTATGTTAAAATTAAGCAAGCAATTAATCTCCATTTTATGATTATCATACATCCAGGCATCTAAATACATCTTTAGTATGCCTTTATATTGTTTTTATATTACTGAAATAAGTATCTCAAATAAGTATCTATTGTAATTTGAATCATCTTACCTTATAATCATATAGTCTAAGAGCTCGCAACGTTTTTGGCACGTGATTTTAGCAAGGCTCATTTTTTAATATATTGTTCCATGCTACGATGCAGGACCCATAAGGGTAGTCTGGCTGTCAGATGACGTTGCGTTTACCCGTGGGAGCAGATCCAGGTAGGTCAAAGAAAAAATGCAAAATTACGTGATAATAGCACGATTTCTAGTTATGTCACTTGTTTGTGCTTATTATATGAAATGTTAATGCATCATTGCCAGACGGCTTCGGAGTTGTTAAGACCGTGCCAGACCTTGATTTATAACAAAAAAAAACAACAATTTCACGTCATTTTAGCAAGGTTGAAATTTTTATATGTTATAGATTGGATCTTATATAGACTACATCCAATTTGCCAGACGGAAATACCGTTGCTAAATGGATGCCAGACCTATGTCATTTAAAAGCAATCTGTTTTTTTCATGTAATTTTGCATTTTTTTTACCTACTTGGTTCTGCTCCCACGGGAAAATGCAACTTCGTCTGACAGCCAGACTACCTTTATTCGTCCTGCACCGTAGCATGGAACATTATATTAAAAAATGAGCCTTGCTAAAATCACGTGATTTCTTACGTTGCGAGCTCTTGGACTAATAATAAAAGTACTTAATTTTTTAAAATTTAGCTTATTCAAATCGATTTAAATCGAGGTTTAAATACTTACTATTTTAATAAAATTTATAAAATTTAATTATTTTGCCCTTGTTAATTTTGATTTTTTATTATTAAGTAGGTACATACTTTTTTTTTCTCACAAAAGACCATAATCAAAACCAATATTTAATTACATAAAATGATTTTATATTGAAATTGTTTCGAATAAATTACATAATAATGAAAAAAAAAAAAAAACTCAAAACCACAATTTATTTTTAAAATGCAATTTTGCCAAATATAAGTAAGTATAATGAAAACAAATCATGGATGGAAGCGAAAACAAAAGCATTAACCAAGTATTTTATATTAAAATGTAAGAAAAACCAAATAAGTAAAATTCATTCAAAATTATAAATTTAATGAACCAGGTCATTACAATTCAGATGACGTTAACGTTATGGATATACCAATATAATATAGTCTGTGTTATTATCAACAAATATTTAAAAATCCTTCTACATTTGCATTAGTTAAAAAACTAACCACTTATCTACTTACTTAATAGAATAAAATTTGCGTTAGAAATCTTCCTACCTGGGTTTATATTAAAATTTCTTAAAATGAATAAAAAAGGAATTTGTAATGAATTTGTAATGAATACAACTCTTGATCAAAACCATAAATCTGATCCTATAAAAAACATTATAAAAAAAATAATTCACTTCTAGTAATTTTGCATCAAAGGATGATATGATAAATGGTTTTATGTTTTCAATAATCTAAAACTAAAATTAAAATATAAATAAATATATTAAAGTAGGTATACCTAGATACAATGTATAGAAAATTAAATTAAAAAATTTATCATCGTATTGTTATTTTTATAAAATATTATTGAAAAAAAAAAAACCACTAAGAACTAAATGGTCTGCTTTTTACGAGCTTTTTGTAGATTCATAATTTTCTTATTTTTGTTGTTGCAGACAACTTGTTATTATTATTATTTATACTTACTTATGTATTAAATACTTATACAATACAAAAATAGTGAAAATTATTGAAAGTAAAAATAAATTTGAACAAAAAAAAAAAATTATTTTGACCTTCTCTTTAAACATTACGAATTGCTTTTGCTATTAAATAAAAATGACGATAATTTAAAATAGATCCGAAACAATGATCACTTGCACTTCACTTAGCAAATATGAATGAATAACTTTTTCTTTTTCAAAAATGATACACTGTGTGCCCCTGAAAGTGATTGATCCAATTTTGCTTGGAATTGGAAGTCAAACTTATTGCTTTATTTTGATTAGGTGATCGAGAAATTTATTTCAAGGTGAAAAGTAAGTACTCAATTAATGAATAAATAATTTCCAGGGCAAGTAAGCAGTTAGTAATTATTTTTGCCAACGAAATGGTTGTGCATAAGTTTTGATGAAATAAATTAAACTTGCTTTTTAAAGCTTACATTTTTTTCACAGCTCCTACAAATACTATCTTTAAAGGAGCTTTTAATTTTACTATAAATAAAGAAAACTGGAAATGAATTTTATTTATAAAAATTAGAGATGATGATACGGAATCTCATATTTGAAATCTGGTTTTAAAAAAAAAATCATAAAAATTTAAATGTGCAACTCTTCATCCCTGGGATATACCCGATTAACAGTTGTAATGAAAGAAAATAAATTGTGCAATTTTTTTTTTACTTTCAAACTGCATTAAATATAATTTTATAGATATAGGTACTTAATATTTATAAATAAAATCGGTTAATTTTTTTTTAATACAAAATACATGTTGATACTGATTTCCTACAATTAAGTTTTATTGTTTTTAATTTTCTTTTTTTATCTTTATATAAAAAAAAAAATTATAAATGTCGTGCTTAAAGTTATGTCGTCGTCGTTACGTCTTCGTCGCTGTTGTTGGAAAGTTTACATAATAATTTTTTTAATTTGCTTTTTTTTAGCAGGTCAATAAGTTAAGCATTTAACATTCAATTCATGAAATTACTTAACAAGTATAAATACTTTGTTACATTTCTTAGAAAATGTTTACAAATAATAAACTCAAAGAAATTAACATTAATGAAGTAGGTATTCAAGTACATACTACAAAAGTCAATAGGGGTACTAATTTCAGATTTTCATATTTTAATTCATTATCCAAAAAGAATCTCAAATTTGTCAATCTTATAAACATCAGTGTGAAACTTCTATTTTGTCCTTGATTTTATCCGATATTTTGATTGAACAATTTAATTAAAACTAAAAAAAGATGCAATGGTTATAATTTCAAATTTAAATAAATTATTTCACTTTCCAAGTAAGTATTTAAGTTACTTTAATATTTAATGTGGCATTAAATAGGCAACGATATTATTATAAATAAATAAGTATCTATATACCTATTGATATTAAGGTACATTAAATATTTAATTTTTTTTTTAATTCAATATACCTACCTAAGTATTTAAATATAAAATAGAAACGAGAAAAGAATAAATGACTACTCACAGTTTAATTAAAAGGTTTTAAGAATAAAAATCGAGATACAAATATACTTAATACAGAAATGCATGCAGACTATATTTCTTTTAACCACGTATATAAGTAATGGGGCTTATTTTTTTTTTGTAATTGACCCCCAAAGGTTTATTAAAAAAAAAATTTCTACTCTCTTTGTAACAATATTTTAAGTAGTAGGTTTACCTTAATATGTGTCCAATATTTTATGTAATGGTTTTTTACCAGTTGGTCATTTTTTTTTGTACTTAAGTTTCCTTGAGATAAAAACAAATAAAAAACACCTGGTTGGTAAACCACTTCCACCAAAATTGATTTTTACGATATTGTACTTATAAAATGTATTATTTTTTCATTTCTATTTTGTTTAGTTGCTTCTGAATAATTTGACTCAAAAAAAAAAGACCTTAAATAGGTATCGACCAGAATTTAATTAAATAAGTACTATTTACAATATTAGAATAACAGGAAAATAACATTATTACATATTAATACTTAAAATTTTAATTGCAAATGATTGGTAATTGTTATCGAAATAATAGGTATTTCTAGCACCAATCAATTTGGTATTAAGTAAGTGAAATACGATCAGAAGCTAGAAAATGCATAGTTTGATGTAACTAAAAGTATTCAGACTTCATTTTTCTTATTTTCTCTTCTTTTATCAATTTATATATTGAGAATCAAATGACCAGTTGAAAAAGCTCAAGTGCGTTAGTCTACTAAAAAAAATATAAAAATTTTTAAATCAAAGTGAAAAGTAAAATGGACAAAATTAATTAAATTACATGGAAGCGAAGAAAAAATGTTAAAGTAAAAATAATATGTAATATTATGTACCTAACTTGAATGTGTTGCGAATGTTCATATTAGTTATTTTTAAAATTAATTATAAATGAATAATAATGCAGAAATACAGGTGCAGGGTGAAGATTACAATTAACAATTTGATTAAAAGAAAATGTATAAAGAAAAAAATAACCAATAAATACCTACTTAAATGATAACAAATTGACGATAAACTAAGTACTAATGTATTTGTATTTAAGTATGGATCATCGGATAAATGTTGGAAATCAAATTTGATTCTCTTTTGATTTTTGAAAGGTCATACCGACTTTTTTTTATAAAAGAAGCCTTAAGCAAATTTGATTTTAAAATTATAAATAAACCTTAATTTAAAATGAAACTCTTCAAAGTTATTATTATTTATAAATGTTAGAAATTATATATTGATAGTTAATTCCTAATTCGAATTCTAGTTGGTATTTTTTTTAGATTTAATTTTTTTAATTAAAAATGAGACTTATAGTCATATGAATAGCCACACAAACTTATTAGCTAAACGATAAAAATAAATTAATAAAAAAAAAAAACATAGAAAATGATAACACATATCTACCTACTAAACCTACAAACAATAAAACTTTATTGAGTTATCAGACACAAAAATGTTTGATTAGGTAGGTAGTTAAGTAGGTAAAATAAGTACAAAAAAAAAAAGTTTAAGCCTAAGTTAAAGGGTCCAGCACCTACCTCATCAATTTGTTTATTATCCTCGATTTCTGTTAATACTGGTGGCGTAATTATTTCTTGATTTGATATACTATCCGAATTTGTACTCGATGTTGTTGCAGCTTCAAATAATGCTGTTGGATCATCGCCAGTTTCTTTATATTTTTCAACATCAGACAACAGACGTTCCAAATATTCAACATACAAAGTTTCTTGTTCCAATTCTTTTGTTAATTCTAATATTTTTTGCTTATGACGTTCCAAACTGGCGCGTACATCTTGTTCCCAGGCATCCGATAGACTGCTCTGTGGAAATCGTTGCATCCACAAACGTTGAAAATCACCAAATACACTCATTTTAATTGAGCGTTTATTTTTTCGGTTTTTTTTTTTTTGTATAATAAGTATTCCGAATAAAAGCAAAAAAACAAAAATGCTTTATGGAAGACTGTTAATTGGCGATAATTATATTCCGGCAGTAACCGTTTCACTCGACTCGGAAAATTTTTTGTTTAACGCGTTTCCGTAACACGTTTAATTTACGAAATTTTCGAATTATAAATATACCTAATACCTAGGTAGGCATCTAAGTAGGTATATAATTTTTTTTTATATTTTCAATAATGTTTGTAATTAGGTAGGTGGGTAGGTGTACCTCTACAATTTTTTTTTATATTAAATTAAAAAAAAAAACCAACAACATCTAATGATTTGTTTTGTGATGAAACCTTGAAATAATCGATTCTTAAGATTTTAATCCAGAAAAAAAAAAATTAAGCTCGCTCAAGGTGAAACTTTTTTTTCCATCAACCAATAAAAGGAATTATTATTTTGTTTTTTTTTTTTTCAACGTCTCTCTCTACTGAATCTGGTTGTGGCCTTTAAACAAAAATAATTAAAAATTAGATATACAAGTAGGGAAAGCTAGGTTCTAGGATAAGGATAGAGGTAAGGTAAAAAAAAAAAAAATTAAAAAATTTGCCTAGAATTATTTTAATCTTTTCTCAAAATTAAAATTTAATAAACTGGTGGACGATGACTAACTGAATTCAAAAATTAATTAATTATTAAAAAAAAATAATTGCAAAAAGAAATTTTTTTTTTTATTCAGCAGCACAAGGAAAATGAATTAAAAAAAAAAAAATTAATATTTTATTTCCAATTGGATTGGAATTGGATTTGGTTGGATTGGATGGGATCAGCTCTCACCCACCCTGTAATTTTTAATTTGTTTTTCTTAATTTTTTTCACCTCTAATTTTATTTTTCTTTTTTTTTCTTTTCACATTATTTTTTCTTTTTTAAATTCTTCTAATTTTTGTTTTAATTTATTTTCAATAATTTCAATTTATTTTTGTAAAATTTACATTTTTGTTTCTTAATAATTTTTTTTTTTTTTTTTTTAATTAAATAAAAATAAAAACATTCTCGTTAGCACAAATCCGTAAAATCCGACTTTCACATAACAACGATTGAAAATGAAAAATCAACTAAAGAAAAAGAAAAAGGGACAGCGAGTGAAGTGATAGAAAGAAATCAAATGTGGAACGAAACCACAAAGGGTTACCGTTGTGAATTTTAAAAGCATACTTTGACATGCTGCTACAAATATTTTTTGCTACACATTAAAACGAATTAATAAGTGAAGAAAGCCAGAGAGACAAGTAACTTAACTTGGAAATCTAAATGTCTTCGGGTTTATCTGTAGCATTAGTTCTGGTATATGCATCTGATAGTCCAAGAGCTCGCAACGTAAGAATTCACGTGATTTTAGCAAGGCTCATTTTTTAATATAATGTTCCATACTACGGTGCAGGACGCATAAAGGTAGTCTGGCTGTCAGACGACGTTGCGTTTACCCGTGGGAGCAGAACCAAGTAGGTAAAAAAAATGCAAAATTACATGAAAAAAACAAATTACTTTTAAATGACATAGGTCTGGCATCCATTTAGCAACGGTATTTCCGTCTGGCAAATTGGATGTAGTATATATAATATCCAATCTATAACATATAAAAATTTCAGCCTTGCTAAAATGACGTGAAATTGAAGTTTTTTTTTGTTATAAATCAAGGTCTGGCACGGTCTTAACAACTCCGAAGCCGTCTGGCAATGATGCATTAACATTTCATATAATAAGCACAAACAAGTGACATAACTAGAAATCGTGCTATTATCACGTAATTTTGCATTTTTTCTTTGACCTACCTGGATCTGCTCCCACGGGTAAACGCAACGTCATCTGACAGCCAGACTACCCTTATGGGTCCTGCACCGTAGCATTTAACAATATTTTAAAAAATGAGCATTGCTAAAATCACGTGCCAAAAACGTTGCGAGCTCTTAGACTATGACGAACAATAATAATAATTATAAATTAATCAAAACATAAACAAAAATTTTAAATGCATCTCTAGAAATCTAGCAATTTAAATTGGTTCTTAATCTTAATATTTAAAAATTTAAAAATCGAAAATTAATTTTAGAATTAATGCTATAATAGAGGCTGGCTGTTATAATGGAACTGGAAACTGTTAAACAAGAACCATTTTCATTGTATTCTCCACCAAAAGAGGAGAAAAAAAGAAGATTTCGATTATATACAAAGAAATGGTCAATTAAAGAGGAAATTACAATTTTGCAATATTTATTAAGAACCGTGCAAGAAAATATGGAAATAGAAGTAAGTACCTACCTAGCTATATATTTGATAAAAAGTTATTGTTAATGATTAGCTACTTTCCTGCTTTGAGCTGTAAGGGTAACTACCTACCTATTTGTGATGTTGTATTTCAATACATATTATTTTTATTTAAACAGACTTTAATTAGTTTTAAAGTAATTTAACTTATAATTTATGGAAATTAAAAATTCTACTAATTTAGAAATAATTATAACAGATTAAATGTAACAATTAGAAACACATTGATACTTCTGAATCCTTATAAATGCGAATAATTATAAATAAATAAAAAAAAACTTCAAAGCAAATTTATCTTTTTTCTATCATTAGAAACCTTCAGCAGCATCTTATTATGCAAAACTTTTAGAACAGATACCTTTAAAAAATGTTTCTGTTTCACAATTGAAAGCAAAAGTGTCAAATCTACGAAAATTATACATCAACGCAATTCAACGGATGAACAACACAGAAACAAACCAGGAGCCTGGTTCTTCCATGAATGGTAAGAGGATAACAAAATATTAGTTTAATAAATATTAAGTTTTGGGTATGTTAATATTGATGACATATAACATTTTTTTTAATTTTAGAGAATATACGACGGTATTGTCCTCATTTCGACATTTTGGACGCAATTTATGGTAACAATACATCAGATATCGACATCTCATATGCATATGATGAATCATTAGGTGATCATACGAATTCGCCTTTAGATGAAGATTACGGTTTCTTTTCTGGAAACACTGCAGACATTGAAATGGAAAACGAAAATGTTCCACAAAGAGCATTTTCTGAAGAGCCATCTGAGGAATCTGAAATGCAATTTGAAAATAATGCAAACGATAAAAGGACTCCAAAATTTAAAGACGTATTAGAAGCAACACCAGTTCCGAGAAAGAAAAAAAAGAAAAACTCTTCTGATCTTATTTCTGAGTTTCAAAAAAAAAGGGTAGAAGTCCTTTCTGAAAAAAACGAAATTGAAAAATTAAAATTTGAAAGAGAGCTAAAAATAAAAGAAGAGGAGTTAGGTTTAGAAAGAGCAAAATTTGAATTTGAAAAAAGTTTGCGTTTGAAAAAAGAGGAAAATAATAAGTTAAAGCTGGAAATTGAAAAACAAAAGATTGAAAACAATTTTAAAATTGAGATTCAAAAATTAGAAATTGAACGTGCGAAAATAAAGATTAATAAATAAATTTTTTTTCGATAAAATTGCTGATGTTTTGTTAAAGTAAATATGAGTAACTAAATTTTTTTTTTTGAGAAGTTAGTAGTATACTTTTTGTTTGTAAATATTTATAGAAAAATTCATTTTAAATTAATTTTAAAGTTTATTTTATTAATAAAAAGAAATGTAATGGTATAAAAAGCAGTAAACTTTATTTTTATATCCTTTTTTTAGCTCAGCATTATTGAAGCAATATTTGAATTAAATCTTTTCTTTTTTTAATTGCATCTTTATCCATATCTTCATTTTCTGTTTCCGTTAATTCATTTTCATTAGTTATATGAAAAGTTGAAACAAAAAAATCTAATTCATTATCATCCAAATAAGGTAAGATAATGTTATATAAAATGCAACATACTCTGATCCATTTAGTGGCAAACATATGTGATTCCTCATTCGAAATTCGAACTTTTAATTCTTTCAATGATTTAAATTTCTCTTTGAGAAATCCAAAACAATGCTCAATCCGAACCCGATATTTATTTAAGGTTCTATTGAATAGTTGTTTTTGAGTATTAAAATTTTCTTTTTTTTCAAATGGCGTTAAAACATGGGTTGTTAATCTTTGCGAAATTCCTCCTGCTATCCACTGCTCACCAGAAACGAATTTTTTTGGGTTTTTACCTATTTCACTATCTGTAAATATTTTCGTGTCATTTAAGCTGCCAGGATAACCAGTTGTAATGTGTCTAATGCGGCAGTTATAATCACAAATAGCTTGTAATTTTATAGAGTATACATTTCCTTTAGAAGAATACTTAATTTTATCGTGTATTGGCGCTTCGAAAAGTCGAATTTCAGTGCTTCCTATGTAACCAACGCAATCAGGAAGCTCATCATAAGTGTTAATAATAATTTTTTCTTTCTCTTGCTCACTTGGCCATTGTATAAAAAATTCTTCTAGGGCCAATAAGCTTTCAAAAACTCTATCTAAAAAATTATTAAATGTTATTCCAGATTTTTTCAATCATACTATCGACATTTTAGAATGAGATTTTTGTTATGGATAAATAGGTTCCTACGAACTCTTACTAAACACAATTTAGAAATGGGAAATGAAATTGAATTTTTCAATTACTAAGATAGATTATAATATGTACCTGTCACTTTATCTATAGTTCCACCATTTCCAACTCCAAACAGAGAAGCAATTTTTCCAAGAGATGAATCCTCCCCGTTTGATCCCAGCCTGTATAATACTAAAGACAGTTGAAAAGCTAGGCTGAACTGTCTGCTAGAATTTCTACCTTTGTACACTTCATGATCTTTGATGAGCTTCAAAATTAAATTAAATTGTTCTTTAGTAACACATAGCTTTGCTTTGAAACTTTCTTTGGTTAAGTTGGGTAAGGTTGATTCAAACCAATTACTCTTAGGAACACGTCTCTGAAAGCTATATCTAAACGATGAAATAATTTCTAAGTTATCATCTAAATCATCCAAAATGTCATCAACTTCAGAATCTGTACGAAAAATAAATTAAATAAATTAAAATTTTTATCTCCATGGAGAGATGAGCACTTAGTTACATGATGAATATCTATCTACCCATACCCGAATAACTCATGAACTCTAGTTCATCGGCTGTGTATTGTAATAAATCCTCCACAAGCTTCTTTTTATTGTTTCCTGGCATTATTTTTGGGCTTAATTTGTTAATTTTATTATTTAGTCTTAACTAGTTCAACTTATTTTACATTTAAAATGTAAAATATTAAGAAACTTTATTTTTACTTCTTCTCTTTCATTTGTTTTCTATAATTATGGATTTAAATAAAATAGAATCTTTCCCGCCTTTCGGTATGTACGGGCGTACGGCTACGGCCTTCCGGATCAGATTTGATATTAATTATTATTATTTACCTTTTAAATTATAAACAGAACAGGGCTGTCAAAAATAGACCGATAATTTGTAAGAAGAACTGACGTCGACTTCTTATTTACTTTTTTCCCCCTTTTTCCCCCTTTTTCCCTTGATCCAAATCCAATGATTTGTTTATTTTGGTTTCTTTTATTATATTTTTGACAGCTTTAGTGTTGCCACTACAAAATCTTTAAAAAGAATCACAAAAAAAAGAAAAACAGCCATTGTTTACATATCTTTAACAAATTATAATATTAATAACAAATTATGTTTAATACAAATTATAATAATATAATAATTCAAAGTATAATAAAAAAAAACAATAAAAAAATATCTTATCAAATTTATTAAAATTAAGTTTTTTATTTTTTTTTAACTAACAAAACACATGAGGCGTCTGTTAAAAGCACAAAAAAATTTAACCTGTTAAAAACTTTTAACCTGGTAAAAAATATTTGCTGGTGCTGGTATTTACATCAATACGTCAAACATCTTTTCCTCTTATAATTTAGTTTGCAAAAATAAACAAAAATTTTCAAATAAAATTATTTATATTATTGTTTTACAATTTTTATAATTGATAATTTTAAAAAAATTGAATGGCCATGGCCACCATTCCTGCAGATCAATCGAAAAAAACTAGAATTCGAGTATGTACCAAAAAGTGGACAACACGAGAGGAAATACAAGTGTTAAAATATTTATTAACAATAGTTCGGAATAATTTATATCTAGAGGTGAGTGTTGAGTGAGTATAATATGACTGACTACTGTGATTCTAAATCAAATGGTGAGCCACTTTTCTTAATTGCGGAATCAAGTAGGTGGGGTCAAATTTTGATCCACAGATTTTAAATAGCCAACACCTCCAGTAGATCTAGTAGAATACTAGATAATCAGATAGTATATGTCTATCTATAATTATTGTGTTCAATCGTTAAAATTTTTTTCATTTTAGAAACCATCAGCAACAGTTTTTTATGCAAAACTTCTGTTAGAAGTTCCATTGAATGTGACTATAGCTCAGATCAAAGCAAAAGTGTGGAATATGCGAAAATTATATTCAAGTGCTATTCAATGGAAAATCAACACAGGAGCAGATATGGAATCTGAATCAGTAAAAAGTGTGTATAGGAACCTTTAATAATTAAATATCTCATTCTTTTATATTATGAATTTTTTTCAAATATGTTTATAAAGCTAGTTGATAATTTTTTTCAGATCATATTACGAAAATTTGTCCACATTTTGATATTTTAAGCAAAATTTATGGTGCGAAGAAAGAAACCGATAACTTTTCTTATAAATCTGATGAACTTGTGGTAATGAATCCATTAGAAGAAGATTCTGTTCACTTTAGCAGTGACGCACCAATTGAAAGCAACGCAATTCAACAAGATGGTAGTTCTGAAGAACCGTCCGAAGATTCTGAAATTCACTTTGAAAAATTTGAAAATACTTCAAAATTTAAGAAATTAAAACCCTCAATATCTCAATATAATTCAAATTCAAGAAAAAGAAAGAAGAATGCATCAGATCTTATTTCCGAATTTCATAAAAGAAGGATTGAAATTTGTTCACAAAAAAATGAACTAGAAAAATTAAAATATGAAAGTGAATTGTTACTGAAAGAAAAACGATTAATTTTAGAAAAAGAAAAATTTGAATTTGAAAAGAATATACAATTAAAAGAAGAGGAAAATACAAAATTTAAGCTAGAGATTGAAAAACAAAGAGTCGCCAATAATTTTAAAATTGAACAAGAAAAATTGGAAATTGAACGTGCTAAACTTAAAATTGCTAATAAATAAAAACTTATATTTAATTTTTATTTTTTATTATTTTTTTTCTTATTTATGTATTTGAAAGTTGTAAAGTAATTATATGTGACTCTTGTAATGATAAAAATGAATTGATTTTTGGTTTATTATATTTTAAAATAAATTCTATTTTTGATATAAAGTTCTTTTAATATTTCATATTTTCTGGAATAAAATATTTAGCGAAACTTCGAGCGGGACATTCTCAGTACCAAATTGATACATTTTAAAATAGAAAGAAATTTATCTGTAATATTTTAATTAAATACTTTGTGGATTATTTTAAAATTAAAACTATTCTTTAATTTTTTTTTGTACGACTTCATACAAATTTATTTCTTATCCATTGTCCAAAAGTACAAATATAATCTTATATAACTGGCAACATCGACTTAACCTTGTTTTTGTGCCAATTCACGTGCTTTAGCTCTTTCTAATTTAGCGATGCGAGCTAAACTCTTTGAACCCAAAATGCCACCACCCCAGTGACGACGAATTTCATCATGACGATCATTATAATTCGTCTTGACTGCTTCAACAACTTTACCCAAATTAGCTTTATCATTTGGATCAACTGAAGTTAAAGCAACACAGGTGCATGTTTTACGTCGTACTAAAAGTCCCAAACGTGCTTTACCCTTAACAATGCAATACGGTACTCCCATTTTACGGCATAAAGCTGGTAAGAAAAGAACCAACTAAAAATAGAAAGTTAAACATTTATTTATTAATATAATATTGAAAATAAAAATATATTTTTTTTGAAATTCAACAAAATCAATTCTCAGAATGTCTATGACCACATTTTCAATTGAGCTTTATTTTCTTTTGAAAATATTTCTAGTTCACTGTTCAGTTGAAGAAATTAAACATCATTGAATAAAAATAATCGTAGCACCAACCCGTTAGATTTTTTAGGTCTACAAATGTTCCACAATAGAAAAATGAAGATTTTAAATTTTATCAAAAAAAAAAAATTAATCTTAATTTCGAACGGAATATATTAGGTACAACAATTATTGGTACTAAGCCAGATTTGTTTTTAAAATTGTGATGAAGTTATTTAATAATTTTAATAATCCTATATATAAGCACAAACTACTAGCAAACGATAAAAAAAATGAACTAACTTCAATTGGATCTACATCATGAGCAATCACTACTAATTGGGCTTTCTTTTGTTCAACCAATTTTGTAATTGTATTTGTGCCGGATCTTATAAAAAGTGGCTTTTTCTTGGGCTGGACACTTTTTCCTTTAGCTTTTGCTTCAGCAATTTTCTTCAAACGTTGTTTTTTAGCCAAAACTGATTCTGGGCGATATTTCTCTAGTAATTTGAATAATTTAACAGCTGTTGTCTTGTCCAATGTTTGACTGAACTGATTGATTGGCGGTGGTACTTTCAAACGTTTTTGCAAAACAGTTTTTTGACGTTGAGTTCGAATGTATTTTGGCCATTTGACAAAACGAGATAAATCACGCTTTGGTTGGACATTTTGACCTAAAAGGAAATTATATTTCTTAAAATTTTTATGTATTAATGGTTATAGGTATATATTTTTAAATGTCTTAATTTGGCGCATCCATAAGTATTTATTTGAAATTTATTTAAAACTATTCTCAGAATGTCAATGACCACAATTTCAATTGAGCTTATTTTCTTTTGAAAATATTTCTAGTTCATTGTTCAGTTGAAGAAATTCAACATCATTGAATAGATAATCTTGGCACTAATTCGTAAGAATTTTTAAAAGTAGAAATGCTCAAAAATATAAAAATGAAGAGAAATCAACTTTTATCAAAATTAAATTTATTCTTAATTTCGAAATACAAATGAAGTTAAAAATAATGTATAAACAATTATCATAACCAATGGTGGGATTTAGCCGGATCGTACAGATTCGCACGAACTATTTCCTAAATTTTTTAGGTTCGTAAGAACCAGCTGAAATTGCCAAAAGTTCTCGCGAATTAAGAAAAGAACAATTTCTTTCTGCGTTCAGATCTTCAAAGTTTTTTTATTTGTTTATTTTGTGATTTAGATAAACGAAGATATAAAAGATATATATAATACTAGGAAAAGTAGAAAGATAAGTGCTGGGAAGCTTTATGGAATTACGTTAAAAAAAATAAATAAAAATTCCAACAAAACAAAAACTTACCAATGCCAAAATTTTTTGGTCGCTTCTCAAATAATGGATTCACTATCTTCGTTACAACCGGTTTCTTAACAGCCAATGGAGCTGGTGCAACCTTTTTGGTTACGGGCTTCTTCTTCTTAATTGGCTAAAATAAGTAAATAAAAAGTTCAAGTTAATTTTCTATTTTTGCTCTGCTTATTTCCTAGCATTATACGACCAATTACTCATGATTTTAATAACCTGTCATCTTCATTATTTGAGTAAAAAAGCACTCATTTAAAAGACAATGTGTTCATAATCGACAATATCTAGGTACCAACCTATGCGGCTATATTCATTACCCGAAAGCAAATCAAAATTAAAACAAGTTTTCGTTGCTGTTTCAAGTGACTTCTTACGATTTGGTTTTTGGGACCTTCATTGTTAAGGAACTGCCCCGTTGAACGATTATTTATTAAGAATTTTATTCAGGCTTCACAATGGTATTGTACCTAAACCTATCATATCATGGTGATAATAGGTACCTACAGTGTTTTTTTTTCTACCTCTTTTTTTAAGATTAAAGAAAGGAATTTATATATATTTTTTTAAATCAACTAAATTACAGCGTAAAAAAATATTCATTAGTTTTTAAAATAAAAAAAAAAAATCTACACGAGTCCACCCAAACCGAAAAAAAACATTGAATTATTGATTGAACTCAAAATTTTGGTCTGCCATATTTCCCACACTAAATAATTTCTTGTTTTTAAATCATCGAATAAAATATAAATTAAATACCTTTTTAACGACCATTTTTAATTATTTTTTTTTGGAAATTATTTATTAATTTTCCGAAAAGTCTCAAAAAAATGGACTTAACACACGTGGAAAAACTTGAAAAAAGAACGAAAACGGAAAAAGATATTTACGGCTGTCAAAATTAAAAAAGGAAAGCTATATTATTTTTGGTTTGTGATTAATTGCAAATGCGAGATAAAAATAAAATTACGTATAAAAATTAGTGACATCTCTACTGCCTGAAGTAGTCTACAGTTTCTTGAGTGTAAATTTTTTTTTAATATAAATATAAACACTCACATCTTGTTGTTTGAGTATGTATTTTTTTTATTTTTAATTTTTTATACAAGTTTGATATTAACCGGCTTCCCACAGCAGTGTCGAACTTAATATCAAAACACTTACGATTGCCAGGTATTCGGTATTGAACCGGACAGTCCGTTAATTCAACTACTTGTCCGGTAGGAAAAAATGGGAAGGACCGGACATACATTTGTCCGGTATTCCACCCGATGCTTATTATTTTGCGGAAAATACAATTGATTAGATGTTTTTTATGTTTCCACATTCTTCTAATTTCAGGTATTTTTTTTTTGTCGCTCAAATGTTTTGATTTAAGTACAAGTAAACGGTCAAAATGGTATAACAAATTTGAAAACGTTGAAATTTAAATTTTTTTACTGCAGCAGCCTTCATTTTGTTTTATTATTTCAAAATTTTGTCTGGTAATATTTAAGGTTTCATCTGGCAACCCTAAAAACACTTCAATTCAGGTTGTGCGTGTTTGTTTTTGAGAAATTGCTATGAAGGAAACCTATAATGGGTGTATAAATTCTGAGCAACCGAAGTTAAAATATAATTTTGTTTATGCATCATAATTCCGATAATTGTTGGATAAATTATAGCCCCAAATTGTCTGAATTGTGACCGTAGGTGATCTATAGCCAAAAAAATAACTTAGCTTTCCTCCGCTCCTAACGCAATTAGCAAACTCGTGCAGTTTAGATTAAATTTTTAACAGTTCGTGTAGATTATAAAGATAACAAGTGTAGTGTGCGTAACTTATTTAATGACTCCGTGACGTCATAGAATGCACTAAATCAATTTCAATTCGAACTAAATTTGTTTTTTTGCATTATTAATAATAAAAAGAAACATATAAAATTGCATAGAGAAGAATTTTTTTATTTTTTTTTTCAAAATGTATTCAACAAAATAAAACTTTATTTTATTAATTATTTTTTTATTTTCAAATAAAAATGTCTCATGCAGTTGTGGTTTGGGAATTTGAATCTCGAGGAGGTAAATTGAAAAATAAAATTTTTTAGTAATTTTTTTTTCACTGAATTTGGAAGAACTGGATATTATATGGAATGGATGAATGGAATGGATACCTTAATTTTATTGCTTTATTTGTTTTTTTTTCGTCTGTCATCAAATTTCTAATTTCATTGAAAAAGAAAGAAGTTCATTGTTCCTTCATAAATAACACCATTCCCCATTAATTAACAGGTAGACTTGATTTTGTGCAGGAAAAAGAAAATTTCAATTAAAATAAAAAAAAAAAACAAATTTTCTTGCACTATCGCTGCTATGCTTTGTTCTGATTCTGAATGTCGAAAATTACAAGACAAGAAGTTCTATTTCACGTTATTTATTTTTATTTTTTTCTAACGATTCCAATGAATCCTAAATTGATTAAATGAAAAATTTTATTTTTATTTTTTTGTAGGTAAATGGCTCCCTTACACACCAGCAGTGTCACAGCACTTGGAACGAGCACACGCAAAAAAATTAACCAGAGTCTTACTTTCCGATGCAGATCCAGCTCTTGAACAATTTTACGTTAATGTTCGGACAATGGTAATGTCCTAATGTCAATTCAATTGTTAATTGTTTACTTATATCTACTAGACCAGATACTATACAAATACTTAATATACCTACCAGTATTTCAAAAAAGTTTACATTTCTTTATTCCCTTTTTTTTCATTATAGATCCAATCGTGTGACGAAGCTGAGGATATTCTCAATGTTAGGAGAAAATTTTATAAACCTAGTTCACCAGCTGGAAAGGGCATAAAATGGGAATGGATAGGGCAGAGTGGAGAATCTCATCCATATAATATGGGAATTCAATGCATTGTTGAAGAATTCTGGGCAAAGGTAAAAGAGTAAACATTTTTTTTAAGTATCAAAAAAAAAATTCAATAATTTTCTTTATGTCTAGGGAGAACAAACTTTAGATTTAACTAAAACTAGCATAGGTCTACCTTACACGATTAGTTATTGCAATATGACACAAATAAGACAGCCAAATGGGCCAGTTAGGAATATAAGAAGAACTCATCAAGCACCATATCCGCTTGTTAAAATAACAGCAGCACAATCTGTGCTCCTTAATGGTAAGAGATTTATGTTATTTTATGGCAATAATATGAAATGTTCTGCTCTTCGGACGAATTATAGATTATTCATTCCTGTCTTAGAAATTTGATTATTGAAATGAAACTTTGTTAAAATCAGTACTAAATGTAATTGGTGGCATGACAAATGTAATCCAAAATATAAAAAACTCTTAATAAAAACATTTTAAAAATTTATATATTCTTAATTTTTGTATTCCTTCATGCTTTCGACATTCCAGTTGACCAAATGGTAATGTGTCCAAATTATTGAAAAATCATTTATTTTTTGTTCTGAAAAAAAGGGTATTCTTTTAATTAGTTTTTTTTTTACAGCTCCCTCACTAGTAGACAGACAAAAGGCGCGATCACCAAAAATGCCCCCAAAACCACATCCAAAACCTCGCCATTTGCAATCGAATGCAATTCACTCATCTAATTCATCAGTTTCATCGATTTCATTGCCATCTAATTCACTTCAAGCTCATCATTCTCAACAACACACCTCTAAACAGCAAAGGCCAATAAAAGCAACCAAAAAATTTTCTGATTCTTCTTCAGCTACCACTAATCTTGCCAGACAGATTTTAAATAATTTAAATATTTTTGGTCATAAACATGGTATGAATTCTACACCACCAGCAAATCATTTGGTGACTCCAGTTCCAGGATCGGCTTCCGCATCAACTTCTCAATCATATAGCAGATTTTCACACTCGAATTCTTTGACAGCATCAATGAACAGTCGAAGCTCAGATGGTTCTCATCGTAGTCGAATGTCTTCACATCGATCAAGGTCCAGAACTCGTGCTTCTGATACAGATACTGGAAGTTTGAAGTCAATTCGACGACCTAGTGTTGATACTGTTTCAACGTATTTGAGCCATGGCAGTCATGATAGTAAAGACAGTTTTAGAAGTAGAAATTTTGCAGCATCTGTAAATGATTTGCTTGATTGTTCGATTGGGTCAGATGAAGTTTTTTCGTCACCTCAACCACCACCTCTACCTCCTCTCGGGCCCCAACAAATTCACTCTCGAGATGCTATTGCTGGTTCAATTGTTGGAGTTGATGCTTCGAGCGATATGATTAGTCGTTTTGTAAAAGTAATTGAGCCACCAAAGTTTCCAAATGCACAACCTTGTCCTATTTGTTTAGATGAATTAGTTCTAGACCAACAAAATCCTGCAATATCGTTGAGCCGGTGTCAGCATTTGATGCATTTACAATGTCTTAATGAAATGATTATAAGTTTACAAAAAGAGCCATCGAAGGTAAAAACATTTTGTAAAAATGTCTTACTTAGTGGTAAAGCATTTTTTGTTTTTTTTTTAAGAATTTATATATTGAATGTCCAGTTTGTGGAATTATTTATGGCGAGAAAATTGGTAATCAACCTAACGGTTCAATGTCGTGGGTTATTATTCCCAAATCTTTACCTGGGCATGATGGTCTTAATACTATACAGATTGCTTACAAGTGGGTTTAAATTATTATAAAAATTAGTACTATTAGTAGCATATCTTGAAAAATATGTTTTTTTGTTTTTGTTTAAAGCTGAGATATTAATATTATTTTAAATACATTGCAGCATTGCATCTGGAATCCAAACTATTGAACATCCTCATCCAGGAAGAGCATTTTTTGCTGTTGGATTTCCACGGATTTGTTATTTGCCAGACTGTCCTCTAGGCAGAAAGGTTTTAAGATTTTTGAAAATAGCATTTGATCGAAGATTATTATTTTCGATTGGTCGTTCAGCGACAACAGGAAGAGAAGATGTTGTTATATGGAATAGTGTTGATCATAAGACCCAATTTAATATGTTTCCAGATCCTACGTATTTACAAAGATGTATGCAACAATTACTGCATTTGGGTGTTATCGATTGAATTGTAAGCAATATTGTCAGATAATGTGATAAAAACTCATAAAACAATTTACAATCATTTTCAACAAAATAATTTAAGTTTCTAATGGGCATTTAAATTATTTTTAAAGACTTATGCGATTGCCATTAATGAGTCTGCTTAGTTTTATTACTACTTAAAAGTATTATTTAGTAGTTTTAAGAAATATTTTAGCAATAACAGTTCTTCCAAGTATTTTTTTTTTCAATTTTATTGTATTTATTTTTTTAAGAATATTTGAATCTAGGATTTGAAATCGATTTAAGAACAAATTAAACAAAATAAAAGTAACAACTATTTAGGTAGGTTTAGAATTAAATCAATAATAAAGTATCCTTATTTTTATAAAAAAAAACTTTTAGTTAAAAATATATTTTTGGAAAGGATATCGACGCTATAACTGCATCAATTCTTGAAAAATTTAAAATTAAAGTCGATCACAGTTTTATTTTATGGAATTTTAAGTGACAATTAAAAAGAATTTTTTTTAAAGTATCATTTTAATGTTTCAGTTGTAATTACATTTTTTAATAAGTTATGATAATATTTTGATATTTCCAATAACTTAGAATTTGGCTTTAAATTTTTATATAATATAAGTTCTTTTAATTCGCTATATTTTTTATATAAATTTAAAAAATTAAAATTTTTAACGTAAAATTGTAATTTTTTTTTTTTGTTCATTGAGTATATCTTACTTTGAATGACAAAAATATAAATTTTAATACATATAGATATAGATTTATCATAACAATTAATATTTTTTTAATTTGGATCAATACTGTGATTTTATATATATGTAATTCCAGTAAAAATTTGCAGCTAATAAGAATTTAATGAAAAAACATTAAATTAGTATTTTTATAAATTAAAATTATAGATTACACTATTTGGTAAAAAAATTCAAAATATTATAAGAAACTATTTTTTACAAAACCATTATATATTTTATATAAATAAATTTTTCGAATAAATTTTTTTCAATAGAACAAAAAAGTAATAAAATAAAGTGTTTATTTATTTTCAAAAAATTTTCAAGTCTCAGTTTTTGTGGGTTTTTCATTAAATTAAGTTATGCTGGAAACGTAATCAGAACTATGAAGATATTTTTAAACATAACAAGCCATTATAATGTGGGTTAGTGGTCGGCAGACGGTCGATTGCGATTGCAACGCTTTTGAGGGTCGATCGAGAGAAATATTAATTTATATTTTTCTATTATCGATTTGGCCTGTAAATGGTTGAGAAAATACAGTTGAGACAAAACCCATTCAATAACGTTGCACTATAAAATATTTAAAAAATGAATGAACAATTATTATGAAAGTAAACTGATTTTGTATAAATTGATTTTATAGATACATATACAATACATATATCCAATAATTATCTAAAAACTAATGATTGTCGAATATCCGAAATTCATACCTTTGTATCTATTTTCTTATTTAAATGTTTATTTTTTGGCAAAGTTAGGGTTTACTTACCATATAAATAAAGAGAGAGGACTCTCGAAATTTCTCATTCAAAATTTTTAGTTTAATTTTAGAATACATTTCTATCTTTATACTTTAACATTGCGTTCAAATTTGAATTGTAATGCGAAAATATGAAATATTTATTTTACTTATTTAGTTTAGTTTTAATTTTTTTTTTAAATTATAAAGTTTATTTTTGTATGTGACTTTGCTTTAATTAACTAATATTAATTTTTGATTAATAGTGTTATCTCTAACTTGGATTTTTTATATGTCATTAAGAAATATTTTATTTATGATTAACAGTATGAATAACTTTTTTTACTATTTTATTTAAACGAAGACTCATGTGATTAGAATTTGACTCAATTTGACTTAATTTCATTGAAATTAAAGTGATGTAACATAAAACAAAACATTATAAAAACATAATATGTGTCATCTTCGTAGTATATAGTTTGAATTTCGGCCGAATTTTTTCTGTATAAGCAATATTAGAAATTTCTATGTTTATGAAACTGCCCAAGGCTAGAATTCCTAATTAAGTCTAAACATGAATTTATGATTATATTAAATTAAAGTTTCAATAAAACAAAAGGATTACTAGAAAACTGCTGACTTCAGATTTATATTTTCAAGTTTTCTTGTTAACTCTACCAAACAACTAATATCCGCTTTGGTATGTAGGCCCAAAAATAAAAATACCAAAAAAAAATTACTAAAATAAATTACTAAAAATAAACCCGTAAAGGTCTCTAGGAGTTTGAGGGAGTGGGCAAACTCAAAGATCGTCGCACTATTGATAGTTTTTTGGGTGGTAGCATGTTTGATAAAAATCGTTTAAGAATATGGGAAAACTCTATTATCAATTATCATCAAGTATTGAAACTGATTTATTTTTGTATTATAATCAGTAGTTTAAATTCTACTCTAGTCATGAATAAGGCAAAAGCTTTTCTAACCTTGTAAGACGAACTTGCATAAAACTAACAGAAGAGCCTTCTAATATATACTGTACTCAAATGTGCTTTGACACGCTCGTGAAATGTTACATTTCTCTACTTAAGTTTTATGGGGAAAATGAATATTCAAACATTCAATAACAATTTAATGTCCCTTTATAAAAAAAATTTTTTTTTTTCTTATGTCGTCATACATTTTTCTTTATTTGGAAAATCTGGTTCAAGGCTTTCGACTCTTTTTTTTTCTGTTTTCAAATAAATAAAACCTGGACAGGCGTCATTTAAAAAGATAAAAAAGTAAATTTTCTTTTTTTTTTTTATTAAATTATAAAACAATTTTAGTACATTGAATATGAAAGCTGATTTAAAAGTTTTGGATGTACCTTTTAAAACTGGGATTTTTTTTGGAGCTGGTACAAAGTTTTATAAAACTTTCTTGAAATATTCTTATAACTAAAATAAAATTCAAATCTGAAATAATATCAAAATAGAATTTTATTTCAAAGTTTGTTTCTTCAGTCTTTTGTTTTGTCGTTAAGAAAGTATAGAAAAAATAAGAATTTGTAAAACTGTATATGTAATTCATTCAAGCTTTTTCGATTCACTATATTCTTATGTTGTACTTTTACACTATATTATGCTATTATGCTGCTATTACACTACGTAACAACATGCCACTGTAGGAAAAATTAATTTTTTGAATCATGTTTGATAGGAATGCATGACAATTTCCAGCTTAAAGTTTAAAACAAATTTTGTGTTAAATTCTATACTCGAAAAGTTTTTTGAAATTAAATATTTCCATATAATTTTGTAGTTTTGCTCTAATCGTAATCAAAAACTCAAAATTAAAATGTACAATTTCTATGTATAGTAATGAAGTATAATAATGAAAAGTTTTTGAACTGCATTATGATTGTCCATCCTAGTACTTTTTCAATATATGTTATTAATAATGGTATTGCATTTTCTTAAATAAATTTAATAATACTTCCATTTTTGGAAAAACAGATTCATGATTTTTATGTTTTTATTAAACTTTTTAGTGGCAATATTTCTTCTTAATGCAAAAAAAAAAGAAATACATTTTATCATTCTTGATTTATTTGGTGAATATTTTTTTCTTTTTTTAAGTTTCTTTGAAATCGAAAAATTAAAATTGCAAATTGAATAACCTAAATAATGAAACTGGTGGCGCATCGATTAAAGGCTTCCTACTATTATTGTTTTCAATCCACTTATGTATTTATTATACAATCAATTTAAGCAAATTTGGTAGGTTTTTTTTTTAATTAATGAAATATTTTTGGAGACGAGTTAAGTTCGAATTTGGAGCTACAATACGAACATCATAAAGACGTCATTGAGTGTGTTCGTTTGCTAACAATTTAATAAATTTGTGTGTGTATAAGAAAAAGTATGCACTTTATTCCATATATTATGCTTAATAAATTGAATTTTAGATAGTAAGTAATTAAAAGTTTAAACAAATTTTTTTTTCTTAAAGAATTTAGGACTTATAATTTTCATTAAAATCTTAAAACCCTGGTCAGTATTAAAAAAAACCACTTTTCATATTCAGTTCAATTAAGGATAATTAATTAATTTTACGAATTTAACATTTGCATTATTAAATAAATATTTAAAATTAAATGAATGAAGAAAATTGTATTATTTTTCTCATGTTCATATCTGATTAATATAAAATATACATAAACGCACGGCACATTATGTATACATATGTACGTAATTTATTTATATATATAATATCTATATATATTTAAATGTATTTATTTCATTTATTGTGCACAATTTTTTTTTTTTATGATGTTTGCACTTGGCATTTTTAACCATTTATGGGGTATTTTAACTACTTTTATGTACATAACAACTATCTCGAATAAATAAAAAAAAATGAGATAAGGGATATTAAAATTATCTTAGGGTTTGTTTGAGAAAAAAAAAAAACAGAAGTGTTTTAATGAATATTAATTTAGATTCAACCTCACGTCAATGTAGGTAGACAGTAATGTAATATATAGACATAGTTACTTAATAGTATGTATATTATTAAGAAATTGAAATAAGATAAGTATAATAATACAGAAAATCAATGAATAAAGCCTCAACATTTTTGCTAATTTTTTATGATTATTGAAGGGTCTTATCATGTTGTAGTTTGTAACAATTACTTCTTAGGTACAACATTATTATCAATAAGAACTTATTAGTTGATCTAATAAAAAAGAAAATTGCAGAAGAAAACATTATAAAATATCGATAGTTCGACACATAAAATAAATAGTGTTAGTTAGTTATTATAAAATTACACATTCCCTAAAATGTTCGTTTCATTAACGATTCTTATGATTTGATTTTTATCTAGTTTCAGATGTATCACTTTATTTTTTATTTGAAATTTAATTTGAATTTAATTTTGTTGTAAGAGTCGCTTTTCATAATGAACTTTATATTTTTAATTAAATTTAGGAATCAAATTAAATTATAACTCTTGCGATTTATAAAACAAAATAAACTAAATTCGAGTTTTTTTGTGAGAAATTATGACTATTTTATAAATATTTTTTATTCAATTTCTTAGTCCTTTTATGATAATTGCTTGTTCCTCACAAAAAATCGAGAATTCATCTAAAAATCTATATAAATAAAAATTGAAGCTTTCGTTGGTAAGCACAGCACATAACTTCAACTTGAGAACGTCTGAACCAATTTGGCCAATTTTTTCTTTTCAATGTTCTTAATAGCCCGAGAAAGGTTTTTAGGGAGAGAAAAATTGGAAAAACTAGGAAAATTAAGGAAAGATTAAAAGTAATTTTTTCTAAGGGATTTTTTTATTAACTCCCTGAATTTAACTCTTATTTATAAAGAATATGGCCTAAAGTAAAAACTCTTAATTGATCTTAAAATCAACACATGTATGCATTTATTACAAGAACTAACCTAACCGAAGATATATAATATTATTGGATGCTTACAATATTAATGTTAGATGATTTTTTTTTATGCTGAACTTGCATTTTCATTAATAGCGTTACTATGTTGTAGTTTTAATTTTTTTATTTTTTTTAATTTATATATAGATATACATTTATAATTTCCCAATTTCTTTCTATATAGAAAAATAATATAAATAAAAAAAAATAAAATTTTTTTTTTGTTTTTGAATTAAAATAGATAAACAAAATTCTGAAAAACCTATATGATTTTTAAAGTTTGTAATTTTTATTTCAGTTGATAATATCTATCGCGTTTGGTCGGTTCTACTACTCTCAGTTGAAAAATAATAAAAAAAAAAAAAACTAAAATTTGTTTTAATTGCTCACTTATCGATTACAAGTGTTTCTATTCTAATGTACAACAATTTAATGAAGTTTCAATAAATAAGAATTTAATATATAATTAAGAGAATAAATTAAATGCATAAAATATCAAAGTACCTATCTATACTTATAAAAATTTATAAGCCGGGCGCATTAGATTTTGAAAATTTTGAACAAAATATGTACCTATATTAAAAATGACTTAAAATATATGAAAAACGAAAAAAAACTGAAATTTTAGAAATTTTATTTAAAAGCTAAACAAATGTGAACTCGAACTTCTTTAAATAAAATAAAAAAAAAGTGAAAATTATTAAAATTTGATTTACATAAATATTCACTGTTGTAGGGTTTTCATATATTTATAAAAAAATAATAACAGCTGTTCAAAAGTAAACAAACACTTTCATAGCTATTTTAATAATTTAATAATATGACTGAAAAAATAAAATCAACTACATATATATAGTTTTAATAGTGATAACAAAAATTATATTTCGATTTGAATAATTTTCCTAAATAAAAAGACAAAAACTTCTATTAACATTTTACAATTACATTTAATTTTTTTTTGTTATTGTTGTTCAATGTAATCTTACACTTTGATTTTGTTTTTCAAGTATATCTTATTCACAAAACGTACATATATGTAAAAACTTTAATTAAATAAAATAAAAAGAAATTAATAAAAATATAGAAATAAAAAATCAGAATTATTATTAAAAAAAAATAAAAAAGAAGAGAACGCAACAATAAATTTGTTTTATTACAAAAATTTATAAATTTTGCGGTTTTTATTTGTGGTTAGTATAAAAATGATATAATATTTATATATATATTTTTTTAATTTAATTTGACATAGATAATAAAATTATTATTTAGAGAATATTGTAAATTCTTATTTTATAAAATTCTTGATTCAATGAAAAATATTTTTTTTAAATATGTATTTGAGTTTTTACAAAAATCACTACAAAGCTTCTTTAACGCATCGGAAAAGTAGTGTTTTTCACTGGCACGGTTAATTATAAGTTTGTAAAGAAGGACATTGTGTCATCAAGCTAAATTTTGCTTGTGCAGCGACGAAATTTAAGCTTAGATGATCATTCAACATAATGATGAACATCCAAAAATTATCTCATTCAAGATAAGAAGATTGTTCATTTGAAGATTTTTCTGAATAATGCATATTTTTAAAAACGAAAAATTAATAACTTTAATTAACCATTTTTCTTTGTTCGCGTTCCAATCTCTAACATTGGCGTCACTGTGTACTCATTTTATTTATATGTATATTATCAGGGAAATTCATTTCAATATTCTATAACATAAGTGTAGTGCAGTATCATATTCGAAAATAGGTATCTTAAATTTGTAGTAATAAAAGATATATAATCTTATCATTTTTATATATCTTAAAATCTCAAAAGTAACAAATTTTATTAGATAAATTAATTTTCTGATAAGAAATATTTTTTTTTCTTCCAGTAGAGATTAATTAAATTAAGAAATAAAAAAAAAAATATTTTTTTTTCAACACAAACAAAACAAACTTATTATGCAAAAAAAAAATTTAATATTCAGCTGTGCAAATTATTATTTACTATACATACATACAATATTTAGATAATATTGAATTGGATTATAAAATTTGCATTAATGAAATTTTTTAAACAATTTTAATTTTTATATTAAAATCATAATGTTTATCTGTACATTTGTGACATTCAAATAATATTATAATTTTTGATATGGTTGTTTACGTTGCTGAATTTTTGGCTTTTTATAAAATGTTGATATAAATTGGAACATATATGTAGAACATATATAGAACAAAAATTAAATGTTTAGTTTTCAGAATTTTTGATAAAAAATCTTTGTATCGAATGATGTTGGGGTAAAGAATTTTTTTATTTTTTTTAAGCTATACAACTTGTCCTAATTTACTAAAATGATAAACCAACATAATTATGTGTACAAACTAACATATCGGCCTTGCCCTTGCTTAAAATATCACTCATATTTTTCTATATACAATAAAAATTAAATAGTTATCTTTTTTTTTTGTACTTTTCCATTTTCCAAATTGTTTTTTTTTTTTTTTTTTTTTTTTTTAACAAAGTTTTTCTAATTTTCTGTCGAAGTTTGAAATTTTATTTTATGTCATTTAAAAAAGTAAATTTTTAAACCATGAGTTATTAAAAACTTTGAACGATCAAAAATAAATAAATACAAAAAAAAAAAAACAATACAAAATTAATTTATAAGTAAACTTCAAATTCATTTTAAAGATGACCAAAATTCCCAGTATTAGAGTACCAACACATGATTCAAGAAAAAAAACTGAAATTGTCAGAAGAACTATTACAAAGCAAAATAGAAATTTGAAATTAACTGATCTACCCAATGAATTGCTTGAAACTATAATAACATCTGTTTCTTCGGTCGGTGATAGGAATTCAATACGTAATGCATGCCAACGTTTTAAAGAAATTGATGATTCAAATAATGCTAGAACCTTAAGAAAAATAATTCGAAATTTTATTGCTATTTATATGAAGGCTGGATGTATTGAAAAACCATTAATTTTGCCTGATAATTTTACAAGACATTCAATTGAAGATTATTTAAGAAATTTTTATAATCGGCCAAGTATAGCAAATTCGCCTAACAAAAATCTTCTACTCATTTTAGCATTACTTGATACATGGAAAAAATTAAAAAATTGCAAAGAAATTGAATTGTCATCAGTGTTTTTTTCAAATTCCGAAATTACTTTAAAATTGGAATGTACACTATTTAATTCTTATCCAATATTTTATTTATTTTCGTATCGATATAGAATTTTGATATTATTATTACAAATAATTTTGGCCAATGAAATTGGAATCAATGCAGAAGGATTAGTGAATGAAGCAGACATTGGTCGAATTCATTTTGAATATCGTGTAATAAGTTATGTTGTTACAGGGACAGAAGGTTTTTTGGAATTATTAAGAAGATTTTACGAAAATGATGAAATTAATTTTGAATCTATTTCAAATTTTCAATGTCATTTAACTTTTAAAGTTGATTATTTTACAAATTATGGGTACTTATTTATACCTGTAACAATTTATCGAGGAATATTTTAAATAAAAATTTAAAAAAAGTGTTACATTTACATAATAAACACGTATAATATATATTATTAAATAATTTTTTGTTATTTAAAGCATTAGGTTTGTCAAAAAGTAATCAATGAAAAATTTTCCAACATTATAACGGAGAAAAATATTAATAATTTTTCATACATTTTGAGATATTCTAATATTCTCAACGTAATTTATAATTGATGAACCTGAAAGCTGCGAAATGTCAAAATGACCTATTCTTCACAATTTCGTATATTAAAACTTTTTTTTACAATATTTACTCGTGCCAGTACTTTCCAAGGGCTCATATATTGCATAATGCAGGTCGTTGTTAAAATTATTTACTATATATGAAAATATGTATATAGTGTTTGACGAAATTTAAATTAACTTAAATTTGCAAATTGATCGTTTGTCTATTATTTAGAATTTTAGATATATCTTACACACTGACTTACTTCATCGTCTTCGGTTTCTGATTCTTTTAAATCTGCGCAATATCAACACTTAAGTAATATTGTTTCACATTCAAAGAAAAAAACTTAACATAATTGTTTTAATTAAAATTGAATAACAAATTGATTAAAAAAATAACATTTTAATAGAATAATTGTCTTTTCTTGAACGTTAAAAAAAAAGAGGGTGGGAAGATTTTTGCAAATTATATCGTAATAACCAAAAATGAAGAATTGAATCTGACACATTAAGAATAAAACGTAAGCCAATTAATATTTTTTAATTAAATATATGATCATTATGGCCTTAACATTTCAAGGCGTTTTTTTACTGTATTGCTGAGGAGGTTCACTGTATCGCTTGTGTAAGTTTGGCCGCCACTCTAAACTAACCAGTCCATATCCACTTATGAATTCTAACTTTTGATAAAAAATTTATTAATTTGTACATAAATAGAAAATAAAATAAGACGCAGACCATTTTATCTATGTATATAGAAGACTTTCGTCCGCAACTGCAAAACATGGAAGGTATCTGAAAGCATGTGCTTTACAACATCCATCAAGCATTGTCTTCCTTTATTCAAGTATATACTTAAAATTTCCAAAAAAATATTCGTATAAAATATAATTGCTAAATTTTTACTTGCTAAATTTATGAATATTTAAAATAAAAAGTTATGAATTATTAGCTGATAGTCACATGTCAACTTCAAAATAAAGACTGAAACTTAATTTCTATGCGGTTCTAATATATGTAATTTATAAAAAAAAAAACAACTTAATTTCGTTTTAAAAATATTAGGTATATCTTACTAAAAAACTAAAAATATATATGATTGAAATTGTTTCTAATGGCGGGCGGGTGGTTTTATTATTACTTACTTAAGGAAACGAAATTTTTAACAATTAAATTAGTGAAAATTTTCAAATTTTATAAATGTGTATAATGAATAATGATATTTATTTTTTAAAACCTACACATTTTTGACATTGAATAATACTAATCAAGGTAAAATTATAAATTACAAAAAAAAAACAAAAATTTGAGGATAATTTATGAAATTGCTGCGAATTCATATGAAGTTTTGAAAAGAAATTATGAGAGAGCAGATCGTCCATTATGGAGCATAACAGAATATTCAGAAATATATATTTATGTAGAATATATGAAAATAACAAAATAAATGATTTCAATTGATCAAAATAAAGTTCGTAAATATAAAATACTTTGTTGAACTTGCTCTGAATGTTTTATTTTCCAACTATCTTAGTTTTAATTAAAATTATCAAATTTATCCATGAACGATACCTTGGTTGACATTGATAGTAAATAAAATATATTACACAGTACTCATATAATGTATACAAAAACTGTGCTGGTGACTCATCTTTTAAAAGAAGCTGATGAAAAACATCATAAAAATCAATTTACTAAATATTGGTTATCGGCACGTTCTATCAAAGGTTTTTTTTGTAATAGACCATAATTGAGCGCCTTATATAATTTGGTTATTTTTTTTTTCAATTTTAATTAATTACATCTTCCATTTCAATAAAATGTTAAAACTTATTGATAAATCAAAGAAAAGAAAAATAAAGTACAAAGTGAAACTATTATTATACCTTATCTACCTTATACAAAGAACAAGGTTTAAACTTTGCATTTTGCATTTTGGTCAAATTTTCTATTAATTGACGACAAAAATCTTATCTTAATTTTTATAAAATTGTGATTAAAAAAATTGGTTTAAATTAATCTCGTCGTAGTTTTGAATGCAAAAATATCTATCGATTGCAGAACATCGAAACTAAATTATTTGTTCTAAGGTTGGTAGACAAAAATACAGATAATCTATTATAAAATGTATATTATTAATTGAATTAACTGGTATCTGACATTTGTTACAAATTTAGATTAATATCTATATAATCTACAACATAATATACATTTATATTTTAGAATTTCTTTATGGACCATAATATTTCTCATTGATAAAAGTCAAAACCATTTATAAAAAAAAAAAAACAAAACATATATACTCACAATACAGGTAGTTATCATTTGATTTATTTCTGAATTTGTTTTTTCTTTCTAATGTACAGGGTTTAATCAATATGTGATGATGACACACTTCTTTAACTTCATTTGAAAAATTATTAGTGAGGAATAAACTCAGCTCACTTGCTAACATTAAGTGAATAGTTCAATTTTGGTTTGAGGTGAAGAACTAAGTTCAGTTTGACTTTATTAATTTTTTCTTTTCGTATTCAACATCTAAATCATTAGCAGGATTTTTCATTCACTTTAAAATGAAATATCAGTGTTTAACACGTTAAATAAAAGAAAATTGACAATTAATGTCAGTGCGAATGAATGAATGCAAATTGCATTTAATACTTCGGTTTAGTTTTAAGACCTACATGTATAACTAAAGTTTATTATAACTTTTTAAGAGACTTGCGACATTTATAAATCTAAGTTTTAGTCGAACTAGATGCTTCATTTTGTTAATTGTAGATTATATTTTCAGGTAGAATATTTTTTCTTGATTTTAGATGATTTAATATGATTTTTTTTATTATTTACATAAAGGCGGTATATTGACTGGGTTAATGACTGTCACGTCTAGTAAATTTCTTGCATTTAAATAGAATTGATAAAATAATATTAGGAAAACCAGTTAAAAAAAAAATGTGTTTTTTTTTTTAAATGAGTAGACATGCATCAAAAAAAAAATTATATTTTTGTTTAAAATAAAAACTAATTTTCCCCCGCATTTAACTTCTTTTATGAATAAAGATTATACAAATGTGAATTCATTTTGATTAAAAAAAAAAATAATATAAAATTAAAAATATTAGTGAATGACTAATCATGCCGGTCACGCATAACTTAATTTTAACCAAGCTAACTATATGATTGAGAATTTATTTTTCATTTATAGATTTTAATAATTTTTTAATCCGAAAGGAAATTGTAAATAATTTCCTATTATTTTGTTAATTGAAATTGACATGAATTCTTCAATATTTTGAAAAATTGATTAAACCTATATTCAAAACTTTCATATGTAGGATTTTTCGTCTTTAGCTTCGATTATAAAATATAAAAAAATTAAAATGAATAAGTATAGTGTTAACTTTAAAATGTATACAATTAGGCGATATTAATATTTGATTTTCTTAAATTTTTTAATTGTCACTTTTTCACTTTAACACAGGAATAAATTAATGTGAAAGCTTTAAAAAATTAATACCTAGAATTTTTTTTTTCTAATTTTATATACATGAATTTTGAATAATGATTTTTTTTAAATTTAATTTATGATTTTGCGATGAATTAAATGTGGGTGGGTGTAAGAAACTAAAAAAAAAATTTGGGTTTGGAAATATCAGTTCACTTCCTCGAGTTAAAATTAACTTTTATATATAGTATTGATTTTATGATTGTGACATTAGATCATTATTTCAGGAATATATAAAAAATAAAAAAAATTTAAAGTTAGTAGAAAAATGATTCTAAAAATATTTTGATTGCGCTTATCTCTTTTGCCTTTGATATAACCTTAATTAAATGCTACTGCTTTGTTTTACTCTTGGTTAAAATCTTTTGACTTTGAAATTACTCAATAATCAATTTAATTATGCACTAAAGATTTGATTTCTGAAATTTTTTTGATTTTCTTCAGAATTTCAGTACAGTTCAAATACACGAATAAAATATTTAAAGAATAAATCTCAAAATTTCAAACCTTTGGATACAAGTTAGTTAAAAGATCATTTTTTTTCATTATCAAATTTACTGCAGTCTTATTCAGCATGCAATCAACTGGATATACAATTAATCTTAGGCGGGATATCATATTTATCCACAAATTAATAGTTAACCATTACAATTTCATTTTACTATAATAAAATTAATCGATAATAATAATGAATATATATTTCTTAATTCTATGCAAAAAAGGTAATTTTTTATTATATTATATTATGATATTTAACTCAATTGTAGACAGAAATATAATTTTTAATAACATGTAATTTAATTTTACACCTTGCTAACAACTGAATTCATATAATTTGTAGAGTTTTATAATTTCGGATAACAATGTAAACAGCCCACTTATTGTTTTCTACAGAAGTATATACAAATACAGTTTTTGTGTGAGCTCACTTGCATGTAACAAGAAAAATAAACTGATTTTTAAACTAATTATTGAAGTATACAGTGTCAATGTTGTCACTATTTTATCACTATTTTAAATACAATATCTTAAAAAATTAATCCAATATTGTAGAACTAATTTGTTATAAATCTGAAGTGAATAATATTCTAATTTTAAGTTTATTCAAGTTTTATGAACAAGCTGTATAAAAACATTTTAGTGATCTACGAAAAAATTAAAAATAATAAGTTCATAATAAGTTTGTTTCATAAATCTGAAATAAAGCAAGTAGATGGCTTTGATTAGAAACTATATAGATCCAATTCAACCAAACGTAGTATGAATGAGATTTGTCTCAGATATGGTACATAACAAATTACAAATCTTGATCCGTTGAATTTTTTAGTATTTTGACCATTTTATAATTACATAACACATTAATATAATTGAGATAGGTACTGAGCACTACTATAAAAATTTTACATATTTTAAGCCTCATTGAGCGTACCTTATAAAAAAGAAGAAATTTGTGTTTTTTTTTTAAGCTATAAAAATTTTCAAATTCTTAATCCATTTTTGGAGTTTATTCTTAAAACAGTTCAATCGGTCAATAACATTTTTCAAGTAACAAAAAATTATATTAATTTTCTATAAATGGACAAGTAGAAAACGTATTAATATATCAATTTTGTTACCACCATTTTTTTTTTTTTATAAAATATTACTATCAAAAATTAAGCTAAATTTAAATTTATTGATTTAATTTTTTTTTTTTTTAATTTATTATTTTTTGCGAATTTGTTTTATATTAGACTTATTATTTATTATATCTTCATATACTTATATGGAAAAAGAAGTGTTAAAATTTTTGTTCATATATAAATTTTTATTATCAAGAATCCCACATAATTTTACATAATTTGTACATTTAGAAAGCAATAATCTATTAAATCAATTAAGTTATATTTATAGAAAAATCATAAAATTTTATTCTATGTTCAATTATAATATATTTGTCTCCTACCCAAAATAAGTTTTTTTTTTAATTGATATCAAAATTAAATAAAATTTTGATCAAAATTTCGCCATACCTATATAGAAATGAATACGGGACTGTCATAATACATGTACTTTTATTGATTTGATATTGAATATTGTAGTAGTATTTTATTTTACGTACTCGTCAGTTTAATATACCTAGTCCCGATATAAAAAAAAAATAATAATATTTTTGCTGATATTCTTTCTTTTAATGATTTTTGTAATAAAAAAATCGTTATCAAATAATTTTGACATTTTAAGTTTGTGATATATACATGGTCAAAAGTTATCACATTACACATTTACTATTAAAGCTGACAAATTTAGTAGAATTCATTTTTTTTTTTTAATTTTTTTTTTCTTATTAATTATATCTTTTCGCCTGAAAGCACCTTTAAATTGGAAATACTGAGCAAGTTTCCATGTTTGGATGATATTATGTAGATATATATTTCATGTGAAAATTACATCATTAATCTTAAAGTGAAAAAAAAATTTTTTTAAATTATAATACGTATTTACCTACATTATGTTCTACAATATGTATATCTATGTACATTATGTGAATATGTATTTTACTCAATAGAAAAAAAACGACAAAAAATTATTAATGGGCTTAAAGATGAATTATATTGCAGTAAGAAATCTCATGAAAGTATAATCAAATTAAGTAAAAATTTGATTAATTATATATTTTAAAATTATTTGGATAATTATAACTAAGTATCTACTGACCAAGTATTGCGGATAGGACTTTTTAGTTAAATTTTTCAATACTTTCTTAATCGCCAACCCTGTTAAAACCATATAAATTTAATTTAAAAAACATTTTTCTTCCGATAACATACAATTAATTTATTCCAATTGGAAATTTTGCCCGCAAAATAATTTAATTCTTGTGGAAAGTTATAGAATTATCATTTTTATTTTCATATTTAACTTAAATGCAAATTCTGATAATATCACTAGAATTTAAAAAATTTCAATAATTTGCAATAAAGTAAACTTTCTTTAATAAAAACTTTATTCAGTCGTTTTTTATTTGAGAATATTTCTTTGAACAAATATGGAAAAATGTTATTGAAACATGTTCAATAAAAATAAATAAGTAAAAAAAAAAAAATTTGTGTTTTTTTTTTTATTAGAATTTTAATTTCAAATAAATTTTTATTAACATGTCTCTTTAGAATTTAATTGTGTGATCAAATTCTAAAATGTAGAAAAAGTCCATTTATAAAGTTTTTTTTTTAAATATAAAGTAAAGATACATGTATGGAATTAGAAACTTATAAGATCTTATGTCTAAAAACAATATTTTTTTTTTATGAATTTCAATGTACATAGTTTATTTATTTATTAGACTCTAGGGTGCCTTCAAACATATGTATAGCTAATAACGATTCATGTGGGATTGAAAAAAAAAATTGATTGGTGGTCTATTACTAGGTGACCGCTAAATATATTCATGGACTTAAGGTAAATCAACAATATTCCGTAGATTTAACTTAACTTCATAAGTTTTTTAATATTAATATCTTCTTATAGCTCCTTTAAATTCAGCCCGCCAAAGTTATTTAGAATATTGTATCAAGTTGTTCAAATATTTAAATAAAATATTTTGTTCTGTATGATTATTTTCGTTTTATTAAATTCGAAAATCTCGAATCTGCTGTGGCATTTTTTATTTTCGTAACTTAAAATGTCGACATTTGTCCCATTTTGTGTCAATTGAGAATAATTTTTGACAGACCCTTGGATTTCTATTTACATATACCATAAAAGTTGGAAAAATGAATTCTGTTCTAAGTTTTTATTGCAGAATTATAACAGGGTATTATTTTCCCAGTAGTTTTTTTTGGTAATTGACAAATAATATGTTAAATAAACTAATCGAAACATAACTTAGCAATTCTATTTTTAAATTATGTATAAAATATAAATAAATTACATTATTTTTGAAAATATATTCATATCTCAATTTTCCAAAACAAGTAAGCATCCAGTTAAAAAACAATCTTAAAAAATTCGCAAAATGTCATTTAGGATTAAAGCTACAAAAAAAAAATTCTCAATTTAATATTTATATGATTTTATTATACATATAATACATATAATGTTTTTTTTTAATTAAATAAGTGCATAATACTTTAATTGGAAATCCAAAAATAATGTCATTAAGATTTTTTTAATGTATGTATTGTGTATACTTATAATGACAATATAAAGAAAAGACGATTAGTTGGATAAAATTAAGTTCAAGGTATATAATTTTAATGTTTTTGGGTCAACTAATTTGTGTAGGACTGGTTAAAAATTATTCATTAATCTTTCATTTCTGACAAAAAAAAACTTAGAAGAAAAGAATTTTGGTGATTCACTCATTACGAATTTTGAATTCAATTAAAATGATTTGAATTGAAAAATAAAAGATTGATTGAAAAAAAATAGTTTGTGCCCAGGACTGAAGAACTTTCAGATTCATGATTAAGAATTGAAAGGATTGTACAATGTAATTATTATTGTTTTTTCAAATAATTATAAAATTGAATCGATTTAATGTTATAAAACATTATAATATTAATTTTAAATTTAATTTTAAAATTTATCACCAATTTTGGTAATACAACTTACCATTTAAAAATGTCAATTTAATTATAAATTGTTGTTTATTTTTGATCGTTGCATATTTTATGCAGTGTAAATTCGATATGTAAACCAATTCTTTAAATTAAAATATTAAAACAAAATACCTTAGTTCTTATAGTAAATAATGAAGTTCTGTACTCGATCACGGGATCAATGTCAAAAAAAGGCAAAATTACGCTTCAGTTAGTACAGTTAACCTGACTAAAAAATAAACTAAAGATTTAGTTTTACTATCAAACTAACCCTGCTGACTTAAATACTTTTTTTTGCAAATAGATAAATCAGGCATTCATGTTTACTTCGGTTTGATGTTGGAAATCTTAGAAAAATACCAAATTCGTGTGATTTTCTCTTTATTCATTAATTTGGGCTAATATAGTTATTTCAACGACTAAAAACACGATATATATAGGTTGAACACAATTTTATAGAAAACTCCCAGATGGAAAATCAGAATAATGTATTTAATAACAACTTTATATATACATACATATTAATAAAATACTTTGCATTCTATACATCGTATACATATGTATATTAAATTAATTTATGATTTAATTTAGCATATAAAAATATTCTAGTACTTTTTTAAATCGAAAAACTCAAGGCATGAACTTTTTTTTACTTTGGTCATGCAATAAAAAATTTATACATAATATGTATATGTGTATTCAAAATAAAATAATAACAATATTTTTTTATTCTAAATTTTCAGACATTAAGCTATAAAAATGGAAGTGGAGGTTGATTTGGCGTCAATCAATGACGAAGAAGTCCTACGGCGAATGGTGAGTTAAAATAATATATGATTAATAATATATGTATAATAAAAATATATTTTTTATTATGTATCTATGTAAAATTAATTTATTGCTAAGAAAAATAGATTAATTTAACGATAACCTCTCTTCTACTATTAGTGTGAAAATAATCAAAAATTGTCTGAAAGTTAAAAAAAAAAATTACAAAATTGACGCTTTAAGTCAAGAAAACTGTTTTTGTACTACTATATAGAGTATGATTATTTCATGCAGGGCAGTGTCTCACATATGCACAATGTAAACATACATAAATCTGCAATGTTAATACTAATTTTATTGCTCTTAATGTATATACATATATAATTTAATTAATAGAAATTTATTGATTCATGAATATAATAGGCGAGTTTTCTTAATTGCAAACTTTTTCCAATTACGATAAGATTGTAATAATTTGATTAACTGGTTTGTGAATAAAATTACTTTTAATTAAATTTATTTCATAGAACATACATACCACACATAAAAAATCTTATTCATTTTACCTCAGATCACAATCCGAACTATCAAATTTCTAATATAATAGCTATTTGTTTTTGGATCGTGAAGTATGAAATAAATAATTAAACTTTGATAATGACGAATCCCGATCTACTAGAATCAGTGTCGTAAAACATAAATATTTTTCAGAATTTTAAAGTCTATTACTTATACCGAAAACTAATGAACTAAAAATATATTTTTTTCTCAATTCGGCAGCTATTTATTATTATTTGTTATTTCGTTAATGATGATTCCGCAGATGATTCACATACAACTTAAAAATATATACATACTATATATTGAGTCTTGAGAGTGGTATCATTAATTTTATAACCATAGTAAATGCAGTAATATTTAATGGAAAATTTATTATTCATATTTTATTGTCATTTTACTATATACTTATTTGATCACTAGTTTTATGACTTTGTTTTTAAATAAATATTTTTTTTCTCAAAGATTATTTCATTAAGATTTTCTATTTATTTTTCATATTTCAGAACAGGTAAAAATACATATTGGAAATCCTATACGAAAATTTTTAGACTTAAAAATGATGTAAGCAATACTATCGAATTGTTAAATATAGAATACTAAATTGTTTCAAATGTTTTATATACCTACTATACTACAAACTGAATAAGTCCTTTTTTTTAAACTGTTTTACATTAAATATCCGTTTGTAAGTTCCACAATAAAACGTTTAAAATAGTTAAACTTCTTTACTCCGATTCGAACCATCAAAATATGCCCAATTTTGTTTACTTTCCCCTCAGCTGAAGAATAATAATCTTTCTCCGAGTTTTAGAGTTACAACAAAGCTCTCAATCGGACAAAGGTCTTAATAATTTTCATGTAAAATTTATATAATTTAATTATGCATACTTAAAATGATTTTAAATTTTGTTTCAAAAAGTGGACATTCTAGTACGTCAATAACAAATTAACGAACCACAGGTTATTAAAATTTTTTTTTTTTTTTAAATATAAAGCGTTCAGCAACCTGTTTGACATTTTGGTGGACCTTCATAGAAAATAAAAACTTTTAATAACCAATATGACATCTCATACTTTATAATATCTGTTTATATGTAATATCTTAATCTCTTTAAACTTATTTGAAGACAAAATTCCCCCCTTATAAAAATATCCAAATAAAAAAATCTTTGACTTCAATATGAATTTGAAAAAATGTTTTTAACTTCAAAACAAACACTCATCACTTTTATATGCTTGACATTGTCTTGTGGACACACAATTATTAAAAAATAATACTATAACAAAGAACAAGAATGATGAATGAAAGAAATGAATTAAAATTTTATTAATGAAGAAATATATTAAATCAATTTATATTTATAATATCAAATATGAACATATATTCTTTAATCAGTTTAATTCTCTCTAGAGAAGATAAATTTTCTCAAAAGATAATAATAAATCAAATTTCAGTCATAAATTATAATAAAATTTTATAAATTATTTTTTTTCTTTTTATTTGAATAATCTTTATTTGGCGCTCACTTAAAAATTCGTTGTCAAAAATGGAAAATGTGTAGGTTTTAATTTTTTTTTCCAGTGCCTGTCTAACCGGCTAATTTGGTTAATGGCAAAATTGAACCATTAACACTCGTATAAGTTTTAATTTTTTTGCTGCATCAAATTTGAATAATATTAAATGAGCGAAAAGTAAATGACTTTAATGGCCAAATTAAGATACTTAAAAGAAAATTAAAAAAAAAAAAAGAACCCAAAAATAATTTCTTTTTGGAAATTAAAATTTAAAAAAAAAAAATCGATTTTGAATTTATAATTATCAAAAAAAAAAAAAAAAATTATAATTATTTATTATGTACGATACATGAAGTCTTCCTACACTCAATTTCTTTTTATTTTTTACTTCAAGTAAATAAAGCTTTTAAGTTAATAATTTGATTGTTATTATTAGTGTTAATTTTAGTACTTGAAAAAAAAAATGTATATGTGCCTATTTTTGAATTAACATCATATAGTCATAGATAGTTGTTCAAAAAAAAAAACGATTTACAACAAATTAATGTTATTGAACTTGATTAAAAGCTTCAAGAGCAATAATCTTACTCTTCAATTTCTCTAATATAACTAATATGTTGATCCAGAAAGAATAGATTGCAGTACGGCTTACATTCGAAATGCAAAGTATTATATGTACTTGTACACTATAAGCTATAAATTCATGTTCTTTATTTATGGTTTTGGTTTGAGCACAAGGTATTTTATAGACATAGACTGTTATTAAATTATGCCTAATATTTTATACGCCAGTGCACTTTAACCTGCTTAAAGAATGAATAAATATAGTCTGTATTGATTTTTTATAAGGATGGTCTAAAAATTGTAAAAAAAAATCTGAAATTGAAAGACACCTGTTTCTCAATGAATTGCCAGGAATTACGCTTTCAATTTTCATAATAAATTATGATCTCATTCTACATAGAAATATTGAATAATATATTTATAAGTTTTATATAATATATACGTTAATGTACGTTCAAAACGAAATGGTAATAATAGTTTCAATTATTTTATATTCTTAAGGCATGTTTCCTGATATGAATTTAAAAAAAAATCCAACTAATAATAGTTTTATATAAATAAAGAAAACTATAGGATTTTGACAAAGTTAATTAACACTTAATATGTTTAATTAAGTTAAAATTATATAAGATTAAAACAAAATATTTAAATACGTTAAAATAATCGAGCTTAAAATAAATATAGAAAAAAATATTAGAGTTAAAACACCAGAGTGAAAATAAGCTCTAATAATAGAGTTTGCTCCTGGACAATCAAAGCCCGGATTAATGAATTTCGACTGCAATTTGTTTTGCAAGACTTATGTAAAATACCTAAAAAAAATTTGGTTTTTTGAATTTTTTTTTATCTTAAATCTGTCTCCATAATTTATTTTAAGCTTCTTTTACTCATCAAATTAAGAAAGAAGCAGTAAGCTTGGCTTAAAGAATAACATAATATTTTTTCTTATTAAATTTTTTGTGCAAAAAAAAAGATCATTAAAAAAATTTATAATTCACTACAAAAGAAAATGAAAGAAAAAAGAATTTACAATGTAAAGCATTATTTTGTTAATAAAAAAAAAAATAAAAAAATAAAGAAAATTTATTAATCTTATACTTAACACCACAACATAAGAATTCATGAAGATAATAATTTGTTATAAAATCTTTCCATTTATTTTCGTTAATATAATACTTAATAAGAATTTCTATAGCGATCATTCAGTCGAACCAGTTTTTATTTATAGAAAATAACAATTATTGTTCGTCTTTTCCGTAGCTAAATTTATTTGAAAAAGGGAAAGTACAAGAAAAAATTATATTTTATTTAGGTATTTCTTTTTTTCACTGTATATATTCATAATAATTACTTAAGCTCTGTGTCATAATTGAATAAATCTAAAATATTTTAATTTTTTTGTTCTCTATTAAGTTATTTTGTACGGAATAGAGGATTGTTTTCAGAAAGACAGTGACTACTTTTTGGATATCTTTTTGATTGTTCTTAGATTGGTATAGAATTTTTATAAAAACGCTTTCATGGATCACGGCTTTTATGTTTTAACACAATTTTAGAATTAAATGACACAGCCTAAAGCTTTTCAAGTGAAGTTACAATGTTGATTTTACCTTGTTTATTATCGGAGTTTAAATCGGAGTTACTCGAAATTTTTGTTTAATATTTATTAAGATCAAATTGGAGATTATTTTTCCATTGGATTCGGGTTTTTTTTAAAGGAAAATGGGATCCCAATATAAATTATTTTGACAAGATGCAACTTAACATTTTATACACATACTGTTTCTTTTTCTAATTTCTACTTACATTACTTTTCTCATTTTAAGTCTATTAAAAAGTTATATTTGCCCTATTACCAGAGATTAGATTAATGTTTTTCATTCAAAATAATCCACTAAAATTTTATTAAATTCTATATAAATTCCAGAAAATTATCATGGGAACGCAGAACAAATTTTTAAACAAAGGTTTCTTATTATTCATTTTTATGATAAATAATAGTGAATTTAAAATTAATTAAAATCTATAGAATCTGCAGAAAATTCTAAAATAATAGAAAGATGTATTATAAAGGTTGAACTCTATTTTTATTAAATCATAAATTGTTACTTGTAGATATTTTTGACAATCTTTTAAAAGTTTTTTTTTAAATAGTTAGGGATTTAATTAAGTGTTGCCAATATTTGATATTTGTTTCTGAAGCAACAAGCATAAATAAATAAATTAATTTTATATTATACTTATACATAAATTAAACAAATAATAATTATTTTAGAATTTTTAGAGATATGTATTATTATTTTTTTTAAAGAAATTAACTAAAAACGCCTTCAGTTATAAAAAAAATAAATAAAAAATAATTTCTAGAAAAAGTAGAGAAAAAAAATTATATTTTTCAATACAATAATTTATGAATTTAAATGGTTTTTGTTTCTTTTAACTTGAATACAACCCACAATATTATCTGAATTTAACAAAAATGTACATAAATGTAGAATTATTATTTGTAGGACATTTGGGGATATAAAATAAGTCTCGACACTTTTTGTTTGTTTTTCTCAAATTACAATTTTCATATTATTTATTTAATTTTTTTTTTTTATTTGTTCTTGTTATTTTTACTTCTTTTTTTTTTTATTATATTAATTTAATAGAGGGTGTTATTTATAATATTACTAATAATATAATAATATTATTTTGAAATTAACTGAATTTAGTGACTTCATGTCTTATTATGAAATTTTGCTGAAGAGATTTGTTATTTTTATATATAAATAAAATTTTGAATCCATTAAATTTTTTTGAATTTTATTTTTTGCAATTTTTCGAACATAATTAATGCTTTTGTTTTAAGAATGACATACAATATTGGAAAAGTATTTTTTTATCTAAGTAAAATAATCACAAATCAAAATGCTATAAATATAAATTATCATATAAATTATCATAAGTTTGGTGAACAGTATTATACGATAATTTTACAGGATTCTGTTTATATATGATCAAGAAAAGACCACTTGTTTAGCAGAATTCTTTCAAAAATCTTAAAATTGAATTAGTGAATATTTTATAATGAAATTAGAAAAAAAAAATTATTACGTTATATCATTTAGACGGAAGTTACTAATTAATTTAACTTAATTTGGTCAAAGTGTATAATAGATTTAAAATTTAAGAGAAAATGATGCAATGGTACCAAAATCTTGAAACTGTTATATAATTTGCAAATTTATGTTTTTTTTTTTTTATGTTATTATAATTAGTTTATGCATGAAAGATTATTTTCATAAACATATAAAATTGGAATTAAAAAAATGTCTTATTTATCATGTTTAAAACCAATTAAATAAGTAGCAAACCCCAGTTATATATACAAAAGTAGATGTCTTTTTTTGCTCAAAAAATAATGTCATCGATTAAAAATTCATTAAAAAATTGTGTCTTTTTTTTTGCTCTCACACATAAAGGAGAACTGAATTTTTGCAATAATTTAATTGTTTTTAAAGTTAATTTCTATGCGTTCTAAATGAAGACTTTTATAAGATACAAGTCAAAAACGGTCTGTACCTATTAGAAAAATTCACCATTAAGAAGGGATAAATAAAATTGATAAAGTAATACAGTGAACGCTCTGTATAAGCAACTCATTTGAACTAAAAAAAGTTTCCTATTTAGAAAAAATGCGTTCTAAATGAAGACTTTTATAAGGTACAAGTCAAAAACGGTCTGTACCTATTAGAAAAATTCACCATTAAGAAGGGATAAATAAAATTGATAAAGTAATACAGTAAACGCTCTGTATAAGCAACTCATTTGAACTAAAAAAAGTTTCCTATTTAGAAAAAATGCTTAGGTATATAGAAAAAAGGAATCTAAATTTTATTTTCTATATTTATATTAATTAAAACTAGCAAAAATTATAATAGTTTGCAATTTGAAAAAATTTCTCATAGTTTTTTTGACAGTATGTTCCATTTTTAAAGCAATCATCATATAGTTACACATATGAATATGAATAAAAAGAAGAATATATTTTTTTCTTGTAACACTTTGTGTATTGCAAATTTTGCAAAATAAAACAAAAATAAAAAATAATAATTTAAATTTATTGAAATGTTTTCCTCTAGGCGGTTGATCTTGAAAGTAAAAATCATTAAAAGTTAAACTAAAGTGTATTATGTTCAACTGACAGTATTATTATTATTTCGATGTCAGCTTTTTTTATCATTAAATTAGAAAAATATACACTTTTTAATGACTCTTAGACATAAAGTGGAGGCGTATTATAAAAAAAAAATTGTAGTTTTGTTGCTTTTACATGAGTTTATATTTTTTTCAAATCTACATCATGCGTTTATTTTGCTTAAAAATTATAAAAGCTACAAATTAGAATTTTTGATTTTAATTTGGAACAAGTTACAAATTTTATTTACTTTTTTAAAGTAAATTTAACGAAACATAACAATAAAATCCTTAAGACTAGCCTCGAGAGAAATAACATTCGACCCGGGATCGACCATTAATATAATATAACTTTAATATATAATAAATTAATAATTAATTTAGTGTGACGCAAATTTCAATTCTAGCTCTAGATAATATTACCTCCCAATTAATTTAATCAAAAGTTTTCGCATTTTTTTTTTTTACTAAATTTCTTGAATGATTTTTCATAAAGATTTTTAAGCTATACATTATAATAAGTACATATTTGTATACAAATAAGTTTTATAACATATTTAAAGTATACGATACAAACAATTCTTCTGTATAATAATGTGAAAATATTCATAATACCATTTAAAGCATTTCGAAGTTCTCTTTTAGAACAATAAAGTTGGATTTACAAGGGGGAATCTTTATAATAATAATAATAATAATAATAATAATAATGAAAAAAATATAAGAAAAAGAAAAAAAATGGCAAGACGGGCAAGTGAAAAAATTAAAAAAGATAGATCGAAGATATGTGAAAAATGTTTTTAAATGGGAATTATTTTTTTCTTACAATTGCATGTTTTAAAAATGTTTCGGCAATTTTAAATTAAATAAGTTAATATACACCACACTCATAATTATTATGTACGTTTACAAACGAAACCCAAAAAATAACTTCATTTTCAAATGAGAGTAAATATTTTTTGAATTTATTAAAATAAAATTCTAATTACAAATTAATGACTAAACACTAGAATGTATATTCAGGAATCAGGACTACGTTAGCATTTGTAACATTTTTAAAATAATCAAAGAATACTTTACTGAAGTGAAAGAAAACGATGACTGCGCAGTATTAATTAACAATTTTTTACTTATATTTTTAACTTATATTTTACTCCTGAAATCCCATATTTACATTATGTATTTTTTTAATATCTAAACTATTAATTCTTTTCATCAAAATCAGAAAAATAATTCGGGAATTTTAATGTATACTGTTCAATGTACTATACATCCCTTCGGTCATTCTATATTATTACGAGCACTAATGTCACTTTATAACATCAACATGTCACTTTACAAGGAAATGTGCATTAGTTGAATAAATTATTATCAAGAAAAAAAATAAAGGTAGTTTTGTGTTGCGCGTTATTTTAAACCGGCACGGCGGCGGTATTATTAATGGAAGCAGAGCAACAAGTTTTTATTTATATATGAATTTTTTTAGTTTTTTTTCATTGAGCAAAAGAAAAGATACAAAAAAAAATATATATTATACTGTAGGTACACGCTTTAAGTTTATTATATTTTTTTTTCATAAAAATATTGTTGAAAAAAAATAACAAATAAAAATTAAGTCTGCGGTAAAGATTTTCTGTTGAATTGATTCATGCATTTTGGTATCAAACTCAGTTAGAATTTGGTGCTCGATCAAATACGATCTAAAAAAAAAATAAATTAACTCAAATAAAATTTTATACCGTGATATTTTTTATTTTTTGATTTTTGAAATAACGATAATTTTTGGTTTTTTTTTTTTTTTTAAATTTTGTTTTATATATATAAACAACGATATTTTTGTTTTGATTTGAATGAATTTTTAAAAATTTTTGCTTTCTAGAATTAACAAAAATAAAATAAAAAAAATTAAAGTATAAAAGAAAATAATATAAATTGTGCTAATAAATCAGGATTTCTTTATTTGGGTGATCAAGGAATGCAATGTAAAGAAAAAAAAAAGAGATACGAAAAAAAATTAAAAAAAAAAAGAAGAAATAAAATAAAATATAGAAAGAAATACAAATTAAGCTGCACTGAAAAAAATTGAAATAAAAAAAACTTAAATAAAATATAAAATTAAATTTGTTGGAAGGATTTAAAAAGCGATATTTTTATTTGAAAGCGTTTTTATTAGTATAGAGACAGTAGTAATGGAACTTTTTAATAATACGAAAGTAACTACTATTATTCATTTAGCTTTTATTTTTATTATATAGAAATTTTTAAAATATTAAGGATAATTCAATAATATTTTAATAATTTCAAGTAAATTATATTCGAAAATAATTAAAAATAAATGGAATTTTATATAAATTGTTTGTGTCGATTGCTTTCAGGTTTCGTTACTGCATATATTATATACTATACTAATAAAAACAAAATATTTATGTTTTCCATAAATTTTAAAGATAAATTTTGATTATACAAATTATATAATAAAAATCAAATAAATTATTTAGTGATTGAATAAATATTTATTTTATTAATAGTAAAAATAAATTAAAACATTAAATTGGTAAAGGAAACAAAAAAATATAAAAAACAAATAAAAATATAAAGTAAAAAAGATTGATAAAAAAAAAATAATAAAATCAAAGTAAATACCTCGGAACGAATTATTTAAAATAAAAATAAACAAAATTGAATAAATAAATAAAATTTAATTTATTTCAAAATTTAAGGAAACAACTCGTATATTTACAATTAAACATAATTTGTCCCAATTTCTTGAATATCAGAATCGTTGGTTAATTTATTTATTTCTTAAACGAATATTAAAGTCATGTCCCTAAATTTGTACATAATTGATTTTACACTTTTTTTTCTGGGAAGTAAACAATTGGCAGAAACAACATAGATGTATTTTTTTTTTTGTCTTTTAAAAAAGTAGAAAGTAAGTCCTTTGACTAGTGTGATTGATCGGGAACTAATCACATTAATTTTTGCTCACTCTAAATATCCTTTAATGAATGTTCAATGTGTAATTAAACCTATATGTTTAGGTAACAAAACGTCTTTGAATAGTATCAGGAAATTTTTAAAATAAACATTTTTAACAATATTGACCATGAAAAATTTTCATAGTGTGCGCGAAATCTAAATGATTTTCATTCATTTTCTCTGTTTTCTTTTTTGCCTTTTTTATTTTTTTATTTTATATTTTTATTTTTTTTGAGAGTTGTTTCGTTGAATTTCAAGTTCTTAAAAATTCTAAGAAGTGATTTATTGTGCAAAAAATTGAACATTTACTTTTGGAATGTAGAAAATTGAGAAAATGAAAAAAAAAAAATAATATTTTATTGTGCATTTTATATTAAAATAATATTATATACATAACATAAAAAATATAATAAAAATTATTGTTAAATTATATGTTGTTATATGATAAAATTTAACTAGAGAAATTAAATTTTTTTTTTTAATTTTTATTAATGAATATTGTTTGAACTAAAAATATTGAAATTAAACTACTAATAAAAAATAATAATACCCTTGCATTGCTTTGCTTTTATATTCGGCGGATTTATTTGAAAATTTTTATTGAAAGTAAAATAATATACTCTTATTGAAGTCTCAACTTAAATAGTTCTAACAAAATTTTTGATATGAAATTAATTTATTGAAATTTAAGCTATTTTCATATCAAGTGAAACATAGATGTTGTTAATTTTTAAACTCTTTCCGGGAAAAAAATCGTAAATACCTATTACGTTTACATTATATTCACATAGAATTATATATTTGAGCGATTGTTACTGTATTACTTCGAAATTTAGCGAAGATTGATTTTTTTTGCATATGGTTCATCGATTATTTTACTTTAATAAAAATTACATTAGAGCCTTAGAGAGTACCACAGGGTACCGGCGGCTACGTTATTTATTGTTCATTATTTCAAAAAACAATATTTTTATGATAAATAACTTATGAATCAAATTTTTTTAAATAATATATATATATTTTATGTTAATTTAGAACTCTATTAATAATAAAACTCAATGAATACACTAACATTTGAAAATTAATCACATTGAGCCTAACAACAGATAAAAGAAGTCGTGAAAAAGTGATTTATGTATAACGTAATTTGATATCAAAGCAAAAAAGTTATTATTTTGTTTTTGTTTTTTTCTTCATTTTTTATATTAACAAAAAAAAATTTGTTGTGTAATTTTAGAATCAAGAACAAGAAAATAATTAATTCATAAACAAATTTTTTAAGTTTTTTATTGGATTAAAAAAAAAAAAGTTCCAATTATTAATCTGCACATTATTTTTGGGTAAGCATATTTTTGGTAACAAATTTTTCAAATTATTTAACAATTAATTTATATTAAATTTGCACAAACAGAAAGCGGTTTTATTATATATATTGTAAATAATATAATTTATTATTTATTTGAATGTCATCTTATAACATTTTTGTTATGTATTCAGTGTTAGTTATTATTAATATTTGGTCACATTACAAGTTTTAAGTTAAGCCTTGAAAAGTTGAAAAAGTGCACTTTGGGGCAATAATTTTTCTTCTGAGCTGAACTTGATAAAAAAAATATTTCATACCACAAAAAAGTTGTATTAAAGATTCGTCCGTCCAGATGAGAAAAATATCAAACTTCAGAAAACATAACTATAAAAATGTTGTACTAAAAAATAACTAAAAATAATGTGATCGAATATTAATGATATTAATGACTAACACTGTACATTGTACAATATTTAACTTAATTATGTAAAAGATAGTTCAATTGTCGTTAAGCGTTAAGGAAACATTAAAAGAAGTTTCCTTACTTACATTTCATATCATGATCGGTGCGGTAAGCTTAACACTAACAAAAAGAAATATAGTAATTATATTATTAACAAGTTATTGAACATTTTCTTTTATACTGTATCGTTTCAATATGTCATATAGTAATAACTCTACAAATTAATAAAACATTAAATTGTTATAACTATATAGTCATAGGATTTTTATTTTTTAGGTACATATAAAATATGCACATTAAAAAACGAAAAAAAATTTAAATTTATATTTAACAACTAGTAAATAAGCGCGTTTTTCTTGAATACAACAGACCTAGGGTTTCATTATTATCTCAACCAAAACTGGTGATGACACAGGGAATATTTTTTCATAGAAAAATTACATATTGATCTCTAAAATAGGATTAAACAAAAAAACATAATTTAATTGTTAAATTCAATTTATTATTAGTACAGGCAAATTAAATCGAAAATCATCAAATAAACAAAAAAATTTCGAAGTATCTGCAACTTTCTATACTCATACACAAACACATTCTTTTGAAGAATCCGATGAGTCCCGAGCATTCAATAGTGTGCTCGACCCAGTATTTGACAATCAAGTTTTTCAAATACTTTGTATGTATCTAAGCACGAAATAATTATGTTTAAACTGTTTAAAACTTAGGAGCAATGATGGATTTACAAATAGGCACTCTAAGCTCGAGCGTCGGGCGGCAAATAATGGGCGGTAAAATTTCATAAAATTTTTTTTCGGCAATTGTATTATAATATAAAACTTAAAAAACCAAAATATATTTTTCGAGAAATCGAATTTATTCGAATAAAACAGCATTTTTCTGTTTATTTCAGCAATATTATTAATAGAAACAAAATTATAGTAATGCACCTTATTATTTAAGATCTTACGATGCTAAATTTACCAAACTTGTCTATATTGATAGTAATTTACAAAAAAAAAAAAATACAAAATAATATTATTTACATGTGCCGCAAAGGGTCAAGCGTGGTCACTCCAGCACACTCTTTTTAGCTAGGGACTCCTTGGTTTCTTGAAATATATACATTTTCAAAGGTCTATACCAAGTTACAGCCACTTCGCAATTTTTTTGTTTATTTTGGACAATTTGCCTGTACTATATATAATTAAAAATTATTATTTCTACGAAAAATAATTTTCAATTTTTCAAATAGATATTTTCATACAAAATTTACATTTGTCAGGATTCTCATCCTTGATATTTTTGTTGGTGATGATCCAGCCATAAATTAGAAAAATATGTAATGTTTCTTAAAATTTTCTAAATGAATTATTATTGGATGTTTATTTCAAACCTCTTCTGAAAAGAATTAAAATATGCATTTAAATAAAAATCCTGAACTTATAGAAATAACCAAAAACAATTAATGAAAATAAACGTATAAAAATTTATTTTCTGAGTTATTTTATAATTTTAATTGAAAGCAGGATATTTCTCTTCTATTTATATATGTATATGTAATTAGCAAAAAAAAAAAAATAGAATACATAGATTGAGTTTTTATTTTTGTTGCCTTCCCCATACATGCGTATTTTGTTGATTAGTGATGTATTCAAACTAATATTAAATAATGTACTGATTCTAGTCTAAAAGAATCCACAATCTCTATGGTTAGTGAGATTTTAACATCCTACTTACCTACATTTATTTACGACATATTTTTGGAATTAGAACTTTAATTTTTAAATTAATCCTTTCGTATTTAAGGACTGGAATAAAATTTAAATGAAACGAACAGAGTATAATACTTTATGTTGGATCAGCTTTGTTTCGACTAAATACTTGCGCATATTAGAATTTTTCAAGATTACTTCAATACAATAATATTAATATTAAAGAAGTAAAACCATTTTTGTACAAAACATCATTATGTACAAATTTAAAACATTATATGGTAAATGGAAAATTAATTAATTAGATTATTCCTAATTCAGATATCTCCACAATTGAATTTTGACAAATGATAAATTGAAACTTTTACTTATTTATTGAGTGTATATTTATAATACGATTTTATGATATTTTTGAAATTTTATGTTATTATGTTTCTTTTTTTAACCTTTAGTAATTTATTTTTACTTTATGGTGTACTTAATTTAGAAATTATCACATAAACATTTGTCATTGAAAAGACAAAAGATTATATTACAGCACAGATAATGAATAATAAAAAATTTTAATTCTAGGAATAACATTATTGAATATTTTATTTCAGGGAGGGTGGTAAGCCCGTCGCTCTTGCAACCTAACCTGTATGAAATTTACTCAATACTTTTCAAAAATCAAAAAAGTGAAATATATTTTTTGCTCGATACTCTGGTTTGCATACATGTTTTCTACTTTTATTTTTCACCTAAATAAAGGTTTCGTTTTTTTTTGTCTATATACGAACTATTAAAATACAACAACTTAAAAACTTTAAAAAAGTTTGTTTCACTTTTAGATTCAATGCAGCAATAGAATTTCTTTCTTTTGTAGTATTTACACTTTGCTTAAAAATTTGTAAAAAAAAACCAGAAACAACATTCAAAATAAGTTTATTCATTTAACTTATAATAAAAGTTCTTTAAAAAAAAATGAAAAATAAAAATTGAAATTTAACAAAATTTCATTGCAAAAAAAGAAACATTAACAGGTAAATAATAATTGATTGTATTATGTTTATTTAATAAATAAATTAAATTCACAATTTTTATTATTGTGCGCGGATTAGCCAATTCTTACTGTACAAAGAATGTTCAAACATGCAGACGGTCAGTTTCAGACTGTATTGTTTCTAAAATTTACGAAAACGGATCACAAAAAAATTTAAGATTATCTCAATAACTTGGCCACATTAATTCAAAAACGCATTTTTGTCAGATGGTCAATTTTGCTTGTATAGCGACGATATATAATATGTTGTATAACAATATTTTTTTAAATGCTTTAAAGTTCTCTACACTTTATAAAAGCAGATGATATCCTTGATTATTGGTATTTCTATAAAAAAAAAAAAAATTAATCTTTCAAATGTGTTTTATTATGTATAAAATCGATTTTTTATAAATCAAAGGAAGAATTATGAGATTTGTTATTCTCGTTAATATCAAATTCAAATAGACAGACCAAAATATTAGGAAAAATTAGTATTTAAATAATTAATGTGAATAAAATAAAAAATTTGTGTAAAATTTTAAATTCGTAAACTAAAGTAATAAAAAATTTTCTATACAAAATATGTAGGTACATCTCTATCACTTATTCTTTTATTACTTTATTTTGACAAATAATGTTAATTTCAGTTTTTAGATACATACTTAGCTTAAAAACCAAAATTGTTGCAGATACTGAAATAATTAAATTTCTCAATGGTTTATTAACTATTATTCTAAACTCTAAAGCGTTTTTAAAGACACAAATTGACAATGCTTCAGATTTAGTATTTTGCAAGTACTACTTTTAATTCAGTATTGTTTCAATGTTAAAAATTATTATTGCAATAAGTTTTTTTTACCACACCACAATTTCAATCTCATATCTCACCTTTATATTTATATTTTTATGCCAAAAAAAAAACAACATTTTGAAAGAATTTCGCTTTTAGATTTTATAAACAAACAACGCTTCATTAATTAATTTAATTATATTAGTTTACGTTAAACTTTATTATTCAAGTTCTGACCTTTGCGTCTTAAAATTAGAATCATTTAATGAAATAAAAAAAAGTTATAAAATAATAAAACATCACTGAAAGCTTTCATTCCAATTAATGTTGTCAAATAATATTAAAAAAAAAATGGCAATTTATGTTGAAAATAATAAAAATTCAAGACCATGTACGAAGTTCATGAATAAAGATCATTAGACCATGTACGAAGTTCATGAATAAAGATCCTTATTGTGGACAGAAGCATTTAGATCCACCAAGTCATTCACATTATTATATTATCGAATAACTTTTTATTTGTTGTCAACTTAAGACTTCGATTTTTTATTAGAGATCGTGCAAAATGTATAGTTTTCGCTTTATGGTTTAAAAAAGTTCTCTATAATCTATCTATATAATTATTTACATATAGTAAGTAGAATTACTTTTGTTTCATTCAAAATTATGATCAGCTGTTAAATTTAATTCTTTATCAAATTACACGTATTTAGTTTACAAAAAAAAAAGTATCCCAAGTTCGTGATGTGAATAATATTTCTAAAAATAATAATATTATGTAAATTTATGACGTATGTTCTAACTTTCTACTTGTTAAAAAGTGATAAATCAAAAGTTGGTTGACACAAACTTGAAACATTTACTTAAGCAATTAATTAAATTATTTATATGTGAGTTTATTAAAAAAAGAATAGAGAAAAGGTTAAATTAATAAATGAAAAATAAATTGTATTGAATTGTACGTAAAAAAAATTGTTTTTTAATTTAATTATAAATTTATATATATCTGAATATTGGATCAAATTAAATTGTGGGAAACATTAAAAAAAAACTGATAAAAAGTTGCTACTAAAATTATAAAATATATTCTTATAGAAAGGTTAAATAAAAACCCAGTTTAGAACTACCTTGAAATGCATTAACATTTAAATCTTCCTATCTTCAAGCGGATTTTTCATAAATATGCTTGAAATTTAATTTATTTCCTACTTTCGTGTATGTAACCAAATTTTAGTTTGTTTTTGGCGATGTTTAGTTTTCAGGCTATGCTCTAATAAGAAATTTTAAACTTGCAGCTAAATATTTGCAAACTGCATTAGAGGATTCAAGAAATCCAAAAACCTAATAAACTTCTATTAAAACAAATAAAATGAATCATACTTTTCCTAATATCAGAAAAATTTCTGTAAAGTATTTCTAAAATGGAAAAAATGAGCACAACTAAATCTTAATGACAAATTTAAAGCTTTTTTTGGCAAAACTATCCCACGTCTGAGAAATATGTTTTTTGCATATAAAAATATCCAAAACAAATATTAATAATAATAAACAAGGTGATTCATTCTAAATTTTAAATAACCAGACATTGAAAAGAGAAAATATTTTTTCTATATATAAACAGATAAATTTATGTTTTATTTACAATTTCCTATAAATTCTTTAAATTTTTCTTCAAATGATGCTCATTCTGAAAATAGATTGGATTTTTCACGTAAAAAGAAATTTCGTAATTTCTAAAGTTTATTACCTCATGTCTTCAAAATGAATAAATAATTAACAGAAAATTATTAGTTTTGGTTAAAGTGTAGAAAATTTTCAGTACATTTATATAAAATAAATTTAAAAAATATAGATATTATATTTATTATAAAAAGTGAAAAATGAACTAATTAAAAAATAGAAGTTCTTTTACCTTTTAAAAATTTGATCTGATTTATATTCTTAAATTAAATTTTAGATTAAAAAAAATGCTTAGCGATTCTACAACAATTCCATATAAAGCTAGCTTCAATGTGAAAAGGATAATAATCACTATAGTAAAAGACTATAATTATGATGGTAGCTTTCATTACCGATTATTTTATTTACACAATCACAATTTATTCAAAAGACCCTGTATTGAAATTGTTAAAAAATTATTAACATTTCTACTATTCAGAATTTCTTTTTTTTAACGTTTGAAAAAACAAATTATAATTATTGAAGTTAGTTATATTTGATTTTGTGAAATTTAAATTATTTGACTTAAATTTCATGATCATTTCTTCCGATATTCTTTTAAAAACTTCAAATTTTTGATATTAAGTTACTTTATTCAAATGACTGTGGAAAAACATTAAATAATTATATATTAATATTCCATAAGGACTTCTCCTCAATCGAAGGAAATCGGCGAAAAATAACTCGTAGCATAGATGATATTTTAAGCAGATGAAATTTAAATTTACTAAAAATAATTTTGACAAATTAAATTTATTTTCTTATTCAATTTAGTTTAATTAATTTCTCTTTTTAATCAACAAATATATGTATATTCTCAATCAATTATCTGCTCGACGTTAACAAATTTCCAATATATTATCAAAAACAAAAAATATGACCTTTTAAGTCTAAGAAATTTGCAAAAACATAAATTAATAATAATAACGATAATAATAAAAAAAAAAAAAGCTTGTCTAATAAATGTATAAATGTTTTCTCTGTATAGTATATAATAGGAATCATTCTTTTTTTTTTTTTATTTCTCTATATTTGAATTTAAATTTTATAATTTTTATTTGATTTAATTCAAAATAATTTAAATAATGACGTAATTTTTTTGTAGAAATTATTATTAATTTTTTTCTCCAGAAACAAGTTAATATTGAAATAATGTTACCGAGTTTTTTAACTTGTATATAAATTTTTCATGGCTATTAAAAATTGGCACGCAAAACTGTTGAATTCTTAAAAATGATAATATAATAAAATTAATCCACATTTTTTTTTTGCTAAACATGTCAAAAACAGATTTTGAAGGCTTCAGATAACTATGCTGTTAAAGAATAATATCTCCCTACTTTAGATAATTAAAAGAAGAATAAAATTACTAGTTTGATGAGTCCTAAGATAGAAAATCAGAAAGGTCGAAGTTGAAACGTTGAAAAGGACTAGAGCTATGTTGAAATTTTTAATATTTTTATTAAGTAGTTTGAAGTAAATTAAAATTAAAAGTAAATAAAATTCTGATGCTTAATTAAAAACAGTTTAACAAAATAATTTTCAAGCCCGACAGAGCATAGAAGAACGTTCAAAAAGTTAAATAATTTTTTAAATAATTTTTTTTCCTTATTTAAGTTTTTAACTTTAATTATGAATATTATTTTTTTGTATCCTGACTACTACTTTCCAAATTAGGAATTGAAAATTAACCAAGTCTTGTACCAGCTTTCACCCAGAAAAATATTAAAAAAAATAAAAAAATAGTAGTAAAAAATAAGTGTCCTACATAATCTTATCTTCATTATAACAACTTTCATGAATTAATTATAATTTTTTTTTCTGTTGGAAATTAATTTATTATTTAAAAACTAAATAATTGCAACCAAAAATGATGACGTCGACCTCCCAAAATATCGATTTTGATTGAAATATTAAAAATGTTTCATTAAATTTTCATCATAAATTAAATATTATTTTTTTTTCATTTCCAAATTAATTTTTATTTTTTTTAATTTGGGTAATTTTCATTTAAATTGAATTTTTATTTCTCGCCATAAATGGAATAAAATAAAAAGTAAGTTCTCCCAATTCAGCCAGAATATTCAAGAAAAATTTTTTTTTTAATCAAAAAATAAAAGCTTTTAAATGGCAAGATCAACCGATGTATGATGCAAAAAGCGTAGGATGCCATCGTTGTCATTAAAGTTGAACGTTATTAATATATATGTATATATTTTCTGTTTCTTAAAAAAATATATATTTTTAAATTTTATAGTCTCATGAATCAATAATGACCAAAAATTTTTATAATTTTTTTTTTTTTACTATAATCAGTAAAAGAAGAAAAATATTCGTAGTTAAAGGATTAAATAAGATATTTTATAGTAAAATGCTTATTTTGGATTATAATTTTATAAATTCTAAATTATTTTTTCCTGAACAGATATATTTTTGAACTTGAATCTCTAGTTAACGAATTAAAGAATTTTAACTGGAATAAGATATTATATGTACTTTAGAAGTTACACTTTTCAGTAAAATAATTAAATCAGAAATTTTATTTATCAAATTAAAGTTTAACAAAACAAATCATATGTTTTTTGTGAGAAATCATGTCCTCATAATGTACAAAGTTGACAAACTAATTCATATAATAATTCCGGCTCAAGTGAAATCAATTATTAATAAGTTCAATCACAACAAATATATAATTTTGTTCTAAAATTTTACAATTTTATTCTATTTTTAGCCTTCAGCATATTCTTTTTATACACATAAGTATGTGGGTGACAATTTTATCTAAACAATAACATTAAAATAATAATAAATATTATTATGTTGATTTTTACACAGGAAAAAAAAGTGAAACTATTTGTTGTATGATGTAATCTTATCCAAATATTTTGAATCGCAATGACACATCATATATAATAATAATAATATACAAAAACACTACCACCTAAAGAATAAAAACAAATAAAATTAAAGTTTAAATACATTTTGATTATTAATGTGAAATAAAACTATATGTATATTACAGATAAATGTATCTGAATTGAGTCAACCCCGCAAAAAATAGACATATGTAGTCATTAATGAGAGCTTTTTTTTTTTTTTTTTGGATTTCTGCATTTAAGTACAAAATAATATTTTTTTTAGTTTTATATTTGTGAAACTGGTGAGCGTATAATATAAAAAAAAAAACAAAAAGTAAAAATATCTGTAGGCTTTTGGCGCTCACAAAAACAAAAACTATATACATCAGGAATTTTTTTTTTGTTTCATATATTTATTAACTTTCTTGATGAAAATTTAAATTCAGTTATTAATCGAATATCGACTGTGAAACTGTACAGATCGCAGAAATTTTTATCAACTTTTTAAAACTGAACACCACATTAATATTTATATCTTAATTTGAATAATTAAAGCAATAAAAAAAAAATTATACCATTTCATTAATTCGATTGTAAATAAAATATTAAAATTTAAAAAAAAAAATTAATTTTATCAAATCAAGTTAAGTTTTTAAATAAATTTTTAATAAATTATTTCTTTTTCAGTGGCAACAAGCTGAAGATTTTGCCCGAAAAAAAGAAATACGTCAACATTTATATAAGTTGCGTGAAGCCCGGCTTGCTGAATTTTATCAAAACGAAGACGAACCACTGATAACAACTACAACAACAACAACAATTATGTCATCAACAACTACAGGCTTAAAGAATGCCTCTCATGGCGATTCGTTGGCCGATCAAAGTTTTCAAAGTTTTAAAACTAAAGAAATTCGTGATTCTGAATCACCAACGCCTGAATTAAAATTTGCTCAACAACAAATGCGTAATGTTGGCGGTATTATTGTACCAAATACATCTGGCTGGAATATTCAAACTTCTAAAGAAGTTGCTCCAGATGGTTCAGCATTTAAACAAGAAACGTTAGCAACAACTGAAGGTATGTATATTAATTTTGGAATTTTAATTTTGAAAATTGAAAAAAATAAAATAAATAAAAATTTTTATCTTGTTAATTTTGATTGCTTGTTGTACAATCAGCAATTACCTTAAGTTGTTAAGCGATAACCTAAAATACATTAAATTTTATTATTTAAAAACTCCACATTATTATTTAACATAATTATTGTCTCATTTGAAGTTGAGTTCGATTTGAAAAACTTCTAGAGATTCGATTAGTGTTATTTTTTAGACAGTTTAGCGGCATACATTTAAAAAAAGTTATATTCCTACACTTATACAAGTAGTATTATTCTTTTAAGTCACAATTTTTTTAAACATGAATTTAAACTTTCATTATTATACACCTTTCACATTACACTTCTTAACGGTTATCATAAATAAATTAATGGTTTTCTATGCTTATTGAACTCTTTTATATACATAGTTATGTTAAGTTTGTTTTTTTTTTCTCTGTTGCGGAAAAAAAAAACTTCCTGAAATGATGATCACATCATAATAATAATCTTTTGTTAATTTCAATATAACAAACAAGTAATATGTATTTATTTATAGTTAGTTATATATATACATGTGAATCTCCAATGTTATTGTTGAGAAGGTTGATTTTAACCTTGAAATCAGTAACAGTAGTTAAAAAAAAAATACTATGTATATGGCTACTAAGTAGAGTAGTTATAATTTCAAAAAATAATACATATTAAAATAATTGTATAATGGCAATTAAAAATAGATTTTGCAAAAAAAAAAAAATTAAAAAAAAAACAAATCAAACAACCTATTAAAATAATAGTAAAAATTATTAATTTTTTTTTATGTCGCGTTTATAGAAAATTAAAAAAAAAATTATTAAATTATTATTCTGTGGTGGAAATGAAATATTACACGCGTTAGAATTTTTACTACTGGTGTTAGGAAATTAGGAATTTTTTTTTGTGTAAATTGACCCAGTATATAATGGGTAATAAAGAGAACATAACTACTTTACAGTATATATTTGAAGAACTTTTATTAAGGAATTCATGCGTACTATATCAGTTCTAAAAAATTTCTTGTAAAGATCTATAGTTAATCGAAAATATTATAAATAAATTAAATATTATTTCATAAAGTTTCATTTTTCATTTTCATCGGAAATGAATTAATTTTGTATAATTTTTCAAAAATATAATTGAAAGTTGTAATCCTAGTTTACTGAAATCAAATTATAATGTGGGTTAAAATTGCATTTTTTTTTTCTTTCAAATCTCAGCCTACATATTTCCTAGACATATTTCATATTTAAAAGTTAGTTTTTTTTTTCTCACTAAATTCATTCAATTTGTTGTATTTTAGAATGATGCTGATAATTAATTTTAATTTACGTTTTTTTATATTTGTGTTGTCTGCAATACAATGTATTACGAAAAATTTAATTTTTTTAATTTTAAGAAATAAATAAATTTTCTTTAAATATAGGTGTACGTAAAATTGATGGTGGGCAGACCCAGTTTGCTGGTAAAAATGAGCATATGCAAAAAGCTTCCCATCATGGTGACGATAAGAATTTTGTTAAAACAGCTGGCGAAAGCTCTAATACACATTTGCAAGAATCTTCAGTTGTTGGAGATGAAAAATCTGGCCGTGTTGAGAAGAAATCCAGTACGGTTGTGACATCTTCATCTCAACATTTTGAATCGAAACAATCGTCGGGTGATGGAGATATTGATGATCATTTCAAAAATTTATCTTTACAAGATAAATTGAAGCAAACACGTCGTAATAATAATGATAGTCATTCAACGATTCGTGAAGATCATCAGCATTTCGATCAACATGAGAAACGTCAATTATCTGAGCAACATGAACGCCAACATACCGAACGTCAACAACAGCGTCAGTATCAAACGCAGCAACAAACTGAACGAAACGAAGAGTTGCAACATCAGAAAAGAATTATACGTAACGATCAAGAGGAACAGCAACGCATTAATTCTTCAATTTCAAATGTTGACGAGCGTTATTTGACCACTGTTCGCAGTTCAGATGGAACAACGTATAAAAAGTCAGGCACAATAACTGACGATAGTCCACCAGAATTGCAATCAAAGTTAAGGGAATTACAAGCACAACCAGGCCGGATTATATCAAGAAAAATTGAACACCCACAACCGAATGTTACCATGATAATTGAAACTAAAGAGTTGCCAGATGGTACTGTTGTAACTACTAAAAATTATGAAACAAAAGGTGCAAATAGATCAACTGAAACTAGAGAACATCAACAAAAATCCTCACAGGAAACTCGTGAATTCAGTAAGATTTCTGATCAGAGATCAAAACAAATTACTCGCGATGAAATCGATCAGCGAAAGTATAATACAAATGTTCAAAACAAACAAACAGATCGAAACAGAATTGATAACCGAAATGAGCGTGAAGTTTACGAAGCTGAATTGAGAAATGAATACGAGCGTAATTGGAATAAGGATATTGATCAAGTCGACAAGTCAAGCAAAATTCGTGATGATGTTGAAGTTTTTGATACTCGACGAACAGTTAAGAAGGATTTGAGTCAAACAATGAAAAATCAGCACATTACTGAACAAGATTTCATTGAGACAGAACGTGGCTGCGCTATGATAGACAAAAATTATCCAAAGGCAAAACCAGAACGCTATGTAGTCGAACCAAATAGAAACGAACCCTGTGAAGAAGTTCGAAAACAAAGTCATTCCTCCATTACAGAACATCGCGAAAAATATATCGATAACAGCAATCGTCAACCTGAAAAACCTGATTTTACAACTCACGGTTTTCCATCCGTTAAGACCGGAATAAAAACCAATGAAATAAATATTGAGCAGCATGAAAATCGATCTGATTATAACCAAAAATCATATCCTCAAACTAAAAACGAAGGTCCAATTGACAAAAGACCTCAATTCAAAAGTCAACCCTCTGAACATTTTCGGGGAACTCACGGATTTCCATCTGTTACGGATCGTTCTGATACATATTCAGAAACTTCTGAGCATCATGAAACCAGATCAGAAACAATTCGTAATAGCGAAGATTTTACAATAAATGGGTTTCCGTCCAGAAAATCTCCTAATAAAGATACTAGACCCGCAGCTGGAAAGCCCAGTTACAGTCCAGTTGAACCGAATACTAACAAGCAGGTTCCCGAAGATTTTCGAGGCACACATGGCTTTCCATCTGTAGTAGAGACTTCAGAGACATCTGAACATTATCAAACACGATCGGAGAATATTAGATCAAATCAAGATTTCACTAATCAGGGTTTTCCATCTGTTAGGTCTCCAAACAAACCAGCAGCAGGCAAGCCCAGCGTCAGCCCAGTTGAAACAAATACCAACAGACAAATTCCCGAAGACTTTCGAGGCACACATGGATTTCCCTCAGTCGTTGACAGAAATAATAAATACGTAGAAACAATCGAACAAACAGAAACTCGATCAGAAAAAATTCATCGAAACGATTTACAGTCAAAGCCTGCAGCTGGTAAACCTAGCTACGTCCAACCATCAAATAAACAACCAACTGAAGATTTTCGAGGTACACATGGTTTTCCGTCAGTTGCAGAGAAAAAAACATCTTCTCAAACTAAACAAAGAGTTGAAAAAGTAGTCGAAACTGATATAAGAAGTAGCACCGAATCAATCAGTCGTCAAAAGAAAACTGACGCCGCCCATGATGCATTTGCACGATCTTTACGTTGTCAATCACCGATTGATAATATGCGACGAGATAGCCACTCCAGTCATCGAACAAACACGCGATACGAAAGTCCCCATAGAGAAAATTCAAACGTATCTGACTCCAGTCGTCAAACTTCAAGCACTGTTACCAAAGGTCGCGGTTCAACTCCAACAAAGAAAACCAAGGATGTTTATCATTCTAATGAAACTATTGATTTGCCATCTGGTGGAAAGCAGAAAACTTCAACAACGAAAACTCGTGAAGAATATACAGGTGAGGAAATAAAAAAACGAAAAATTAATCATTTACATAAAGAAAACAAAAAGCCAATTGAACCAATAATTATCAAAGAAAAATTTGACGATCGTTTTGTTGGCTTAGACGAAGTAATAGAACCTATAATTATCAAAAAGACAGTAACTCAACTTTGTCCTGATGGATGTCCACTATCAAAACAAAGTAATGGCAAGCACGAACATTCAACTAAATGTTCTATTTCGGCCAAGCCTTCTTTAAAGAGTCCTATGAGAAAACGTATTTCAGAGTCCATTGATATTGAAGTTAAACCTGTAGTTGAGAAAGAAACAAATAAAAAAAAATCAGTAACAAGTAATGAAAAATTTAATTTAGGAACTGGAAAATTACCAAGTAAGTATTTACAACCTAAAAAAGAATTGAAACATCAGAAATATCAACCAACAAGCAACGATATTGGTAAGGACCCCAATGAGAAGCCTAATTTAAAATCTCCATCTAAGATTAAAACGACCAACATATTGCTACACCAATCAAAACCGTCTAACGCTTCTGTTAGTCGGTTTCAATCAGTGAAAAGCTATAAAGAACCAAGAGAAGTGAAGATTAAGTCAATTCATGAAAAAATACAATCACCAAAAAGACAAAATATTTCAAATTTAGAAAAGATGAAAGACAAGGCAGTAACTATTAAAACACAAAAAAATAAAGAATTGCATCATCTTGTACCGAAACAAGAGTTAATAACTAAAAAAGTATCTAAGACAAAAAATTATCTTGAACCAACAGAGTCATCTAGAAATCATATTATAGAAGAGCAACATTCTGAAATCAAACATTCTACTCCAATTATTCAGGTTCAAACTCGGGAAATAAAATTAAGATCAAAAAGCGCCAGCTCACATCCAATTCAACAAAAAACAAGAAACGAAAACAACTTTAAGTCAACAGACTCTCATAAATTTCCCCATTCCGAGCGAAGACCAAAAAATTCAAGATCATCAAGTCCTCATCTTCATTCCGAAGAGTCCATAACAATAGTGCAAAAACGTTCATTAAGTCCTCATTCACATTCAACTGAGTCTAAGCCAATAAAATCACGATCGCCTAGTCCTAGACGGCATTATTTTGAACAAACTGAAGCCGTGCGAAGCCGAATAAAACAAACTACACAAGAGTTTCTAGATTTTGAAACAAAAAAAAAAGAATTTCTAGATAAAGATGTCGTTAATGACGTCTACTTCAAACAAGATATAAATCCAGAAAATAATTCACAAGAAATATATTCCGAATATTCTGTTTCACAAAAAAATTATAAAGAGGCAAAACCAGTCACAATCCAAGGTCCTGTTCCCGATAAATATCCTGAAGGATATGTTACGAAAAAATCAACTATTGAAATTTCTAAGGATTTCAAAGATATTGACGATTCAAAAGTAACATATCCCAATTATTTGAAAAAAAATACAACTACTGGAACAGGTAGTGCGAATCAATAAAATACTAAATGAACATGAATATACTAAAACAAAAAAACTTCCATTTAACTAAAATCGAATGAATGGCACTGTAGTTGTAAAAAGCATAAAACATAAAATAATGATTTTGCACAATAATTGCATCTAATTGAGATTTATTAAAAAAAAAAAAAAAAACATGAATTTCAGTGATTGGTATTTATTTTTCAAACTTCTTAATCACTTGGCTTTTTGTCGATAAAGAAACGTCACATCACATTATTTTGTATATTTTATTTTACAAAAAAAAAAAAAAACATTGAATGAAAACTTTGTATTGAACTTATTCTATTTCTATGCTTTCAAATTTATCTAATTTAATTTTCAGGAGAATATTGTAGAAATTTGAAGAAAATCGATGTAAATGTAAATTTTTTTGAAATTTTAATTTTCACGTAAAAATCTCAAAACTAGTTGTTAAAATATTGCAAGAATTACTTCTAATAAGAATGTCCCTTAAGTCAGACCTCATTCCAGCCAAATTGACTATAAATCTAAAAATGTTAATTTTTTTTTTCAAATTTCTACAATTTTTTTCCCCTCTAAATTAACAAAAAAGGAATTATTCTCAACTTTTCTTATTTCTGAATTTACATAATATTATTTTCTAAACTTAATAAATTTAAAATTTATTACTTTGTTACGAAAAAAAAAATCTATTTTAAAATTTTAAAACTTTTAAATTATTTCTACAGGATTGAAAGGCAATGCAAGAATTTCAGGCGAATGTTCAACAATTTATGAAACGTCAACAACATCACATCGAGATAGTTCATTCAAATATTAATTTTATTCATACAATATTTTAATAAAATTAAAAAGGCGCTAGAATTTATAATATTTTTTTTTGGCATACTTTTTTTAAGTCCTTTATTCATATGCGCCTGCTTCTATAACTTTGAATATTATTAGATATTTTTAAATAAAAAAAAAAAAAAAGTAAAAGACATTAATTGTTAAAAAAAAATATAATCATATTTATTGTATTTTTATTAAATTAACAATATATTTTAAATATTAGAATTAACAACAATAAAAATTAACTAACTTTAAATTAAAAAAAAAAAAAAACAAAACGTTGGTGTATTCTTTTTTGTCCCTGGCTAAAAATTAATTCTATAGATAGACTAATGAATATTTATTAGGTATTATTATTTTGTTTTTTTCTCAGTGAATTTCTTAATTGGCTTAATTTGGTGTTATAGCTCCCGATAGGTGGATATAAAAATCAACAATTTTTTTGTTTCTGAAAAAAAAAAAAACTCGTAGGAGAGTTTAGCTATAAAATATGGTAAAATGAAAATGACTAACTTCGTTATTTTCTCACGGTCCGGGTGCTGCATTTGTTATTAAATATATATGTATTTATAACAATAACTTGTCCAAAAATGAAGAGCAAAAAATGCTATAGTTTTAATTATTTTTTCTAACGAACAATAAATTACAAAAAATATTTTATTTAACAAATGAGGTTTTGCAATTTTTAAGCCGAACATTGCTTATATCATATAAACAATTATATTAAAAAGTAAAACTATGTGCTATTTGCCCTTGTTACGATGCACACTAGTCCGATTTGACCTAAATATAAATCAAGGGCCGCGCAGCTATCTGTTTTTTCACTGAATGTGCTTATTAAAATAATAATTTTAGAGTCACAATAAAAATGATAATGTCGTGCTCCAGATGCCTGATTCAGTTGTCGGTGGTGATGTTATTGCCGTTATCTAATGAGGAGGGTGTACGATTTACGTTTCTAAACCAAAGGCCGAAATATATCGGTTAATCAATTTAAAAAAAAAAAGATTTTTTTCTAATTTGTTCCTGTTCTATTTTTATCTCAACCAAAAGATACGAAACAAAATGGTTTAAACCAGCTTAATAAATCTTTCAAAAATCTTTTTCGATGTAAAAACCATCAATCAAGAAGATTGCATTTTAAAAAATTAACATTATTACATTATAAACCTGTATAAATATTAGTTGAAAAGTTCTAGTTAGGAAAATATTACGAATATACGAGGACTTCAAACTATCTTCATTGCGCACTTCTATATTCTTTCCTAACTTATTATTTGAGTTTATTGCTATCAAATGGCATATTAATATTTTATGTAAGATTCTAAAAAAAAATATTATTAGACTGCAATATATATAATCTATTAAGATTTTTCGATAAATTACATGATGCAAAGAAATAACTAAAGGAAAATATCATACCCACGATACAATAATTTGTTCTTTTAATTTTGAATAAATAGTAATTTAAACAACATTTAAACCAAATAGAGAACATAATGACTTTCTATTTTTTGATTAAATAGATGTAAGAATGTGATATTTTGGAATTGTTTTTTAGTTTACTACAAAGTTTTATTCTTAATGACTTACGTACACTACATTTCTTCAATAGTTATATTTCTTGTTTAAACAAATAAATTATTTAATTAAATAAAATTCAATAAAGTGGGATATTTTTATCGAGCCACTAATAAATGTAATGGTATCATATTTATTTCTTTTCTCATTAAAAATATTTTTTAGTTTGATAAAAACTTGGAACACAGATTTTGTTTGAATTTTACAATTCAATTTTCTCTAAATTAATATTTTGTTCAGATATCTCAGCCTTCTACAAAATAATCAAAATATAAAGTAGTTGAGCTTTAAAAAGCTTAATGTTTTTTATTTTTATTATGTTTCTCAAAGATAGACGAATGTATAAATAAATAAAACAACATGTATTAATGTTCTAAAAGCATTCTTTAATTTGCTTATCTGTCAATATAACATGATAAATTTTATTTCGTATTATGGAAATACATACATGTAGTAAAATGTGTAATTACATAAATAGAATGTTTTTTTATAAATTTTTAGAATCTACTTTTTTTTTCAATAAGGTTCTATTTGTAAACAATGAGAGATGTGATAAGGGTTTTCTGACATTTCTTTAGTACTACTTACTTCAATTTACGATTTGTGAAAACCACATTTCATAAACTTTTTGATATTTTTGGTCGTATGGTCCATCAGAAGTACCGCATGCCGAATTTAACATAACGACTAGGCTCTAAAGGTTTATATAGTCCATGTTCGTCCAAGAATTAAAGCCATCAGATCATGCACATTGTCGACAATTCACTAATTTCATCTATTTGATGGGCATTTCGGACTAGTGGTATCATTGGTCAATAAAATTTGTCGCGGTGGACATTTGTCCGATATCGTTTATTTTAATTGAAATATTCCAAACTTTCATTCAAATGGTATGTTTTATTAAAACAAAAAATGTCCTTATTGAAAGAACCTTTAACAGACCAATTCTTTAGCCATACATACGGTCATAAATAGACTTTTAACTCAGGAAGAGCAATGTCGGCTGAATATGCAATAATTTGTTTGCATTATGATATAACTCAGTTAGTTGATAAAAACGAACAATAGGATAATGTCCTTTCCTACCAAAAAAAAAAGGCTAAATTTTAAAAAAAATATTTATACTTTTATTACTATTAATCTTAATAACAAAATATAATTAATATATAAATTAAATGAATGAATTATCTCGATGTTGAAGTTATTGTGAAAAAAGTACCTATCATTTTTTTCTTCTTACTTTGTATATATTTTGAAAATGGGAATGTAACATAAGAATTTACAAATTATTTTTTTAATCTTGGTTAAATTATGGAAAGATAGTTGTTAAATAATTTATAAAGGTTTATAAATTCTAATATTAATTTGAACATTTAAAAGTTATGTTATTTAAAATGGAGTCAAAAATAAAGCGGATTGATTATTTAAATTATAACAAAGTTTTAGAAATTTATGTATGACAAGTTAGACATAACTACTTATACATAAAGCAAATTTAACCAAGTATTTTGAAAAATTGTTCTTTATGATGCATTCAAATAGTCAATTCTTCTAGAGACGTAGCTAGTACTACTATTGTAGAAACTCTTTTTTTTTTTAATTAATTTTTTATCTTCCGAATTGTAACAATTTCTATTTGCTTCACAAAAAATTTGTAAAACATGTGAATACAATTTCTTATTTTTATAGGCTCACGGTCACCACATTCATCTCCAGAAAGGGAAATGACAGATAGAAAGAAGTCAAGGCCAGAATCTCCAACTTTGATTAGAAAGCAACCTTCTTCGTCTCCACAACGTTTTAAAGATTCACCAAACGAATCATTTCAAAAATCACCAATATTGAATCGAAAGGAATATGATACAGTTAAACATAACTCACCGAAAGAAAATAAACCTGAACCAACCGCACCTTTTGATGATCACCATTATCGTCCTAGTGAACCCAATTTACCAAAACAATCAACTAAACTACCCTATCAACCAAATCAGCCAGACTCAACGAAAAAACCACAAGCAGAATCAATTAAAGATTCGCCTAGATTAAATCGTAAATATCCAAATAAACCAGATGACTCTACAGACAAATCAAAACCTCTTGATACTACAAAGACAAGTAAAACTCCATCTTCTAATCTGACATATGAAACTTCTGATAGAATGAAGCCTAAAAAAGTGGATAGAGGGATTATTGAAACAGTAATAACAGAAAAAACTGTGGTACAAAACATAGAAAATCTGAAATCAGATGATGAGGGTTATGAGCCCGAATCACCAAGATCAAACTCTCCACATTTTACAAGATCTGCGAAAAATAAAAATATTGTGACTACTGATTTAGATACAGAAGACATTTTAATTCATGTAACACAAAATAAAAAAAATGTCAAAGAAGAAAATACCATCAGTGATTTTATAACAAAGGAACGAGAAAACTATGAAATAACTCGCGATAATACAACCACAAATAGCGAATATTTACAAAAACCTATAAATTTTATGGAAAATACTGAAATAGAAATTAACGATTTCGCAAAACCAGAAAGAACTGAACCATTTTTCCTTAATCAAAATACCAACAGTTCTAATGAGGATGGCCCCAAAAAGCCTGAGGATATAAAAAAACCGAAGACGAAAGCTCCTTTGAACCGCAGTGAAACATTTGAAGAACGCTGTAAACAAATTATAGGAATAGAGGAAGAATTGATTAAATCTCAAAAAACATCTACAGAAGACTTTATTGTAAGTGAAAGAACTATTGAAGATAATGCTCGTAAGACCAACACTAGAAGTTCCCCGAATACTTTTGTTGGTAAGACATCTCCTTCCCCAAGAGGAACAAGTCCTGTAAAAAGTCCTTCACGAGGAGACTCACCTGAAAAATATCCAAACACAATTGATAAGCATTCGAATATAAAATCAAAAGTTGTAACTACGGATATTTTATCCAAAAAAGATGCAAAAACTACTAATAAAACTTCTGAAACAACTTCTACGAAAAACGTATATTCAAAATCACCAACTGATTCTTGTTACTCAAGATCACCAGAATCCAGTCCAGAAAGGATTTGCAATAAGCCTAAACAAGAAAAGCAGCCAACAAACAAAGCAGAAACTTCTACAAGTCACGTGACCACAGCTCGAATTGAAATAACACCACCACGTAGCGGACCAGGAATTACTGTAACATTAACTAAGCCAGCAGACCACACTCGTGACAGTTCGAAAAAAATAACTTCAAAAACATCACCGACTAAAAATTATCCAGAGAGTAAAACTCCAATTGAAACAAAAAAGAAACCTTCTAAAATTGAAAGTGATAGAGAATTATCTGATGTTGTAAGTGATAATGAAGATATTATTACTACATCAACAACAAAAACAACAAAAACATCAGTAACACATAAATCTCCTGTAAAGAAAATGCCAATAACTGAACGAAAGGAATCTGCTCCAGTTTATAGATCGACACCAATTGATCGTGAACAAAAAATGACTAGATCAACTAGTGACAATATTTTGAAAGCAGTGAAACCAAATAAAACTGAGAAACATACTAATACTCCAGTCACAAATGGTATTAAATCACCTAGAAGAAATTCTAATGATAATAAAAAAGATTTGAAGAACACGGTTCGCCCTCAGAAATGCTTTTCAACAAAAACTATTACATTGACTAATAAAGACAATGTTATCAACAGTGAAGATATAGAAAATGTTATCATAGATATTCAACAAGCCAAAAGTAGTAGAGAACCATCACCCAATAAAATCGTTCCAGTGCCGGTACCACTTGACCAAGGAACTGGTAAACCACGTTACCCTGACAGAGTTCAAGAACCTGAAGACGAAAGAAGGTAATTATTAACTAGGTATTAAACTTACCTTAGACAAAGTGACTAAAATTATGTTGTTTATTTAAAAAATGTAAAATATATATGCAGGTTATTCTTTTCAAACTTATATTAATTTATTTTAGGAAACCAAGAGTGAAAAAAATACCAATTTTTGAGGAGGAAACAAATGATTATGTTGGTTGTCAAATAACAGAAATTGAAGAGGAGTCTACTTTCACTAAAAACGAACGAAATGAAACTATATTATTTGAAGACGAAAGAGTTGATGAAGATTGTTTACTAACCGTACGCGATAAAGTTACTAAATTTATTAATAGTGCTGAAGAAGTAAAAAAACCAAAAGCATCAACACCATTCAGCCGTGATTTATCAAATGAACCTGTCGAAGAAGATGATTATTTGTTAAGTGTTAATGATAAAGTAAATAAATTTCTTACAACTGCAGATAAAATTACAAAAGATGTTATCACATCAAAAACTGTTGAACGTGTAGATCGCCAACGTATTCTGGAAGATGTGCGAACTGATGAGTGTACAAGCTGTGTCCCAGAAAAAGTTTATAAATATGTAAACACTCCTGAAAAACTCGTTGAGTCTACCCCTCAAAAGTCACCAGAATTAGTTAAAAAAATTCATCGTCAGATGTCACGTCAAAATGACGAAAACCCTCTTGATGATGAAATATCTACAACAACAAAGACCACGGTCAGTATTACTGATCGTTATAAACCTGGTTCTAAGAAACCTGTAGAAAAGAAGGCAAATAAGCCTATTGTAAAAACTAATGTGGATGCTGTTAAAAAGGCAAGATCAGTATTCGAAAATCAAAATAATAAAGACGTGAAACAATTTAAGACGTCGCCTGTAACAAAACAGCGTGATATTTTGTCAAGACCTTCAATTTGGGAAGCAAAGCGTAATCCAGGTCTCAAAGACATTGGTGTTCGAAAAAAACCTGACAACATTGGAAATGAGACACGTGATAGTCGACCTAAGTATCGTGATGAAGTAACTGACTCAAAAATACATTCAAAAGACACGTTCTCCACGAAAAATGTTTTTGAATCGAAAACAATTACATCAAAGAATGATATTTCTTCAAAAGCTACAGATGTTACTGAAAGATTGACTAGCAAAACATCCCAACGACGTCCTTCTGATACTCCAAAAAAACATTCAGAAACATCTCCTTCGAGAGGTAACTCTAGGCATTATGATGTTAGCCCGAAAAAATCGAGCTACATAAAAAGTACCGAAGCAACAGAAAAAAACTTATCTCAACGACCATTTGAAAGTATTCCACGAAAATCTGTATCCAAAACATCAGAAAAACCGACTTCGAAAATGACTTTTGAAACGTCTCCTACTAGAGTTAAGGAGACAGTGGTAACAACAAGATCAACTACCAAACACACTAATTCTTCTCCTACACGTGAACCACTTTATTGCGGTGAGTTTGGTGATGGAATAATCTCAGATACGCCCCAGAGAAGAGATTCAAATAGGTCTCCAGCAAGAAGTCCGTCAAGAAAAACTGCCAAAACAACTAGTAGTGAATACACAGAAATTTCAAATAAAAGAAGTTCTGTTTCCAAAACTGTTGAAAAAAGAACTCCAGAACAATCCCCAACACGTTATTCGGATTATCCCCATTCCAAATCTCAAACACCCATTAAGAAACCATCTGAATCAAGCTCCCCATCACAAAAATTTTCATCGCAATTTCCTTCAACTAAGGATAACTCGAGTGAACTCAGAAATAAATACCCTAAAGATGATTCACCAACAAGAATGAAAAGCAGTTACATCGAGGAATACACAACTGACACAATAATCAGTAGAGGGCCAGATGAATCGCCATCATCAATTGCTGCCCGTAAGAATTTATTTGAAAATTCTGATTTGTCAAATGGTTCCATTAATCGACCTTCCTATATGGATCATACAAAAGCCTCTCTAGAGCATATTCGGCGTGATTCTTTAGAAATTAATCGTAGTACTTTTAATCGAAAAACTTCAATTGATGAAGATTCTTATGATGGTAATCCGCGCTCTTCTGTCAAATTCGGGGTTGAATTAAAACACCAAGACGAGGGTCAACCAAAACGCAAAACTAGTAGCCCAGACATTCCACATGTTGAAGAAATATTCGATTTGACGTTACTTGAACAAATGCTTGCAACAGTTGTGGGTTACGAACAAAGACGTCGAATTAGGGCTCAAATCCGAATTGTTAAGAAAATGATTGAGCAGCAAAGAAAAGAAGAAGCGCAAATTGCCTACATTCGCGAAACATCTCCAGCGAGAAGATCTAGAGACTCTTCGCCAACAATAACTACAAAAAGGAAAGAAAAAATTCAAACAAAATCAAACAGTTTTATTGAGACTACATCTGGATACGTTACAAAGCATCAATTAAGAGAAAGAAGTGTCAGTCCTAAAGGAAAAACTAAGACTGTAACAACAGTAACTGAAATAAGGAAGATAGGAAATGAAAAACCAGTCGTTAAAAAAACAATAACGAAAGAAACTTCTGTTGATGACAAACCAGTTTGGGCCACTAAAAATATATTAAAAAAGGCATCTGATAGACCAAAAGTCACTAACTCGGTTAAGAAAACAACATCCTCAGTAAAGCAAAGCCAAAGGCAAAAAGTTTCTACTGATGATGACTGCATTACTTCAAGTTACGGAATCGGACCAACAGATGATGACGGCAGACCTTTATTTGGTATTCGAGCTTTGAAAAAGAAGTCATCGCAGCCCAGTGAAACAAGTAAAGGTATAATTGTTACATTTTTTTGATTTGTTGAAATAATTATTTCAATTAATTTAATTTTTCTGCCTTAAATGTTATTAAAAACTGGGTCAGCGCAGGCTCATCTCAAAGTTAGATTCTTCATATGTAAGTAAGAAATTGAAATGAATGTAAAAATTTGGCCCTGAGGTTTTGATAATAAATACTTATACAAGTATAAATCCTTCATTATTTTGCAAAATAATGTAGTTTAATTTATTTAATGTTTTTTTTGCCATTTTGCTGAGTCAGATAGAATTTATTCAATAATACGGTATACAAAAATATCTAATTTTAAATTATTTCTCATTTGATATTATTTAGTAACTGGAACAGTAATTAGTGAAAGTTTTTATTCTGAAAATGGACAAGAACCTGTTGGTAAAAGAGAAATTACGGTTTATTCGAGTAATCCTCAAGATATTGACGAGTATGAGTGCCAATTTGATAATGTTAAAAAAAGTAATTCGGTTCGCCGTGAAAGTTTTAAAAAAGATGGCATCACCGGTGTAACTAGAATACAAAAATTTGGTGACGAAGAATACTCCCCAGATAATGATATACCATCTTTAACTGATAGTTCTTATCATAAAGAAAGTTCATCAAAAATAAATCGTCGTGGTTCCGTAAAAGAAATGAGTGAAAAATTTATACGTAAAGAATCATCATCATCTGTAACCGAAAAATCAACAAATTTATCATCATATCCGAAGGCTGGTCTCATTTTAAGAACTAAGACAACTAATCGGGAAACTACTCCAAGATCTGAATTATTTGATACCGAAAATTATGGATATGAACGAAGAGAATCTAAAAATCAAGTTGAATCAGAAAGTGATACTGATTCAATCAAAATTACAAGAACTGTTAACAAGTCAACAAAATCTTTTTTAAATAACTCAGAGAAGGTGACAGATGTTAATGACATTTTAGATCGCATGAGAAATGCAGACCATGGTTAGTTAGCAATATAAATTAATTGTTAACCATACAAATAATAATATATAATATTTTTTTTGTTACAGTCGTTGAAGATGGTGACACACCTGATGATCAAGAAGCCAGAGCTTTACTAAATAAATTTTTGGGCGCAAGTGTTTTGATGAGCGGTGTCGAATCAATGGTTCCTAATACCGTTTTAAAAACTAAAACAATAACAATTGACGAGAGTGGACCTTCCTGTGAGGAAGAGGTATGTTTTTCTTTAGTTTTTCTTTATCATAATCTGTTGAGTGTTATATTAATGAAGTAAATGTCTAAGAAAGATATTTGTAAAAAAAATATGTTAGTACGATAATTTGTTCAGTAATGATACTTAGAAATACTTTTATCGGTCAAGTAGAACCTTATTCGGGCGAGTAATAAGTATCTTATTTAATTGTTGCGTTGCCTTGCAAATAATCTACTTTGAATAAGTATAATACGCCAAAAAGTACGCAATAAAAAATGAGAATAAAAATTGTTCATCAAGTTTTCAAATTTATTATTTTTAGTTTTTTTTCTGCAGGACTTTCTTATAACATAACTATAATAGCAAACATTTAATTTAAAATAAAAATTTTTTCGAGGGCCTAGAACCTAGATTCCGAGATATTAAGTTTTAATTTTAATGCTAAGATTTCGTTATTTGTTACATTCACCAAAGTGTACATGGGATGAATGGTATCAGAAGACTGGTTCTGTATTTCTATGTCGATTCTACGATATTAATTGACTAATCGAAGCATGAATGACATGATGTTCATTGTACCAATATATTCTAAGAGATTTTAATTCATCAGATTCGATTTTAATAACTTTTTTTTTTATAAATTGAAAATATCTAAAATTTATGCAAATAAAAAAAATAATAAAAAACAGAAATTATTGAAAATTTCTACGACGACGATTGTGTACTACTTGAATTTGTATACATCTATTTTTCTTTGTTTATTAAATAAATTATAAAAGATGAAGTCGATTTATTGGAATAGATCCAAATAAATAAAAAAAAAATTCTGATGAATTTTAGAAAATAATAAAAAATAAATAAACTTTTTAATTTATTTTATTTTTTTTTTCAATTTGAATTATACTTTCTTTGATTTGCAATATTTTATGATTTTTTATTATTTTTTTGTTATTTCTATTTAATTATTTTTCCTATTAGGAAATTATTTAGTTGTATCAAATTTATTGAAAAATAAAGTTGAATAAACCATAAGTTCATTTTCAATTAAAAATACTTTTAAAAATACATTTATATATGAAATTTGAAATTCAATAAGCTAAGAATAAATACTTCCAATTTGCAGACAGAATTCTCTTCAGAATAAATTTCAACTTAGAACTCTAGGATTCAATACATTCGTTAATATGATATTGACTGAAAAAATCTAAAGACGAAGAAAATAAGCGTTTTTTAATTAGTATTTTCTGAATAAAATGCTAATTACCCGTCTATTAATTTCATTGAAAGGAATAATAAAAATTAAATGAAAGCTAATAAAAAACAAATATCAATTAATTCAAACCTTGACATAATATACATTTTGTAATACAACATAGATCATAGAGTGTTTTCCATCAAATTTTTTCTTTTACAATTAACAGATTGTAACCCTGAAGGTTATTGATTTTCATCCTAAAAATAAAAATAAAAAAAATAAATAAAAAGACAACAATCCCAATTTTCAATAATGACCTAATTTTCTTGCTTTTTATGTTCTGTTGAACGTTAAAAAAAAAAATTTCTTTTTTTTATTCACACTAAAAATATATACATACATATAAATTATGAGATCTCAAATTTATTATGAAAAATTTTCAAAAATTTAATTTTAAATAAATATCATTTAATAATTTCATTTTCAATAATATTTCAATGTCATAAAAAATAAGGAAACTTCAAATTTAAAACTTTATGAATTCAATAATAAAAATTTAATACCAGCGATCTTCAAAATGTGTATAAAAAACAAAAAATATATTGAGCAATAATAATATTAAGAAAATCAATGGAAATTTAAGACAAAGCGGCTGACATTAAACAAAAACAAAATATTTTATAATTTTAATTTAGTTAATTTTAAAAGTTTAATGTTGAGAAAACTTTTTATTAGACAGAATATTATTTTAATAGATTTTTTTTTATGAACAATCATTTTCTTCTTCATGTTGACGTTATAAAATTATTTATATAAATTATAATATAAATAGTTGCAATATTTTAGTTTGTAATCTGACTAGTTCTAAGCCCTGAATTACCCACAGAGGGCCAGAAAAAATGTAGTTCAAATGCCTCCAAATCTAAGAATTTCAATTCAATTAAGTGTTTGTGTTGTTTTAAAAAAAAGCGTTGATTAACTCGATCAAAGATTGATGGAATTCTAAAATTCAATCACTCTGTTGTACGTCGAAATATTAAGAGAAAATACAAATTATTACGAATTTTTTTTTTTTCGAATAACCGAAAAGAAAAGAGAAATTATAACAACTTTTTTTTTTACATGGTTTTTCCGTTCTCTGTTTTTATTTTTCCAAACATCATAACAAGAAAAAAAGAAAATAAATTGCGCGCGCAATGAATTTCTTTCATCGTTATTCGACGTTCTTCATTTGAAAAGTAAAAACAAAATTTTATAAAATATAAAATTTAATTAAATTTTAAATTTAGTACAGCATCGGCCACGGAAAATTTAGCATTCGTAACGAAAAGAAAATATTTATTAAAAAAAAAAAAGTTTTTTTTTTTTCATTAAAAGCTTAGAAATACTTTTAAAGATATAAAATTTTTTTAATTTTTTTTAATTTTTTATAAAAAAATTACAAGCATATATTTATTTCAAAAATTACAAAACTTTAAATTATAAATAAAATTTATAAAAAAAATTCATAAAAAATACTGTAATACATAATTTTTTTTTTCTAATTACATAACATAATTTTATGTGGAAAATTTTTATGAAAAAGAATTTTCAAAAAGAAATTTTTTTTTTCAAGGCAAAAAGTGTAGGCTTTCGCATATTGCGAAAACTTAACAGGGTGTTTGCTTTACTGCGGTTAATTTCTCTGTCTTTTTTCTTACTGGAAAATAAGTTGTAAATTATAGTACCAATGATTTCAATTAAAACTGAGTTATTTACTGGAAATATTAAATGAAATCTTGCATTATTTATTATCAAATGAAAATTTATAGCAAAGTTTGATACAGCAATATTTTAGTTTTTATTGTTGTTTATGGTGAAGAATAAATTACAAAAAATATTTTTTTTGGTATAAAATCAGTCTCATATGAGACAAGTATCTAAATCTTCTTAAAGTCATCAACTAGTTCGATTTGACCTATATTCAAGTGGCAGCTATCTGTGTTTTCAATGTATATAATTATGTAAATAATAATAAAAGATTATGTACTTCACATAATATTCAAATATTAATGAATTATATATATAGTATGTATGCATAATGAATTAATATATAAATTTAGATTTTTCATTTCAATATTTGATAATTACGCAGGAACTATCATAACATTTAAGCAAAACACTCTGTTATCCTTGAATCAAAAGAGTAAAATATTTGATAATTTTTCATTTTCACCAAACTTATGTTATAAAATCGATTATTTTTGCAGTGAATATACGTGTTAAAACATATAAAAACTTTCAAAATATTTAATTTTTTTTTTTTATTGAAATTAAAATTTTAAAATAAAAATTGTAATTAATTTTGGAAAAAAAAAAACATATTGGTCGAATAAAAAAAAATATATAAAAAAAAACCAAAAATTATTTAAAATTTTTTAAAAAAAAATTGCTGTACTCACTTCACTTTAAATTTCTTTATAACGTAAAAGAAAAAAATAAATTTTAAAAATAGAATTTCAATTAATTTTGTAGAATTGACTAAAAATATATATGTAGATATATTTTTTTTAAGTTATTAAATTTTTAAAGGTTTGCACAAAAATTCGACATTGTCATTATTTAAATATTGGTACGTATTTTGAAAATATCTTAATCAAGGATTTAATATTATAATTATAATTATTATTATTAAGGTTTTATTATTATTATTTTAATGATTCGATTTCAAATAAATTATTAAACTGGAACTAAGACTGGAATACTATAAGGTTTTTAAACACAATATTTTATTAACTAAAATATGTAAAGGATGAAAATTCGAAAAATATATTTATTTTGCGTTAATACGACGAAAACTGTGTATCTGAAAGATTTGAAAAATCTAAATGCTTCTTTTATAAATCGATATTATCGTATTATCGTAGCAATACGTATGTGGGATACATTATCGAGATTGTTGAAATTTTGCATTGATTTTGAAAAGAAAACTGTAAAACCAAATTAACTAATCAAATAATAGTTTTCAAACGTAAAAATAATTATACATTGTACATCTATGAAGGTACATAATGTATATATTCATAGATATTTGAACTAACTCAAACTTTATTGCGAAATATTTGTGATCCCTATTTTGATACATCTTTTGTTGCGCTTTAAGCTTGAACGAAGATTTTTAACGACTTTACTTTTGACAACATTCGCAGCGACTTAATTTAAAGTAATTAAATTATCTAAAATTATGGAAAAAAAACTATACTCAATAGATTTTTTAATGGGCTTTCTGCGAAGCGTTATTAAAAAACTTCAAAAAACCGACCGCTTGAAAATACATGTTTTCTCAAACAATCAAACATTTACTTAAAAAAAAAATAATAATAATATGATAATTATGGGTCTTTTCATTACTAAACATATATTTTTTGTTTTAGTTAAGAGATTTCTTTTTTCGCAGAAATCTTATATATTAACAACGTCCATATAGACACGATAAAAGCTAATAATGAAATAAGTAGATTTATTATTATGGACAACCGCTTTCTACTTTAGTTACGGATAATTAAATGTACGATGCATATAAAAATTTTAAACATTTATGAATGAACATTTTTATGCTGAATTCTTATTAAATTTTCAACGTTTCCATTAATATTTTTATTTTACAATAATTACATTTTACAATTATTGCACTACTGATTTTAATTTATATAGATAGGTAGATATATAGATTTTCCAGTTTTATTCCGATTTATTTTTGAAGTCAATATTATAATATTATGTATTATAATATTGAAATTATCATAAATTAAATTCCCATGCAATGTTGGCCTCGTTTTTTACCAAAATACAGTATTAAAATCAGAATATTATTCTGTAGATGAGATATTCCAAAAAAAAAATGTATATATAATATTTAAAAATATTAATTATACATATTATATAAAACTGTTACCATGATAAGTTATCCATATTTTATATTTAATATTTGGACGAATAACTCTTCTACGAAATTTACTAATCTACCAGCTAGATAAAAACAAATTAGTATACACTTAATTTTTTGGGACCTTATATTCAGTTTACTCCATCTTAATTTTGAATGAACTTTTCTTCTAAATAAATAAACAAAACTTTGAACTTTGAATTATAAAGTTTATAATCAATACCTACCTACCTATATATATAAAGAAAACAAAATAAGATTAAATTCTAAAAATATAATAATTTGTAATTTCAATTTTGTAAATAAAACATTATTTTTTTTTTATTCTTACAATCTTTAAATAAAACTATTAATTCAATGATTTAAAAAAAAAAATATATATATACATATTTTCAAGTATTTTAAGACTTTTGGCACCTTCCTCCTCCCATAAAAAAAAAAAAATAAATAAAAAGGTGTATAAAATCCGGAAGAATTTTAGCAAAGTAATCGTCCTTAAGAAGGGATACCTTTATAGAAAGAAAATATCTATACATATAATTGGCAAACACTCTTATTTATATTCTTTGTTCATTATTTTTTTTAAAGAACAATTAATCATGCAAAAAAAAAAAAAGAAAATAAATTGAAATAAAAATAATTGAATGAAAATTAAAATTAATTAAATAACAGACAGAAATTTTATGATGTATAGCCTTTAACATTGCAATTCGATTAATGAACATTATGTGGGTGAATGGTATTACTCTTAAAGGAATTTGTATCAAAAAATATGTCTTTGTGTTTCAAATCAAAGTATCTTTACCTACCTACTTAAATGAATTCATTATAAAAAATAATAGCTAAATATAATTTTATATAAGATAATTTTGTTAATAATTGTCATGGATTAGTCAAAAAACATTTTGTATTTGTCAGTTGCTTAAAAATATTAAGGCATTTATAATAAAAATATTAAGGCATTTATAATATAATTTGAATATTTGAATATTTTTTTGACTTTGTTTTCGACACTGTGCAAATTTCGTCGTTATATTAATTTTTGTTTTCTAACATAAAAATTTTTCACACGCAGGTAAATGGAGAACAATGTTAGGTCATAGTAGTCCTATTAAAGTCTATAGTCGTAAAACATATGAATTTTAGTAAATGGTTGTTAGCAATTATATTCTAAAATGAAACAAAAAATTTCATTTAACTCATAAATAATAGTACATTTACCATAAATAGGGTACACTTAAGAATTAAATGATATTGTTATGCGATCATAACAAAACTGATAAAAAATTAACATTTTTTGCAATTTTCTTCCACAATAAAAGTTCGACGTTCTTTGTCTATAAAAATTAATTTGACGTCAAAATACGACAACGAATATTTTTCGCTAAAATTCGAAAAAAAAAAAAAAACGTAATATTCTTTTTTTGAAAACTTTTATTTTTTCTTAAAAATAGAAAAAAGAAAATCTCATTCCTTTCAATAAAATGAAAATATATAAAACACATGTTTTTCTTTCCATGCTATTTTTTCGATTATATGGTTGCCAAAAACAAAAAAAAAAAAAAAACACAAAGGTATTTTTACAATTAATTTAAATTTTAAGTGAAAAAAGATTTTCTTTAATAACCGGTAAAAAAAAAAAAAATTTTCTCAATTTTCTTTTGATTCTTTAATCGAACCTATTTTGGTCACAAACATGTAAGTTTTTTTTAAGATATTTCTCATAATTTTTCTCTTCATTATAATCTCTCAAAATAAATGTTCATATTTTTTACTATACACAAATGTATAATTCATAGTAGTCTTTTTCAAACTTTCTGTTGCGATTGAAAATTTAATTGCACCTAATACTACTGATTTAATAATTACAAATTTTAATATTTAATAATTAAGTTATTAGTAGGTAGGTATATTTTAGTTTAAGGTTAGTTAATGGTTCTAATTCTTTGAATACTGTATTTAAAATTGTATCATTAATATAATCTGAAAATTGAACGAAATTACAAATAATTAAATTTTTAAGCAATTAAATAAAAATATCGAGGTTAGCAAGTATATTGGTAAAATATTAATTTATTTTCTGGTTAAAATAAATAATGTGTTACCTATACTTTCTGACCTATTTTATATTTTTTATTTTAAGTCAATTTCAGTTATACCAAAAATTCAAAAAAGGACATTTTCTTATCAAAAACCATTCCTTTCCAACAATTTTATACACATTGTACAATATATAGGTACTCAGACTGTATAACTTAAAATAAATGTTAATCACAAAAACAGAAAGGTCGGAAAAAAGTAACTTTCATTTAAATAAAATCATGTTTCAAATTATTTGTTCAATTCAAGCTATAATCGACCGTGAAATTATAAAGTTTTATTAAAAATTTGAAACTTTTTCATTTACACAGGATAAATAAATATTCATTGATAACGTATTTTATTACAAAACTATATTTGCCTGGAAAATAATATATTAAATTTTATCACATTTGTATTATTTTTATTTATTTATTTTTGTACACCTACATACCTAAAATTACTAAATTCTAAAAATGTTTATTGAATTTCGAAATTAGATCAACACCCGGTGAAGAAATGTTCATTTTTATAAATTGAAAAATAAAAATAACGAAGAGAATGTTAAAAAAAAAGAGATCAAGATTTTTCAATTATACGTGAATTATACATTTGTATATTTTATATGTATTAATTTTTTTTTTTAAAGGAAAATCTTTTTGTTTATTATGAAAATAAATTCGTTGTAAATGAAAAATAATAACATCAATAAATGTAAACAAACTCAATTTTTTTTTTAAGTTTATGAAAGAAAACTTTAAAATAAAAATCAAAAATAAATTTTATCATTTAATGAATTTATCATTCAAATTCGATCCAATTGTATCAGGCGTATTTTCCGCAATATTTTTTAACTTAATTTTTTATTTGTGTTCTTCACCGTTTCACAATAATAATCTTCACACTATTGTTAGAATGATATTTGTTTCCGTGTTATCATATTCATAAATAGGTATAACAAATTTTTCGTATATGAAAAAGGATGAAGCAAAAATCCAAAAAGGATCTACTATGAATATGTGGTAAAAATAAAGCTTTTTTTTAACTAGGACTAAGACTAAGTCATAAATAAGAACTCTCTTTTTTTCATATAAGTTCACAAATTCTTTGATTCCATCATGATATTTTTATATATAGAACTGTCATTTATTCAATCAATTATTATATTGCATTTTCTTAATCATTCAAATAGTTAATTCTCTAATCACTTTCACTCGACATTGATTTAATATACATAAATCTATATTTAAAATTAAAATAATTTCCGCAATTCTATAAATAAGAAAATAAAAAATTTGTATTTAATTTTTTTTGATATACTTTTTGCGCATGAAACATTATGCATTGAAAGAATTGAAATTCAAGAATAAAAGTTTTAAACGTTCTTGAAAATAGAGACATTGTCTTATACAGATGTGATTATTATTATCTTTTATTTTACACCTTTGTATATTTGTCGATTTTATTTTTGTGGGAATATAAAACCATGGTATCTTTTGTACACAATTAGAAAAACTATTGATGTCAGAATAGATTTTGTATATAAATATTTTTTAACACATAATAACATAAAATTAAAATATTTGTCAAAATATTTATTGTGTAGTTAATATATCTCAAGTGGACTCAACTAAATATTTTTTCGTTAAAATTAATAAGTTTTCAAAATATATGGCCACCTAAAAATACTTATTTCCGAAAAAAAAAGTGGAAAATTTAGTTAGAAAAAATGTGGAATAGTTAGTTATTTTTTAATGAAAATGTTTATGTTAAAAGATTTTATAGAAATAATCCTTTGGAAAATACTGTAACTTTTTTAATTATATTTCTCAGAATATAGTTTAATATAATTTAGATATTTTTAATTTTTTTTTTCAATTTCGTAATAAAATCTATCAATAAAAATTGAAATTAAAAAAACTAATAATAATAATATTAATTTTATCGACATACAAATAAGTTTTCCATAAAACAAATTTTCATTTTATATAGAAAACTTTTGATTTTTTCTCCTTTTTTTTTTTTCAAAAAATAAATTAAAAACAGAAATAAATTTCTTTTTTTAAATCCCAAATTGACTGTATGTATGTATGTATGTGTGTATTACTTTACATTTACACACATAACATATTATGTGTATATTATATACGCATCTGAATATATAGACATTTAATTTCTAAAATTAATTGGACGCAATTTTTTAATGACCTCTCTTTTCAGGTTCAAATAAAAATAAATTTACTAAATTTTTTTAAGAATTAAAAAAATAAAAAAAAAAAACAAAACAAGAAATTACTCGCTATTTTAGTAAAATAAAATAAATTAAAATTTGTCCGAATAAAAAGTACAAAATATTTAAGGCTAAAATTAATTCAAACAAAATTTTGCTATAAATAAAATTTTGCCGCGTGCTCTTGAAAGCTTGAGACATTAAATTTTCTTAAAAAAAGATATTTAAAATTTTCAATTCTCATTTTTCTTCTCATTCAACAAAACTAAAAAAAAAAAAAATTCATCATAGCCTACAGTTGACTTGCGGACACAGAAATCGAAAAATGTTCTTTAAACTTATTTTCACAATAATTTTTATCTTTTTTATTTATTTAAAGGTGAAAACAACTTTGGTTAAAAAAGTTATAAAAACATCCGAAGGACACTCTTCAACACCAATTACCCTTGATGAAATTGGTGACATTGAGGAGATTTGGGACGAAGAAATTTTAAAACAATTGGTAAGCTTGTATGATTAAAGACCGGCAATAATTTTTTTAAACGTTATTTTGAATCAAAAATTATTTGTTAATTGAACATTATTTTTCAAAATCCTTTCTTTTGTCGTCAAAAATTATTATATTTAAAGAATAAATTAATTTTAGATAATTTTTCTTTTAAATTTTTTAGCTTGAAAAATCAACAAATTACGAAGAACGTCGTAGGATTCGAGCTCGTCTAAGACAACTAATGGCGGAACGTGAAGGTAAACATATTTAAGTATTTTCTTACAATTTTTAATTGATTTATAGAATTTGTAAAACCTATGACAAGAGTTTCTAATACAAGTTTCTTTTAATTTATTGAAAAATAAAATAAAACTGAAAATAAATTTAACTCAGAAACAAATTTAAAAAATCCTGAACCGACTGTGTATATTTTTCGAAATAAATTAATTAATATCTTGGAGCTTGGATTTAAAAATCTAGTCATAAGTTAATTTGTACCAAATCTCTTTTTTTTTATAATAATTCAATTGAAATGATAGATTATAAATTTTTTATATTAAAAGAATTAATTCAGAACTGCACAAAGTTATATAGAAAATAATTCACATTCAGTATTGAACTTTAAGTTCCTTTATGGAAATAGAAATATGGGGAACAATTAATACAATCAATTTGAAAATTTTTAACATTCATAATTCTATTATACATTAGTTAAATCATATTTAAAATTTAAAAAAAAATATATAATATGAATTAAATACAGTATATTTACTTCGTTATTTACTTATAATTATGAGTGCAAATCTGAATTTTCTTTAGGACAAATTTCTATATTTAATTGGTTTAATAATGGTGGTGGTGAATTAGTATATTACATTTTTAACAAAAAATAAAATACAGAGTTTTATATTACATATTACAGAAAAAGAATCTTCAGGGATAATAAGTAATTTTCTCATATATTTTTGTATAATTTTTGGTCTAAAAATCAAGGCTTTAATCGCTTTTTATTTTATTTTTTATACATATTAAGCATCACAAACTTTTTTTTATTAACAAAATATTTATATTATTTTAAGGATAAACAATAATCAATTTCAATATTAAAAAGATTAACAAAAAAAATGAGCTTATACCATTGAGAGGACAACGTGTGCATATTAATAGGTACAACAAATTTTTTTTTATAAAATTTATGTGTCTTCTTAAATAATTCTTCATTACGAAAAAATCACATTCACAAAAAAATATTAAAACAATTGTTTTTTTTTCATCAAATTGTTAAATTTTTCAATGTAAATTTATTAAGTATACTGCAAAATACGGTTCAAACAAATTTTATTTGAACTATATTTTCATATAAGAAAAAATAATAGGACTCTCCACAGCCATTTTCCGATTCAATTGAGTTTCTTAAGATTAAACTTATAATCGAATTAAATTTCATATTATTTTTGTACCCATTATGTTTATAAATGTTTCACAAATTAATCCGTTTCGAATTTTCGATTATTATTCATAATGTGTATTGTGTATGTGTTCTCTAACCTATTGAAAAAGCATAACTTTCAAATCGATTATAAAATGAAACAAAATTTTACTGAATTATTTAAAAAATTAATCGAATTAGGCTTTAATTATGTTATAAGTTTACTCCAGCGACCAATATTAATGCCCTTGTTATTAAATCAATATATCGGTAAGCTTTAGTTGATGGTAATTTTATGTACACAGCAATGTTTTATTCTAACATTCTACTTGCCAGTTGTTCCAAAAATTTCGTAATTATATAATCCTTTTTTTTAATTTAACAATAATTATGACGAATAAACGTACATACATGCAAAAAAATCTAAAAGAAGACGCAAAGATTTGTTTGTATACTGTATACTTTATAATACTATACTGTATATAAAGTATTAAAGCAAACAAATATTTTGGTTCAGAAAATATTTAAGTCTATTATTATATTATGCTGATGATGAGATAAATGGACAACTAATCATACTAAACTATATATTTTTTTTTAATTCACAACATGACAAATCATAGCAAATAGATATTTAATTCATATTCATTTAATTATAATACATTTTACAACTATATAATAAGACTGTGGAGATGGATTATTTATGTAATTCTAATGTGAACCAGAACAGAGAGATATTAGTTTCATCACCACTATTCATGTTAGAGCCAATTTTCCCATTAAAAAAAAACTATAAAATAATATGTCGTTTATTTGTTAATCAAAGAATATGTTGTTCTTTATATATGAATATTATAATTTAATGTTATATCAGAAAAACATTAGTAAATAATATTGAAAAGAAATTCATTTTTTTCACTTTAATTTCTAATTTAAATTTAATTTAAAAAAGCGTGTGCCGAAATTGTTGCTAGCGTAAAAGCTGAATTAGAGCAGCAGAAAAGTAATGACGACAGTGACAGTAGTTGTGAGTATGAAGAAATAATCGAAGAAATTGAAGTAACTGATGATGAAAGTGGTGAAGAAATAGAAGAAATAGTAAAAATTGAAACAAAACCACAATCGAAAATAACAACTACAGTACAAACAACAGAAACTGAGACGCAACCGCAACTATCAAAAACCAAAATTATTGAAAAAAATGTAGAAAAAACTGTAAAGCCACCAAATACATCTGTCAAAACTGCAAGTTCTAAATGCGAAGACGAAGGTAAAACCGATGATTCGGATAAATTACTGCCTTTATTGCAAGATATCTTAAATAAAAATATGCAACCCATACGTGCAAATAATAAAAGTAGTTATATTAATTCAAGTAGTGGCAATAATTTATTAAATGTTAAACAAACTAATCAATTGAAAAATAATAATAAAAGTAGCAATAGTCTAACAAAAAGTAATTCTGGTTTAATTGAAGACTCTGGTACTGAATCGGGCGAAGACTTGCGTTTACTTGCTGCTGGTTTAAGAAATTCTATGCAGTCTATGAAAAATGATTCTAATTTAATATTTGACGTTACTTTGGCATTGACTCGCTTACAACAATCATTAAAAGACGGAAAAGATTTTCAACTTGATGAAACCAAAAAAAATGCCCTTCTTAATTTGGTAGGCCGCCTTCAGACAGGTTTGTTGTCACCTGAAAAAATAGTTGCAGCTACACCAGCACCTGGAGAAGAAGACCCATCTTCTCCCGAAGGCGAACGTTCAGCAAATCGCCAGCGTTTTGCTAAACGTCGAAGTCGTGCAAACCGTCATACCGTAGGAGTTTCACGAGAAGAATTAGCTGATGCTCGACGATACATGGAAGAAATGGTTATGATTGAGAATTTATCGCATTGCACGACTCCGGAAAGCACAACGGTGACTCCAACCGAAATCCGTCCATTCGCTTTGCAAAAGCAACAGTCCTCTGGTGCTTTGCTAATGCAAAGTACTCCAGAGGAGAGTACTGTTTTATATCGTCCAAATCAATTCGTTCCAAATCAATTAAAGATTAAAGTTACTGGTGGAGTTAAAGAAAATGTCCAAATGCGAGAAAAAAAATCTAATGGATATGATGCTTGTAAACGAAAAAGTGATAATTTTGATCAGAACTCATCTACTGTACAAAATAATAAACGGCCGTTATCAGAATCATATCCATCTGCCTATAATGAGAAATTTAACGATGGTATTAGATCCACTAATGCGCAATTTAATTATGATGCTACTGTTTTCAGCGATTCTAGTCAACATTTTACGGACAGAAATAATACGATTTCACCCAATCAATTACCAATTAATCGGTTCATTAATAAAAAAGCAGCCATGAAGAGAGCCAATACCATTGATATTCCCAAGCCAATAAAATATTTAAATGATCTAGAATCAGATTCAGAAGCAGAAGAACGTGGTATAAATTCAAGTAAATCTATTGGATTGCGTGGCACAGTCCAAGTAAGTGTAAAAAATAAACCAAAAAAAGTCGTTCCTGCTTTTGAGCCGAAAACTGAAAACGATTTAAAATTTCTAGCATTTATTCAAAAACAAGGGCCGTCTCCCTCCCTAGGTTGGAGTAATTCGAATAGAACAGTAAGTAATTGGACCAACAAATTCGGTAATATTAAAAACACGTTTGAATCAGGTGTTAAAAGCACTGCTGCTAAACCTCCAGTTCCAAGTTCAATTGCTAGAAATATATGGAAAAAAAATGAACAAAAGTCGCTAGGATCACCGAAACCGCAGGGCGGTCGACCACCCTGGGCTGAAAAGAATTATGGCAACGATGTTTTGACATCAGCTCTAAGAACAAAAGAACGCAATGAAAATCAAACAGAAATAATGCTCCCAAAACCAATTCCATTAAGTCAATTTTCACACGCACCACAGTCAGTTTTCAAGCCAGTTGATCCTCCACCACTAATTTATAATCAACCTATGCAACAAACTCAAATTTACAATGAACAATTCAAGCCGATCATACCTGATTCTAGACTTCATCAGTCGGAGCCATATTTGCATCAACCCGTGTATCAAAATGATCGGTCAGAATATCAACAAGTCAAACCTAAGATGTTTTCTGGAAAACATTCTGCACCAAACTCACCGCAACCTGTTCAATCGCCAACAAAAGGTTGGCTTAATAAAACTTCAGCACCTCCGTCACCTAATCCATCAAATCAGCACAAATGGCTCAGTAAAACTAGAGCTGACAATCGCATCCGTAGCAAAGCTGAAAAATATGATAGAAGATCCCCTTCTCCTGTTAGAATTCACCGTCAAAATTCGTTAAGATCACAAGAGTCTGAACCAGAACGAATAGAAAGTAAACGACCGTCATTGCCTAACGCAGCTGAACCTTTTCTTAAAAATAAGTATCAGAATCAAACAACTTATAGCAGTAATCCAACATTAGGCCATCCAATCCCTGAAATTCACCAAAACATATCGTACCAACAACCATACAATCAACCAATTCGTCAGCATCAGCCACAAAACTTCCAATTCGGAAATCATAGTTACAACCCTCAAAATTCAATAGACTATCAACAGTCAAAAACAATTATCAATAGTTCTCCTGATTTCAGTCCTTCACCAAGTTATCATACTCCTGAAGAAAATATACATTCCAGGTCAGATTCTTTGACTAATCCAAATGCACAACCTTTAGTTTTAACAACTTCGAATCCAACTTACGGAACTAAATTATTAAATCACCAAGCTCCGTTAAAAATTTTTGACTATCCTAGCCCTGGCGAGAGTATTGCTAGTCCTAATTTAACTTATCATGATGCTACTGATGACGACGTAGATAGTATGACTGAATACAGAGCAGAAGCAAGAGTTATGGCAGCACCAATTAGTCAGCAAGCTATAACTATTAATAACAAAACACAGCGGATAGGTGATGAAGAAATGTATGCGAAAAATTCAAACGCGGCTAAAAACCTTTTAACAGTGATGAAAAATATCAACAACAAACCAGATAATGGAAAATCTGACTCTAAAACAAACCTAAAGAATTCTAATGTAAGCTTACCCTCAGATGGTCGAAATTATGTAGCACCTAATGTTCAGCCAGTATTTCCTGAATTTCCTAATTCTGACCAAAATCGTTTACCACTTTACACTGCAAGCACATCACCTATAAGTTATAAACAGCCCTCAATTCCTCAAACTAATTTTGTTAATCAAATGCAGGAACCTTACTCATTTAAACTACCTGATAACGGAAGACCAGAAAATTATCAACAAAATCCTGCGTATATTCCACCTTCTATATTTAATCAAGAATCAACTCAATTTAATCAAGATATCAGACACAATCAGAATCATGAGCACACATTTAATAGTGCGTCAACCGCCACCTTTAAACCACAGAAAAATGAAAATAATTATTCATCATATTCTGAAATCAAATATAATAGTACTGCAAATAAGAATCAAATGCTTTCAGAAGCTCAACAAAAACAGAAATTGCCAAAGGGGGGACAAATTCTTGGAAAATATTCTGAAACTACTCCTATCATCAAAAATGTGCCAACTGGAATCGATGTAAATGCGAATTCAAGGAATAAGCAAATAATTCGGCAACAGTCTCTAAAATCAGAGAGTGTACAAAGAAATAACACTGAAGAATTTGATTATAATCAAGGCAGTCATAATGATATTCCAATTATTGAATCTCACAAGCTGCCTAATGTTTTTAAAGATCGAGTTCATCATAATAAAACCCAGCAAAAGATACAATCAAATGTTATTAACTATGAAACTCAAACATATGCAGATGTACAAAAAAATCTTAATCAGCATCGGCAAATAACTGAAACTTATCTCAATGATGAAATTCAACATCAACAAAAATTACAAGAAAAAATTAAATATCAACAACAGAAACAAAAAAGTGATAAACGCCTTGATTTTCTTGCACAAGATGCGCCACGATCTGGGCATCGACAAGAACAGCCCCCAAAAACAATTATGCAACAAAAAAATGCTTTCCAAGATTTGAAGACAAAACAGAAAAGTTTCCAGGGACAAAAATCTATAGAAAAAATTGAAATAAATCATTTAAAGCCAGTTGAAGTTGATATAGAATCTCCTAAGTTTTACCAAGGTAATCAATCATTTCCTCTGCTGAGAAGTACGAATGATTTACAAAAAAATCAAGAAAAATCCAATAAGATGACACAAAAAATAAAAGAAAATAACTTAACTGAAACTCAAGAAATAAAAACTATTCTGAAAACTTCGAAAAATTTTTCCCAAGTGTCAAAGCAAATCCGTGCTACGGAACATATTGAAAGCGAAAAGAATATTCAGAATGAAATCAAACGCAAAGCAGCCTCTATATCACAATCAAGTCAAGAAATATTGGAAAAAATTGAATACAAATCATCAGCTCCTCCTGATACTCCAGATATTGTTAAATCCTCATTGCCAAAAGAAGATATACCAATTTTAAAGAAATTCGGTCCACCGCAACGTCATAACTACACACCAAATTCATATAAGACTCCATCTACAAAAAATGACGATCAACGTCCGATTTTAACAAGAAAATTTTCTGACCCAGCAGTAAAACAACCTGAAATAACTGAAACACCAGCAACACCTTTACCATCAGAGGAAATACCAAAAAATATAGTTTTCAATAATATTGCACAATTTACTAATATGTCAAGAAGATTGTCAGAAACATCATCAAGCCATAAACCCAACCCACTAAGTAAATCCGATTCGTGGCATCAAATATGTTTACAACAACAACAGTTTGCAGCTAAACCACCTTCACCCAAATTCGGAAATGAAAGTGGACATCAGTTAAGAAGAGCAAAATCAGGTCATACTTTGGCTCTACCAAAAATGTATGAAGCTGGCTTAAAACGCGAAGAAATTTCAGAGAAACAAAAAACAGTTGCAGCATATTTTTCAGGACAAAAATCTCCTAATTCACTATCACGAAATAATTCTCAAACAAATATTGCTCAAGAATTTGAGACCCCAATAACAGTTAAACGTTCTTCAATAAATAGAACCCGAACCACAGAAAAGACATCTACAAGTTATCACAAAAGTAGTTCGGGCCTATCAAGAAGTCAAACCATGCCTCACGTTAATTTATTGGATGAGAGTAATGTTGAAGATGCTTTTGAACAGCTTTTAAATGCTTGAACAAAGCACGCAAATTAAGAACGTTCTCCTCATTCCAATAATGAATTTTTAAATCGACAACTGCAGTGATTAAGAAAAATTTTACGAAAAACTTTAAATCCCTTTTTTTTTTAACATAATACGATTGCGCGTCAAATATTTGGGTTCTATAATTGTAAATATTTAGCATACTCTAGAAATTTAGTTTTGAACGAATTTTAACATAAGCGAACGAAAAAAAAAAAGAAATCTAGAGTAATTTTATTATGATAAAAAAATTATATAGACAATATTATTTGAATACAAAAATCAATTTAAAAAAAATAAATTGGAAAAATTAAAAATATAAAATAAATAAAAAAAAATAAAATATTATAATAATAAGATAAATAATTCACAAATTTTGGTTTTGATACGTCTCGTCTCAATCATCGGATTTAAAAACAAATATTGTCAGCATCAAAAGTTAGCAACTCTCATTCTGAAACTTGTGAGTTATAAAAAATTATGAAAAATTCTTTTTTTGAGTTGGAAAATTATTGATTATATTTTGCGCTTAAGTGTGTTATTGTTTTTAAATTAACTTTATTAATTAATGTTTTTCTTTTAATTTAAATTAATATGAGGTGTTTAAGTGAAAACAACTAATTAATATATATTATGCTTTATAAGAAGAAAAAATTATTATTGATTCAATATTTCAGAAAGTTTGTTGTTACATAATAATAGCCAGTGTATTGTGTATAATTAAATGCAATTTATGCTCAAAAATCTTAGAGCGAAAAATACTGACTGATGACTAAAACCTAGTTTAAATTCATTTGTACTTAGTTCTTTCAATCTCGGAATATAAAATGTTAGTTTTTTAATTCAGTATTAAATATATTCACCACGGTTCAAAACGTGCCACTAGTTGTAGAAATATGGTGCGCAAATTCAATTTAATATATAATATTTAGGCAAAACTATATAGAGTACTTATATATCTTAGGACCTTTAGGTAGGTGATAACACAAATTTTATGGTAATTTTCAAAAAATTGTCAAAATCCTTTATTATTTATATAATTACGATAAATATTTATTTTTTTTTTATTTTTTTTACTTAATTTTAACTCAATTTTAACTTAATTTTAACTTGAATAACTACTCCTTAATTTATATAACATTTACTTGTTGCAATTTGTGAAAGTTTTACAAAAACAAGCATGTTTTGCTAATGGTCTTTTAAATATTATAATTCTTTTAACTCTTTAAAACTTAAAAGTTTGTTTAATAATGAATATTTCTGATCAAGGAAGTTTATGTTTGTCTTGATTTTTGTTGTATTATAAACATCTCCACCAAAAATTTATACAAATCTACCTTAATAAACTTCTTTTTTTTTTGAAAAAGTTGTCGCTAATTTTATCTAAATAAAATGGTGCTGCATTAGTGTAAAAATTAAGATTATACAAAATATCAGTAATGCAGTTAAAATAAGGGGCCTTTAATCTACTTATTTATGTATTGTGTATAATATAATAAGTGAAATAATTTATATTTAAACTATTCGAGAATAAATAAAAATAAAATTTTATCAAATTAGTAAATATTGATTACTTATTTTATAGTATAAGAATTTTCGTTTCCAATTTTCGTTCTAAATCTTTTATATGTTTGCTAATGCTTATGTTCATTTAAAATCAGTAGTTTGTTAATAAAATGTCAGACTATATCATTAACACATTATGTTTTACGAATACTAAAAATAATATGTAATTTAATTTTTTTTCACAATATTTATAATACATGTAAAATATTATGGTAATTTAAGCTTAGGTCCAATTTGGACTTCTTTTACTTTTGATATTTTTTTTTATGTAATAATTATATTTTATAATAATTTATATTAATTGAGTTATAAGTCTCCAAATGCGAGCAACGTGCTGTAACGTGCTATAAAATTGATAAACCTAATTTTTTGAAAGATTGAAAATATAAAAACTAGTCCGCGCGTTGAACGATTTAAAACTACCTACGGCCCAATATTATAATTGTCGGCAAATACTCTATTCACTGAAAAAACTACAATTATCCGAAACACTTCCAATAAAAAAAAGTACCGAAAATAAAAATTGTCTATATTTTAAAATTTTCAATTTATTATTTTAAAATGAATGATGATTGTTAAGTTTTTGAGGTTCTCTATTCCAGTGTAGTATGTAAAAATTTTTATTCAAGTTTTTCTACTTATAGCCAAATAAACATTGAAACTTATGTGTATAAAAAAAAATTTATAAAATTTTGTAAAACTTGTAAAATTGTTATTTGTATTTTTTTGATTTTAATAATTAGATATTCTTTTTTAAACATAATTCCAAATTTTAGTTAATTTTTAACTAGTTTTAGATAAATTATTAAAAACGAGTGAATTTTGCAATTGATAATTTTTTTTATATTATTTTTTTATAATTTATATTATTTATTTTATACTATTATAGAATCTACAACCACTGAAACAACTCAAACTAAAAATGAAGATGGTGCTATTGTTACAACAACAACGAAAGGTATACAATTCTATTCTCTATAACCCGAATTCAGAAAACAAATAAAATACTAATTTTAATTTTTATCTGTTCGCCGAGTTTTGTTTTCTACTTTCTAAATAAATAAAAAACAATCGGAAGGAATCCATTTATACGAAACTGTCAAATTTTATTTAATATTCAAATGAATAAGTAGTTGTCCATATTTAGCAAATTTTCTTGGACTCTTTCACTCATTTTTTACTTTTAACACATTCACGACGACGAAATTTCTTTAGAAATAATTATTGCAAAAGCATAGCAAAATTAAATCAGAATATTTTTGTACTTTTGTAGAAATGATTAAATTTTTAAATTAATTTTTTTTCTTTTAGTTACAACTACTACTGTGTCTGGTTCAACCATGACTCCTAAGACGGTATCACCATTTGCCAAATTCAAGCAACTTGATAAACAAAATTCTCTACAATCGAAGTAAGTTAAAATAAATTATAAAAATTAATTAAACAAATTAAAGAAAATATATATAGTCTTAATTTGCACATTTATAATTGTATGCATTACAGCATCTTATAAGTAGAAATTCGATTATTGTTGAATTAAAGTGTTTATAAAATTAAGTATAACAAACAATTCTACAATGAAATAATCGTTTTCCGAAAACGACCACCTGGTGTAGAAGAAATTTTTTCTGTGACAAGTTTATTTCTTTGGATAACTTAAGAAATATTATTCTCAAATAACTATTGGATGGCACGAACTGTTTTTAGTTCTGTTTATCTGTTTATTTGTATTTGAAATTGAAATCCATTTAAATATTACTATTTTTTAATGTTTCGTGATATAAAACATATATATCCGAATTTATATTGAAATAATAATTACCTAACTTACAGTAAGCTGCATTATTTACATTATCAATTATATTTATACAGAATGATCATCATTACGAAAAAAATATGGATTTAAATTTACAAATTTTTAAATTCGTATAATAAATATCTTACATTTTTGATATGTTTTTATAAAAATCTTAGTATTATTTGATTGCAAGTATATTAAAACTTTAACATCCTAGCTAGATAATTCATAACAGTACTTCAAATATAAATATATGTTTTGTTAGGTAAAAATTAAAAAAAAAGCATTGAAAAAAGCTTTTGCATAAATATCACACTATCAATAATTAGTAGGTATATACTAATAATAACATATTATGGAAAATACATTATAAATAATATGGAATTATTTTCTTTTAAAATTCCAATTTGGTTAATTGCTAAGTTTTTAAATCATTTAGAAAAATTCATAAGCGCTTCTGGTAAGGTATAATCGTATAATGATGCTATATTCTTCTAACTTATTACAACTTCTGTTTCTAATTTTAAATTTAATCTAAATGCTTCTGGTATATTTTTTTGTTAAAGATACAACAAAGAATCGGGTATTAAATAACTTAAATATGTGCCATAGGTCTCTCAGGAATTTATTAATGGAAGTTAATATTTCTTCAAATTCAATTTCTTATTTGTGCTAGGACGATTGATTACAAAATTAAATTGTTTAAGAAGAAAAAAAAAATCATGTAATTTCGATTTTAAAATTTAACTTGTAATACTTTACACTGCATTAATAAAGTATACATAATGAAATTTAATTATTTCAAGGTATAACTTCCTAGATTTCTTATTATACTATAAATATAATAAAATATACATAAATATAATATATAATATAAATAAAAATATTCACAATAGATTTCTTACCCTTCTACTTGAATCACCAAATTCAAAAAAGGCTCAAGTCGGTTTTTTTCAAAATGACATAATGATCAGTATCTTACGATGAAGTCCAATGGTTCACTCTAAAAACAAATTGCTCTGTTAAATTCCATGTTAGGCAGAAATTCAGTTTTTGTGTCTACCGAAAATATGGAGATAACCGACATAAGCCCTTTTCGAATTTGATGATTGACTTACAAATAACACTTACTTTTTGTATGAGTTGTGACGTGAAATTAAGTTTGACGTGAAATTAAGTTTAAACAGGTACGAATGAAGACATCCTGGATACTCATGAAGACTTATTCCATTGCTGAACACATGATCATTTTTAATTTTGGTTAGAGTTTATGAGAGCTATTTAATAAAACTATATTAACGACAAAAAATATAAAATTTTTCAGAAGAATAAATTCTATCCAATTCGACAAACTATGAGTAAAATCTTTCAACGGGCTAACTTTTTATTAATTATTTTTTTTTATAATTTTATTAGTTTTTTTTTTGTATGTTTATTAAAGCTCTCCGAAAACACCGAATACACCTTCAGCTTCACGTGGGGCACCAATTTTTGCATTTACTGACCCAGCAGTAGCCGCCAAAGCTGCTACTGCAAAAGAACAATTGCTTTTATGGTGTCAAATGAAAACCAAAGAATATGAGGTATCTATTTATGTCTTAGGTGTTAGATACAAGTTTTTTTTTCTTTTTTAAAAAGTCGTTCTAATTCAAAATTTACTTTTAATTTCTTAGTTGTAAAAAAAGTTTTATCTTGTTTGATTTTTAATTTTTGATTTTTGACTTTTAATAAGTAGTATTTCATTTAATCCACCAAGTTTTGTACAGTTTTTGCTTTAATGCTTAACATCTGTGGAAGCAAAGTTCTTAAATGGTTTGTTTTTTTTTAGCTCAAGTTAGTTTTTCTAACTGATAAAAAACGTTTTATTTTAACCTAAATAATTTTAATTTGGGTTTAAAGAAAATATAAATTTGTATAATTTTTTAAAATAATATGCTTGTAAATAACTTAGTACTTACCGCTTAATTCAATGCGACTAAATAACTATACACAAATAAAATTCTTGATATCAAATTAAAGTAAATTACTTATGTATTTTTTTAAGTTGGCTAAACCTAGAATATTTATAAAACCCTTATCATATAAAAAAGTTTTGGGATCCTGAGAGATTCCCAGACTTTTTTCATTACGACCTGAAATACAAAAAGCAAAAACCTTTTTAATAAAGAAATGCACAAGTTTTTGGGTTTTGAAACAGTTTTTAGTTTAATATTTAAAAAAAATTTATAAATTAGAATTTTTTTTTTATTTCAGGATCTCGTAAAATTATTAAGCTGCTTTTGTTTTCATTTTTTATCCTTGTTTTTTTACTCAAAAAACGAGAACCATGTTTGGCAAATTTCTAAAATAGTTTTAGACCATTTCAAAGACAAATTTGTAAATTATTTTTCATCGGTTAAAGTCAAGTGATCGAAATCTCTTCAAAACTATTCTAATTTTTTCGTACCATATTATAAATACCATAAATAAAACAAATCGACTATTAGACACATGAACTTACTAGAATGAACTATTTTGATATCAGAACATAAAATTGGCTTTTTTTTTTTATTGTACTGGTTATTGGTCTAAAAATAGAATGCATACACCTGATAGAAGTAAATATACATTTAAAATTCACATCGATTTTTGATGAAACAGAGTTAATAGGGTTAACACAGTTATTAGGGTTACGCAAAAGTTTTGAAACAAAATTGAAATTTTCAACTAATTGAATATACATATTAAAATTTTTTTTTTTTTTTCATTTTTAATTTTAACTGGGATCCAAAATTTTAAAATTATTATAACTATTATCAAATGATTCATCCTTTGTTCAATTTGCTATCTTTCAAAATTCTGCTAATTAGTGTTTTTCAAAGATTGCGAAGTGATCATATAATTGTAGCATCCTTAGTTATTTTTGCTAAAATAAATTAAACATTTTTTCAAATACTTACTCACTAAATTGCACATTAAAAAAAAATTATTATGAAAAAAATTTTTATAAATGTTTTTGATTTTTTGTCTTTAATTTTTTTTTAGAACGTTCAAATAACAAACTTTAGTACGAGCTGGAATGATGGAATGGCGTTTTGTGCATTAATACATCATTTTCTACCAGATGCCTTCGATTTTTCAAAATTAACACCAAAACAACGTAGATTTAATTTTGATCTAGCTTTCCGGGTGGCTGAGTAAGTTATTTATCAAAAAAAAAAAAATTATTTAGTTATATGTACTTGACTGTCAAGGGCATCAGTTCTAGTTTAGTAATAGTATTTTTTTTTTATATATATATTTAGGTCTTTGCTTAACATAAAACAAAAAAATATTTATTAATTCCCCAATAAAAAAGATAAAATTAATGTTTTTTTATAAAACAAAGTTTATTTTTTATTTCAGTGAACAGGCCGGAATAGCACCACTACTTGATGTTGAGGATATGGTTGTAATGAAAAGGCCTGATTGGAAATGTGTATTTACGTATGTTCAAAGTATTTATCGTCATTTTCGTAATTGTCAATAATCCACAATTTCATAAACGATCGATTTTAGAATATTATAAAATTTTAAAAAAAGATATTTATATTATTGTTATATTTTATAATAATATAAAATGAAATAATAATGTTGAATTTTTTGTTTAGTTTGCTACAGATATTTTGTAATTTGTTTTAGTTTTAAATTTTATTAGAATGCAAAAATGAAATGTAGTGATAGTAATGAATCTCTTTTCGAATTAAAGAAATTACAAAAATCTAAATATTTTAGAAAAAAAAAATTACAATTACATAAAAATTAATTTAAACATTATTACTATGCATATGTTAGTAAATGTATGTATAAACAAATTTTTTATATAGTAAATTTAAAATTTTATTAAATAATTTATTTTTTTGTTAAAGAATTATTAAACAGTTTGCGAAAAAAAGGGATTCATATTCGGAGGCATTTGTTAGTTATTAAAATAAAAATATCCTATAAATTAAATATTTACTTTTAGTTTTTGAAATTATTTGTGGATTGAACGGTTCGTATTTGTAACGATAAAGAAAAGAAACATTTTATTCTTATTTCTTGTTTTATGTGAACTATTAAATGTAAAAAAAAAAACAATTTGTTAAAAAAAATTATTAAGATATTATATAAGTTCTGAATATCAAATTATTAATTTTTTATCAAAAACAAAACGCCAGTCATTGATTCGTATGTAAATCTATTTTCAGCTCACGTTAATCTATTTTTATTTTGATTTTTTTTTTTATTATATTTATTATTAATAATATTTCAAAATATTATATTTTTAATATTTTCTTCAAGCAATTCATTAATGCTTTTAAAAGCATTCATTTTGAGCTGACTTGATTGTGTCAAATCTATAATATATATAGAGAGATAAATATATGTTTCTATTTTATCTATATACAATATTTATATGTATATTTTTTAACATTTGTATATTTAATTTTTTTTTTTATTATTTGTCTTTTAAATATTGAAAATAATTTTTTTTGCTTAAAACTAATAAAATTATATAGAATTATTTTTTATAATAAATTAAAACATGATATTAGAAATTTTTATTTTTCATATTACATGCATACATTTTATGAGTATGTATTGCATGTATGTGAATATCAAAATATTTTATTGTTTCTTACTTAAAAAAATTTATATAAATATATAATCAATTATTTTGTTACTAAACACACTATATTTCAATGAATAAATAACTATTCATGCATTTTTGGATGCATTTATTTATTTTAAATTTTTATTTTAAATATAAACTAGGTCTCTAGTCCAATGGTAACTTCTGACACAACCAAATTCTCTGTGAAGTGTGGAGTGATATTTCCAAAGGATTAATAAGTAGAAGATTTATAAATTCAAATTTGCTATTCTCACAATAAGAACTTTTAAAATGTTTATTTGATTTCGTCGAGTTCTACAAGAATCCATTATCTGATTGGGAAGCCTTAGGTATCGAAGACTTACCCATAATTTATTTCCATTCATTTTATTGTTGTTAATTTACAAATATTACACAAATTACAGAAAAAAAAGACAACAAAATATATGAAAAATTATATGAGCTATGAAATATCATAAAGTTATTGACAATACCTTGTAAAATATAAACAGAAAATCAAGGTGTAAAAAAAACCCTGTGTATAGAAGAAATATGTGGTAAAATTCTTAAAATTCAATTTGAAAGAAATTGCAGAAGTTTCTAGGTAGGGTTGCATTTCGGAACGACTTTTTCTAGTAGAAATGTTCTCATTTGCAAGAATTTTGGGTTAGTTGCAAAAATAAAAATTCTCAAAACTAGGAATTTTTCCTACGACTAGCAAAATTCGAACTTATGGAACGCAATATAAAAACTGTAAGGATGAGATGATGCTGTTTTGAAAACACCTTTTTCATATTATATTTTTGTTATATCTTATATAATAATTTAAAATTGACTGAAGTTTATTCTTATTATTCTTTCTTAACATCATTTAATAATTATTAAACAATATTAAATTAAATTAATATTTATTGATTATAATTTATTAAATGTCTTTGTTAAAACGTAAATGAAATATTGCTAAATATCCCCGTGAAAAATGGGACAAAAGATTTTAAAAAACATAAGAGTTTATTTTTTTATGAAAATATAGTTTTATTAACAATATATATATTTATTACGTATATTCTTGTTACACACTATAGTAAAGTCTTGATACCATCTATTTATGCTTTGAAATTGTTGTATTATCAATCAAAAATAAATGTCATTAATTTAGTTCAAATTTTGTTTGTTTCGGTTTCAAAATTTTAAAATTTTATGGAAAAAAATTCTAATATAAAAAAATGGAAAATTTTTTTTACATGCCACAAATTAATGATATAGAAAGATTACAGAGGACGTCAAACTTTCTATTAGAGAAATTAAGATTAAGACCAACTATTTTCGATCGAAATATTAATTTTAATGAACCCAAACGGTTATATCCAAGTAAAAATAATCAAAATTCGCGAATGGTGTGCGAAGATAATAAGATTTGCCGTTTATGTCAAACTCAAAATCCTAATTTAAAATTGCTTCAAAATGTTTGTAAATGTGGTGGATCGATGGTAAATTTTTATATATACAATATTTTCGCTTCTGAAAACTACGAAAATAAATAAAAATAATTCCATTTATATATATCCCTCATAAATTTCTGAAGCAAAATCATTAATCCAAAAATTTATATTTGTTTTTTTATTTATTGATATTGTAATTCATTATTTTCCTGTAATAATTCAATAGTACTTTTATAATTCTTAGTTTGTTATTATCCTGGTGGCTAAAAATTGGCTGAAGTTCTTCTTCATAATAATTTTGAAAATGATTTAAAATAACCAAGCATCATTATGCTGGAAATTATTATTTTATTCTTGTCTGCATTATTTCAAAAAGCTTAAGATAATTTTTTGTCATCAGGTTTCCAAACCACAGAATTCAATATACATACTTAATAATTGTGTCAAGCTCTCGATCAAGCCTGTTCAATTTTATTAACCACAAACTTCTTATGTCGTAACTCTTTCTTTTAAAATAGAAATCTGTGCATTTGGAATGCATTCAAAGGTGGATGTTTTTTGAAAATTCAAATATTTGCAAATATTGTAATCAAGTTATTATGATTCCTTTCGTAAAAAACAATCAAAAACGGAATAAGTCAGTCGAAAAAGAAATGGGAATTTCTTACAGACAACCATTCAACACCACAAAAAAAATCACTAATGCAGTCAAAAACGAAACATTTGATCCAGTTTTAAATCAAGCTTTGCATTTGCAAAAAATTTTCAATCATTCTGAATCAACATGTGGTAGACCGCTTAGTATAAAAATAAGTTCACCCTGTATAGGAGATTCTGCCACTTTTAAAATTCAAATTGTAGAAAATGCTTCAAAAAATATTGAATTGAACATTGAAACTAAAAAGCCACAAAATCTTCTATCAGGTGAGGCTGAAGTTCTCATCCAATTGAATTCCAAGGATCCTTCTGCAACTTTTAAAAATAAGGATAAAATTAAAGAAGGGCTTGATGAGATAGATAAGATTGACAAAATTAAAAATGTCAATCACAAAATTAATGTTGATGTTATTAAGCCCAATGATAAAAAAGCAAAAAAAGTTCTTAAAACGATTTTAAAGGGCCCAGAGCTAATTAATCAGTTAAAATTATCTACTAGTAAAGAGAACTTTCGACATTCGAAGTCAATTGAAATTGTGAATATTATTCCAAAAAATATAGTTCTTAATGCTGTGGACCAATTTAATAATTTATCAAATTCGTGCTTGAATAAAAAATCTAATATTTCTACCAATGAAGGAATTACATCTAAAGGAAACTCTGAAATGAAGGTAGCAGAGAATATTGGAACACACAATGAAGCAGCAAAGAAAAAGAGAATCGTTGAATCGTATTTTTTTGGGGAGAAGAATTTAAAGTCAAACAAATATTCTAGACCTGATAAAAAGTTTGAAACAAAGTATTTAGATGAAACTAATTTTGAAAAAGCATTTGAGAATCTATGTAAAGATTGAATAAAATGAAAAATAAAATGCAGAATAAGTTAAATGTTTATTTTATTAAATTTTCATATCATGAAAAATTTACAATGTACCTATCACATTATACCAAAATATACTCAAATTAATTCTTTTGATAATTGTTTTCGTTTTTATAAGATTTTGATAAACTAACAAAAATGGTTTTCGGACTAAAGTCGATTGCGGATGGTACCAGACTTCCAAGTCAAAATTACAGTTTAAAAATGAAAAAAAAAATTGAAAAAAAGTTATTTTAAATTTTTTGTTATAATAGCTGGGGACGGGGACATATATTATAACACACGTTAGACGATGAATTTATTGCTTTGTTTGAAGGAAAAAAAAATCCATGAAAAATATAAATTTGCTACTCGAATCTTCCTTTTTTTATGTTCAAAAGCTTTTCCAAATTTGTTTTCTAAGATAGGTTCTAATGTCCATTAAAGAAATCCGTTCACACTTTAGTTTTTTGTCTTATTTTTTTTAAATAAAAAAACGACAGACTTTTGTTCATTCTTTTGTTTATTTCGCAAAGGTACCAACATTCAAATAAGGAAAATTTGCGCAAACTGTGCAAAAAAAACAGAAAAGTTGGCAGCTTTCTTTTTTTGAAACTTGCATACAAGCATTATGGAGTTATTTTTTCTATATTTTTGTAAAATGGGAAAACTAAGATATTATATGTTTTAGTGAAGCATAAGCGTATGCAAGTTTTAAAGCTGTTGTGTGAATCCCATATTAAAAACAATAGTTCTTAAATTTGGATAAAAAGTTTTTGTTCAAGTTTGCACAACTTATTTATTCATTTTCAATGTAACCATATAGCAAACAAAAAATCTCATATAGCGATAACACTAATGCTCAATATTTTTTAGTGCTGCCAGATATTTTTTCTACACAATTTTATTTAGAATTAATTTTTAAGGATATTCGTATATAAGAAGTGTTAAGCTTAAGCTAGAAACAGAAAGGTTTAATGTGAGAATTGTCTGACTGTTTGTGGTTTTGTAAAATTAAAGTACCTTAAATCGAAATACTTTAAACGGTCCCCGTACTTCAAAATTTTAAAACATTTCAAACAAAAAAAAATTATTTTTAAACTACTAGTGTGGACGCATTTCACAAATGCGACCTTTGAAATTAGCCTTTAATCTAGGTCTGCCCAAGCTATTAGTTCGTGGTTTAAAATTCCTTTTTATTTTAAGAAATACACAATTTTCGAATCTGGCAGCACCAGATGATTAGGGAAAAAAAATAAACAAGAAAGAAACATAAAAAAAAAACTCAAATTTTCAATCACAATCTTTTGCTGGCAGTAAGCACTTAGGCAGTCAAATAGAAATATTTTTCGTGCCTCGTCTCGTGTCTCGTCACGTAGACCTGCTATAGATAGAAGCAGAAGAGAAAATTATATTGGAAATTTTTTTTTGTTTTATTTTTATTTGTTTTTCTTAAAATGTTCTCAAAATAAAAAATAACCCAAAAAAAAATTATTTTATTAAATTTTTAATCATAAATTTATATTAGTGAAACAAAAAAAAAAAAAAAACTAAATTACGAATTTAAAATAAAAAAAAAAAAGAAGAAATAATAAAGAGAAGAAAACAAAGAATTTTTTTTAAAAACGGCAGAAAAATGGCTGAAGATAATATTTTATTAAATAAAATTAATAATAAAAATCCAAATTCTTTATATAAAAAAAGTTTATCATTATACGTAAATAATTTAAATTTAAATGTTAATAATTTAGAAAATATTCAATGTTTACAATACCTGCCACCAAATATTTTAATTGACATTTATTCGAAGGTAAGTAAATAATAGTTTTATAATATACTTATATAGGTATTATAAATCAAGCAGAAAAATCAATTAAAAAAAAAAAACCCCAATCTCAAACCAATTGAAAATAAAAGGTTTTCGGTAGTACCTTGTTTTTGTATAGTCATAACTAACTAACTTGTCGTCCCTTATTTTGTTTTTTTTATTTACCTACCTACCTTAGGAATATTTTTTGTAATGACGATGTTGAATGATGAATGAATGGAATTTTTCTTTTCATTTTCGTTTCTAAATCTATGTATAAAAGAAAATCAAAATCAAAATAAAAACATTTATTTACAAAAAACATCTGGTAGTGGTTGCTGATGCCACGACGTCGTAGTATACCTACTGCACAATAATAATAATCAATAATTTAATTTGACTGAAACTGAATACCTAAATTCATAATATTTCTAAGGAAAGGGAAAAATTTAGTACCTAGGTAGATACCTAGCTTGGCAAGGGGTACGATTTTCAACGATCATCTTTTAACCTTCAAATTACATATGTAGGTAGGTGCAAATAATCGATTTAATAAGTATTTTAATTTGTTTTTTTTTTCTTTTGCTTTTTTTCTTTTATTGTGTCTTAACACATAACTTTGGCGTTTGCAGTTCTGAAAATTTCAACAACATTTTTTTACCTTTATAGGTAGGTATATCCTAGTTAGAATCACATTTAAAATTTAAAATTTGGTATCATGTCGAACTAGCCAGCTAGCTACCTACATATAATGTTGTGAGTATATAGGTAGGTATATATCGGAAGATGTAAACGAGATTAAATACCTACTTAAAAAATATTCGAGAGAACAGTGTCCAACATTGTTGTTATTGAATGAGACAATTTGGAATGAAATGTCACAAATTCCTCACTTTCACTATTTATTCAATTTTATTAAGTTATTATTAGGTAATTTAATTTGGTTGGAAAAAAAATCTACCTACTTACTTTGAACTTAAATATTTCAAGTTTACCATGCATTCTTAAATTCGTAGATATACGATTTAATTGTCAATTTTGTCTCTATTAAAATAAAATTGAACTCAACAGATACAAACAATTTAATACTCTTATTGGTTTTCTAATTCTTATTCTATTAATATCTCGATTCAAATCTACTCAAGTGTAAGTACGTTAAATAAATACATCAAGTAATTGCTTTGTAGTTGGATCAGGAGGAGCACCATTTGTTTTCTGTTTGGTTTACGATTTAATAATACTAATTCTTTATCATCGTTTTCAAATATCGATGAAATTCAGTTAAAGCAATTTCATCCATATTTCTTCTCCCGTCAGTTTAGAAAATTTGTAGGCACTTAAGTGTGAAAAAAAAAAATTGAGAGCTAAAAAATTTTTTTATTATATTATTAAAATTAACAGCAATTCGATATTTTCTCTATATTAAAATATTTATTATTTTAATTGAATAAAATTAAAATTTATGATTTATCCAAATATTAAACGAGGTACCTACCTACCTTAGTCGTATGTTTCAAAATTATTTATTATCTAAACATATGTTATTAACATTATTAGGAAAGAATATAAAAAAAATAAAAAAATAATACTTACAATTACAATATGAATGTAAATTTATGACATTAGATTCATCTTTATTGTCTACAACTCAAATAGAAAAAAAAAAAAAGATACAAATCGAGATGCATAAATTATACATTTCGATCAATAACTTTCACTATTGGCATACTAAGAAAGTAATAGTAGTAATATAATATTTAATATTTCATTTAACTAATAAATGTATTAAAATTACAAAAATTAAGTGCAATCGATATCGAACATATGGTAATAAAATAATAATATATTTAAATCAATTAAGTACTATTTTTAAAGTTATATTTTTAAACAATATTTTTTGTGGGAATTTTTGGTTTGTTTGAATTTGGGAACTTTACAAAATGACAAGAAATTACGTGTACTTAGGTATTAACTGTGAGGGTTACTTATTTGGTGTTGAATGAAAGTTTTAATTAAATTATAGATTAAGTACGCAGAAACAAGAAAAATTACTTATACTTATACTTACTTGTATAAGAAAAGTTATAAGTTTAAATTTTGGCATTTTTTCAAATAAGAAAAAAAAAAAAATAGCATTTATTATTAAATACAAAATAAGTACAATAACAGATAAAATAATTTTTTTTTTTTAAATTTCGTATATAAAAAATTTAAAAAGATGCTGAATGAATTTATCGTTATTATGTTTTGAGTGAGTTGGTCGTTTGATATGAAGCTAAATACTGCTTGAATATTAATTCTGCCATAAGTAACTGATGCTAGCCATGCATGATTAATTAAACTTTCAGAACTTAACTACTTATTCAATTAGTTATAAATATTATTCGAATAAAATGTTTTTAATAAAGTAACCCTTTAATACTATAAGTTCAATATTTTGGAACTTAATCGGTTATCGTGGTTTCGATTCAATTTTCAAATTTCTGTATTTTACCAATTTTGAGCTTAAATTAAATGTTGATGTTGTTTTTAAGAATATCCTTTTATTTGAATAATGCTCTTATTTTATTTTACATCGAGTTTTACAATATCTGAAAATTTTAAAAAATCTGTGAGTAAGTAAGTACAAAAGAAAAGAAAATATTGTTTTTTTGCTTTTCTTTAATTAATGCGCAAAAATAAACTAAAAATAATACCGTGAATATTTATAATAATAAAATTGTAAGATTTTTTTTATTTATATATTTGTTGTTTAAGTATTATTCCAAATGTGGGCAGAAAATAATGACACAAAGCAACCTTCCAAAAAAAATAAAAATATTTTCAACTATTTACAAAAGCTGAAGCGTCAAATCCAAATAATCCCTTAACATGAGAGAATAAAAAAATTTGAAAATATACCAAGTACCCGAGTACCTATGCCTACCTTTTTTAGGACAATGAATCGGGTTTTATATGAAAATTAAACTAATCTTTATTCTATCTGAAAAAAAGAACTTTATTTAAATAACGTTTTAGTCAAAAAAAAAATTGATGTTTCAAGAAAATGCATCGTCAAACTAAAATCATTATTAACGAGCTTATGGACTAACATAATGTTCATGTTATATATTTTGTAAACTAATACCTTGTTTGCACTTATTGTTTTTCCGGAACTGTCAAATTCGTTCCACTTCTCAAGTTTGAGAAGTACTTTTTAGGTGCGAACAAGGTATAAGTAGTACTTATTTAAGACCAATTTTCAACAATGAACATAGGTTATTATGTTGTTGAATGAGAATTTTGTTTAAATATATTTTATTTTATTCATTCATTTTATCTTTGCGGAAGTTCTCTGACTAGAATTTTAATCAATAATAAATTTATATGTAAAAATTAAATAAGGAGATAATTACTTGTTAAATATCTTAGAATAAATATTAAGTTAATAGAACTTATTTTCAATTTAAATTTTGAATACATTATGATAATTTAAGAACTAAACTGTGTACTTATATGTTATGTATGTATGTAGATAAGTATGTAGATTAACTATTTTTGAGAAAAATTACACGAGATTAGAAAAGAAAAAAGTTAATTCGATATCAGCCGCTATATAAAGGTCATAATAAAATATATCTTGAGCCTATCAAACAACATGATTTTAGTACTTAAAAATGCGAAATATTTTATCCAGTGGGTTATTAAGAATTACGATAGAACTTAAAAATCTGACGAAAATCCAATTTTCGTTATAATTCGAATAAAATTTAGAGTGTAAATTCATTGAATTTCATAAAAATAGAATTTGAGAATGAATGGAAATAATTAATTGTTCAAAAGTCTTCAATTCATTCAAATTTAAAATTATCGTATTATATTATTAAGAAATAAGAATAAGTATTTAGGTACCTACTTACTTTTGTTAAAACAAATTTTATTTCGGTAATGCATAACTTTCAATTCAAAATGTTTATAAAATTGCAATATTGAAAAATAGTTTCAAGACCTTATGCACTTGTCTAATAATGAATACAATAGTAGGTACTTTATATCAACTCACTTTATGTTTGCAGATGTCCCGCCAGGACCGTTTAAAGGATGTATTGAATGATCAATTGAGTGACTTAACAGTGTTTCGTCGTATGTTACTCTTCGGTGCAAGTCGCCAAAAATTATTTAAATGCCATTCATCTCTGATGAGTAGTGGTAAACCATTGGCCATGGAGTTACAAAATAAATTCATAATGAAATACCGCTTGTCACCAAAAGCACAGGACCCTAATACAATACAAATAATCCCTAAAGCATTCAAACAAATCTTTAGCGAAGATTTTGATATGGATGTCATTGATTTTGGTATTAAATTGGGTTCATTTTTATCAGAAGCTGGCTGGTTATCACAGAGCATAAACATCTTGTCCATGGTTTCTGATAGATTAGAAAACTACAATGATGATTTTTCAACAATTTTGATTAGACTACACTGCCTGCAAAAGTAATAATTATAATATATTAATGCATATATATGTACCTTATAATAATAAATCATTGTATTACATTATACTATGTACTTTACAAATAATATTCTTTCCGAAAAATAGTCTTCTTAACTGCTAACTGTGATACTTAATTCCAAATACTTTTTATTTACTTATATACTTTACAGACTACTTCATTCAGAAGCAGTTTTATGTAGTTTTAAGTCAGCGGAGCGCACATGTAACACAATACTAGATATTTTAGAAAAGATACCAGAGACCAGGATACCCAATTGTTTGTTAGCTAACTTGTACACCCAGTTATCAGTACTGTTTTTCTCAAGAAGTGAATACGATAAATGCTACAAATGGATTTTATGTGCGTTGAAACGCTTGAATTCAAAAACACCAGAAAAGTAAGAAAATTTTAATAAAATGTTTCAAATTAGAATAAAAGTTTGAATATAAATTTTTTAACTTTTTTTAGAATTGTCGTGGATGTGTTAAGGCAAGCAGGAAAATCATGTGTTATTAAACGCGAATTCAAGCGAGCTAATATGCTTATTTGTCAAGCTGTTCGACGAGCTAGGTAAAGATATTAATAATCTACATAATTAGTTTACATTTGGTTTTAACTATTGAAAATTATTCCCTAATTATTAAGTGTATATGTACGTACTTACTAGTCTCCAACATCTAAAAGCAAGTTCAAATAGAAAATTAATTTTAATGGTTTATTAGGTAAATAAGTAAGTGACCTTTCCTTTTTTGATAATTTTTTATCTTCATAATTATTCTCCCTTTCTTAAACGTTTGTTTAGAATATGAATTATTAAATTGTGATTATGTTGCAAAACTTAATTCTCCCTTTCTAAAATACTTGTTTAAAATAGGAATTATGAAATTGTTAATAAGATGCAATATGTACTTAGAAAGAGATCAAACACATACGTAGTAGCTTATATTTATTATTTTTATTATTTTATATTTATTTCATTTATTTTATCTTAGATTAACATTTGGCCGACATCATCAAAAGTATGCAGATGCACTTTTAGATTACGGATTTTTCCTTTTAAATGTAGATTCAATTTATCACAGCGTTGAGGTTTATAAAGAAGCATTAGAAATTAAGCGTCATATATTTGGAAGTCGTAATTTCCATGTAGCTATCGCTCACGAAGACTTATCTTATGCTTATTACGTCCTAGAATACAGTTCGGGAAATTTTTCTTGTGCTCGTGATCATGTCGAAAAAGCAATTAATATTATGAAAGATTTAGTACCAAGTAATCATTTGATGTTAGCTTCTGCTAAACGTGTAAAAGCTTTGCTTCTTGAAGAAATTGCTCTTGATAAAATGCATAACAGTGGTAAAAACGAAGAAGGTCTATTAGCAGAGTCTGAAGAGTTACATAAATGTGCTCTTCAACTTTCATTAGAATCATTTGGTGAAATTAATGTACAAACAGCTAAGCATTATGGTAATTTGGGTCGCCTATATCAAACGATGTCCAAATTTGAGGTACCTATTGTAAAAATCTAAAATTGCTATTGCCAGATGTAAAGCTATATAATTTTATCAACTGGCAATTTTAATCAAAGCACTGATTGATTAACATTATAATAAAAATTTAAATTTTAGGAAGCAGAACAAATGCACAAAAAAGCTATAAAAATTAAAACTGATTTATTGGGACCTTATGATTACGAAGTAGGTTTATCAATTGGTCACTTAGCGTCCCTTTACAATTATCATATGAAAAAATACAAAGAAGCAGAAAAATTATATTTAAGGAGCATAGAAATTAGTAAGAATTTTATTTTAATTAAATTTCTTTACAAATTAAAAAAATAATTGTATTTTTATTTTTAGGTTTGCGTTTATTTGGAAAATCTTACTCTGGATTAGAATATGATTATTTGGGTTTATGCCACGTTTATGAAACAGTAGCTGATGTTGAGAAATATTTGGATTACGCTCATACTTTAGAAATGTGGCAAAATCTAAGGGAACAAAATGGTATCCATAATGTGAGTTTAAATAATCATGCTGAAGTAAATAAATACATTTGAAACCGTTCATGAGGTTTCAGCAGAGTTTTTAGAAATATCTGAATCTATAAAAAATGATTTTTGTCTGTTTGTTTGAGTGTTCCATAAAAACTCATAGATTATACGTCCGATTAATTGAAACTTTCACTCAATGGTATCTCGAGGATAGGAAAATCGTGCGCATTGTGTGATTTTTTTATAATAGGTGATCCGCGAAATGTTAATTTTAATAAAAAAGATCTGCCAAAAATGATAAAAAATTTGATTTTCTTGCGGCTAACTTTTTTGGGGAATTTATGAGATACAATAGTTAAATAATCCAATTTTTTGTTTAAATTTAGTAATGTATTCAGGAAAATAATTCTTTTGATTCATTTTTTGATTATATTAGATTTTTAAAATAAAATATTTTTAACCACATACTTATTACATAGAGAGGTTTAATTTTTTATTTAATCTTTTTTCATCAAAAGGTTTTAATCCATTTTCGTATATTTTTAAACTATTGATTATATTTATTTATGACATTTGATTATATTTTTTTTTTTTTATTTATTTATTTATTTATTGATCCTTCATTTATTACAATGTATATAATTCGAATTAAAAATAATAATAACTAATTATAATGGATGACTTACATATACATGAGTTCTTATCAAATAAATTATTTGGATACAATAAAATTTACAATAACTCTGTAGTATATAAAAAAATACTAGTGGCGAGTATCGACAAAAAATAATCTTACATTAATGATGAGATGAGGAGTTCTTGAAAAATATTCTTAAAAAATATTCTTATATCAATATAATATAAATTACATAAAAATGTTTGATTAGTAAAATTACTGAAAATTTTCTAAACTCTAAAATTAAATATAAAATACAGTTTGAATTAATTTAATTACATTTGTGAGAAAATAAAAAAAAAGAAAAAGAAAAATCAAGCAATTAGATGAAAAACTAAAATATGAAACATGACAATGTTAGGGAAATAATGAAGGCGATTTTACAAAGAAGTTCGCAATACAATTTGTGTACTAGTGTATAAGAATCAGATAATCAGATAAGAGACAAGAGCTGAGCTAGGAAACAACTCCAAACAAAGCCTCAATATCACTATTGATCTGTTCAAAAAGCCATTTCTTTATCTCTACCAAAAATCTCATTAACTTGTCTATTATCCGTAGAGTAGGTGGCAACTTATTGAATATCCGTGGTGCTGTAATTGTGAAAAATCTAGAATAAAGAGTGCAGTTAAATAAGGGTATTAATTTAAGATTCAAATTATTTGATCGGAGATTATGATTAGCCACAACATTAAAGCCCAAATTTCCACTTCTAATGTAGAACATTTTTAAAACTTTGTATACATAAAGGTGTCTCAGTGGAAGTATTTTGAGTTCACTGTAAAGCGGCCAAGAAGAATGCAATTTCGGTTTATTGGTCATTAATCTTATAAGGTGGTTTTGCAAAATAATTATAGCTTCAAGAGTATTAAAATATATTCCTCCCCAACATGTCAGCCCATATTGTAATTTTGAATGCACTAGTCCATAATAAAACATTTTCATAATCTTGATACTACAAAAAGGGCGCATTAGGTAGAACTTTCTTACAACAGAGAGCATGTAGTTTTTTAAATTATTCATATGTTCTTTCCAATTCAAATTATTGTCAATCCAAATTCCAAGAAGCTTGTAACTTTTTACAGATTCTATATTAAAACAACAATCATCACAGGAAACACTACTGTCAAAATTTTTGAGAGAAGTAGAACAATAATGAGTCACCAAACTCATTCTTTTACAAAAAGGTGAATGGTAAACCAAATCCATTGGCTCCGGAACTGAACCTCTCAGCTTAAAAAACATTGCCTTGGTCTTATCACCCACGACCAACCGATGCTCAGCAAACCAAAATCTTAGAATTTCCAAGTCCTCATACATTTTTGTAGTAAGTTCAAAAATATCATTAGATGAATACGCTAAGCTTATATCGTCTGCAAAAGCAGTAGTATTACCATTAAGATCCTGCAAGAAAATGGAATTAACAAAAATTAAAAAGAAAATAGGACCCAGGACTGAGCCTTGTGGTACACCTAACTTAATAATTATCTCATCACTCAATATATTTTGAATTTTTACTCTTTGCGACCTATTCTCCAAATAGGACTTAAACCAACTATACATACTACCACGAAATCCAATATTTTCCAACTTTCCTAATAGAATTGAGTGATCAACTAAATCAAATGCCTTTGTCATATCCAAAAATAAGCTAGCTGTTTCTTTTTTTGAATCAATACTTTTGTAGACGTTTTCACAAAAATTTAACAGTGCATCTTCTGTTGACTTTTTTTCCCTAAAACCAAACTGAGCAGAATTAAAAAAATTTTTCGAATCTAAAAATGAAACAACTCTGGTTTTAATCGCTTTTTCAAAAACTTTAGCAAATGTTGGAAGTAAGGATATAGGACGATATTGTGAAACTAGCTTATTATTGCCCTGTTTATATAGTACTTCAGCAATCTTAAGCTGGGATGGAAAAATGCCTGATTTTACACTCATATTATATAAGAAGCAGAGTGGATCAACGACTAGAAGAGAGATCTTCTTTAGTAAAACATTACTGATACCATCTGAAGTTGACGAGTATTTGTTTTCCAAATTGGATATTATTCTATATAACTCAAGAGATGATATTGGTTCAAAATAAAACGAGTTTGAAGATACTGGGTCATTTTTAAGAACATAATTATCATTTCTGCAATTACAATCAAAATTATTGATCGGAAAATTTACTGAGCTTGCAACACTAGAAAAATATTTGTTGAAACTGTTGGCAATAAGTAAAGGCTCAGAAGTACAGTGATTATCCACTTCAATCTCACTAACTATATTTTTACAACAATTTCTGTTTAATATCTCGTTAAGAACTTTCCATTCTTCCTTAATGTTACCTTTACAGTTTTGGAACTTAGATACATAATGATTTTCCTTTAAGATTTTTATTTCAGTTGCCAACTTTTTACATAACAATTTATACTTATTTTTCAAAACTAAATTCTGGGGAAACTTCCGAACCTTTTTATATAGAGAGTTCTTGAAACGAATTTTCCTGACGACATCCTCCGTAGCCCACGGTTTTAAAGGCTTCATCTTAGGGGTAGACTTCACTACAGTACTACACATATTTATATGATTCGACAAAGTCAATAAAAACTCATTATAAGCTTCAGATGGATCGTTTTTTGAAAAAACACTATTCCACATTTCCCAAATAAGTAGATTAAATAAATTTTTATAGTTAATTATTTTTCTGGAAGTATTTATACTTTTAATATTTTTCTGTACGTTAAAATCGGAAAACAATTCTACACTTATCATGCTATGATCACTTATATTGTAATCTAAAATTTCAGTTCTTAGGAAACAGTTATTATTTCTTGAAAACCTAGCGAAAACATGATCTATACAAGATTCTGACATATTTGTAACTCTAGTATGAGGATTTATATAAGACTTCAGGCCAAAAGAATATAGTAAAGATAAGTATTTGTCAGACGTTGGACCCTTAACCAAAATGTCTATGTTGAAGTCACCCAATAATATTAAATTAGGGGACTTCTCCTCACTCAAAAGAAGTTGTAAATAATTTAAAAAATCATCCACATTAGCTGAGTGAAGTCTATACACATTATAAAAACAATATATTTTGTTGTTTAAAGTAAAAGTAATTTTAATTATGTCCGCAAAAGGAGGATCAAAACATGTGACATCACAGTTATAATTATCCTTCACAAATACAGCAACACCACCGGACGAATATTTATTATTACAATTTGTAAAAAAATTGTAATTCTCAAGTGCAAAATTATCTATCTCAGTACTATAAATCCAAATTTCAGTCAAAAAAATCAAATCAGGTAAAACAACTGAGTTACTCAGTTGGGCTATTAAATAATCAAAGTTTTTACGCATACTGCGAATATTCTGATGGACAAAGTACAAAGTGGAAACGTCGTCCAGCTCAGCCCTTATATCTGTTAGAGACGTAGAGAAAGAGAGGGTATCAGCAGGTTCATTGACATTTAAATTTGAAGACATAATTTAATTTAATTTAATTTAATTTAATTTTTTAAAACATTTTTTTTTCACTTTTAGAAACCAATGTACCCAGAAGCTTGTGAAGAAACTAGTTTAGATGAATTAACCAAAAATTTTTTTGAATTTGAAGTTGTTTTGGAACCAACTAAGGATTCAATTACCGAGTTTTTTGTTCCATCATCGTCGGATGTCATTCAGTAATAATTGAAATTATCGGAATCATCACAAAATAAATGCTTCGAACTAGATGTTCTGAAATATATATTGGAAGTTTAAATATTGATTATTGATTTTATTATAAATTTTTTTAGTACATATTATACAATTTTTGCTTATCATTGATAGAAAAATGTCGAAATGAAGATTTAAAATTATTATTGCAAATAGCTAAAAATATTTTACTTTTACCTAAAATTTATTAATCATGTAAAGAAAATTTCTTCGATTATCATTGTATTTTTTTTAATTTTAATATTATGTATTGATAAATTACATTGAAAACAAAATGAGCTACGAATCTATTTATATGAATATCATTATTTATATACATATATTTATATTTTAATTATACCTTAATTTGATTACAATATTACTGCCCTTTTCCGTTGTGGTTTTTTTATGGCATTGCGTTCAGATAATCTAAATTTCTTACTATATTTGAAATTTGTTAATTTCTTAAATAACTAAGGGGCCTATTTTGGTTTCCGAAGTGAAGTGATAATTGATATATTTTCTGAAAAGTTTCACTCCGCCGTCTAATTGTTATTATCGTTTTCACCTGTCGGAAAATAAGTGAAACTTAAAAGCTTTCTGAAAAAAAGTAAATTATGGTTTCCGTTTATTATAAAAATTGTCGGAAAATAATCACACACAAATATCAAGTGAAAACGAAAAAATTAAAAAATTAAAAAATTAAAAAATTCATTATTAAATTCATACAACATTTTCAAATTTTAATACATTTTCATATTATATTATCATTTTTAATAAATACATATTTTTCAAATTAATCAAAAAGTTCTAATTATGTCTGATCGAATTTTTTTCAGCTTTTCTCCTCAAGTTCCGGTCATTGGTATAATTATTTATTTTCACAAAAAAAAAATATTTTTTTAAATTATTCGAAATGTTTATATTCTTAAAATTGTTTTTAGAAAAATTATAATTTATTTTTCTTTGTATTTATTTTTTTTGAAACTTTTTTCACAAAAAAAAAAAAGCTTTTATATTTCAGCCGACTTATTTTTGAAACTTTTTTTTCACAAAAAAAAAAAAAAAGTTTTTATATTTGAGCCGACTTAATAATAATTATAGGCCTATTTTGGTTTCCGACGTGATACTAAAGTGAAGTGAAACAAAGTTCCGATCGGAAGAAAAAAATTAATTATGGTTTCAGAGTGAACAAAAATAAATCGGCTGAAATATAAAAGCTTTTTTTTTTTGTCAAAAAAAAGTTTTTAATAAAGTTACAAAGAAAACATTATTTTTTTTTGAAAATAAATTATAATTTTTCGAAACAATTTTAAGAAAAAATATTTAATTTAAATTTTAAGATAAATAAATAAAAATGAAAATTCTCTGTTTCTCTGTTCTCTGGCCTCAATCACGCCTAAAGCGCTGGACCGATTTGGCTTAAATTTTGAACTTAAGTTGCATTGGGACCCGAGATGGTTATAGGGTACTAGAAATTTTGATCCGAGGCCCCAAGGGGGGGGCTACTTTAGAAGCCGGTTTTGAAATTCAGCTATATTCCGGTAAAATGTTATAGCGTTGGACCCGAATCGACTATTTAAAAGACTGGATGTGTTAAGGCATCCATCCGAGGTTTTGGGTTTCCGGGGAAGTGGCTATGTATCAAATTTTTAAGTTCCGATTTTTTTTAGTGCACAAAATCTGCATTAAAGTGTTTTGATATTAATATAAGTTTGGTACTAACGTGAGAAGCCGGGTATTTCGGTTAGTATATAATATGTATTTTTTACAAAAGTTTTATTAATGATAAAGACTTTTAGATTCTGACGATAGTGGAATCGAAGAAGAAAATTTAGCTGAGACTAGATTATCCAAATTTAGGATTATTTTGGGCCAACGAAGTATTTTCTTCTAAAATTGAGATCATTTTATCCCACTGTGGCTTTGTTGTGAATTTTTTCCTGAAAATATCCAATTATAAATGTTTTTATAAATAATATGTATTTTTTACTTACTTCAATTTATCTTCCATATTGTAAAATTTCAAAATTTCAAAATTGTTATTTTTTAATTTTTTCGTTTTCACTTGATATTTGTGTGTGATTATTTTCCGACAATTTTTATACGATAAACGGAAACCATAATTTACTTTTTTTCAGAAAGCTTTTAAGTTTCACTTATTTTCCGAAGCTGAAAACGATAATAACAATTACACGGTTAAAGTTTTAAAAAGTTTTTTTCACTCTGAAACCATAATTGTTTTTTTTTTTCCGATCGGAACTTTTTTTCACTTCACTTTAGTATCACGTCGGAAACCAAAATAGGCCTATAAAAAATAAAATATGGTATAAAATGCAATTGTCATTAATTAATAATTTAGTGACTATTATTGATTGAGTATTATTATTTTCAAATTATTCTTATTATTGTTAAAACACTAGAATTCTAAATATTTTTTTCTCATGTATTTCTTTATTTTACTATTACGTAATTAAATTATAATTTTTCTTAATGTTTATTTAAAAAGTGAAAATTATTGATTTTTTGTTAGCTTCTCCTTTATTAGTGACGCAATTTAAATTAAGATTATTGCTTAAAATAATCACACGATTTTGGAAAATTGTTTAAAAACTTTTAAAGAATTTAATTTAAAAAACTATTAAGGTTAAAAGAATTGTTAAGATTAAGTTTGATTTTATTAAAATAAATGCACATCTCACACAATTTTAATATTGAAATATATAACATAAAAAAGTTTGTAATCACAAATACTCATTAGTTGCTAATGAGTTTTTTGTTTCAATAAACTATGGTAAAATATTTTAAAGTTTTGTTTTGTATTTCGAGGGAAATATGTACAAAAATTATTCATAAGAATTATTATGTCTATGTGCAATCAATTTAATAAAGTACTTTCCAAAACGAAGAAAAATATTATATTGAAGAAAAATAGAAAATCTGAAAATAATATATTTGAATTAATTTTGCAGAAGTATATTACACATACATATTTGGATGATGAAATATATTCCACGATTTTTTTATGCTTTCTTAGAAAATATAAGTCGTCTAGTTTTCAAAATTAATTGAAAATAAAAAACATTGAAAAGATAAGATGAGCAGCAATAATATAAAGTGAAATGAATATTTTTAGTTTGTTCAATTGATTTAATTTCATGTGGAAAATAGAATTTTGAGAGATTTTTAAAAAAAATTTAATAACAGAAAACAATTAAGTTCAAAAGGTCTCTCATTTCATTATAAAAAATTAACTTTTAAAATTAAATTTGGCAATCTTTTTAATTGTTAAGATACAATTGTAAACTAAAATCAAACAAAAACAAATACTAGAAACATTATAATTCTCAAGAAAAAGAGCAAAAATAAGTGAGACTGTAAAAAAAAAATGGGTTGATTGAATAAACGTATAGTGTTGATATTAATTCCAGATTATCTTTCGAAACTTACTGATCCTCACCTTTTTTTTAAATTGTGTACACTTTAAATTGCTGACCAAACTTTAAAGTATGCGCTTTTATATTTTTGTCATAGTGTAGTCGCTGATAAAGTTGAATATCTGGTCTTTATTTATAATAATTGCATTATTTTTGTTAGGTAAATTAAATCAATGTATGTTTGTAATAATTTCGAAATAAAATAAATAATAGTTGAGATATAGATTGACAATTCTAGTGAGAATAAAGAACTTTTTACTAATTTTTAATTTGTAAATAATTTTTATAAATTTTTTTTTTTATCAGTTCAAAAATATTTCAAAATATTGCTTAAAATGTATATTATGATGAAAAAAAATAAAAGAATAAAATGTAATTGATTATAATTAAAAAAAATACCACTTTATTGTTACCCAAAATTCTTCAAAGCCCCCTAACAATAGGTTCTAGAAAAAAACAATCTCTTAAAAATGATGCAAAATAAAATTAAAAAGGTATTATTTTTGGAATTAAGAGAATAAGCTGAGTACTTGATATAAAGCAGGTATGTTTGGTATGTGACTGAAATGGGTAAATAGAAAGGAAATCAGCATTACATATTTATGGGCATATTGTTATATAATATTTTTCCCTAATTATATCATGACCCAGCAAATATTTACGCAATGAATATGAAGTTAATATCAGGGTACTATAACCTGATAATTACCCATAATTGGGTTTACTATGAAATATTTCATACAAGCTCATGATATTTTGGCATTTATTTGAGTGAATTTTCATGAAGAGAAATCATGCAAAAAAGGAAGTATTATTTTACATTATTTATTTATGAAATGTTTTTAACTATTTATTTTATATTATATAAAAATTTCACATGTCAATGTAAGAAAATGACTTTTTGTTTCAAAATTCAATATATCGAAATTTGGTCATAAAACCATGTCCGACCATGTTCGAATGCGAGAGATATAGAGATCATTACTTTTTTTTATTAATTTCGTAATTATTCCACCGACTTACACAATCACATAATGTAAACTTAAAATCCGACCTCAGTATTTATAATGCCGTGTTACTCCCTTCTTACGTACGATTTCATTTTATTCAAAAAATTAAATTGCAATAGGAAATTTAATTTTCTATTTATTTTGTTTGTTTTTCAATGACTTCATAATAAACAACTTGTATGTTTTCTTATAATTTATTTTAAACAAAAAAAATTCATTATAGATACATAATATTTTCGAGTAAATTCATTTTTAAGTATTTTATTTTTTAATTTATGTTGGAGATGATTTTTGAATCGTAATATTATTGTGATGAAGAAATAAATGTAACATGTTTTTTAATTTCTGTATAGGAGAAAATTAATTAAGCATACATAATAATGTATGCATTGTAGTAATTTTAAAAATAAGAGGAAAAATATGTAGGTATATACTTTTTCATAAAGGAAGAAACACTATTAATATAAATTCATAAATAAATTATTTTGATAACTTAAGATTTCTTTTTGTGTTATAGAAGTAAAACCTGAAGCTAATCCACCTGTTTTGGTTGATTTAAAAATATAACAGAAAAAACTATTTTTACACCAATTATAATTTTTCTTTAATTCGATTGAACATTTTTTTCTGTATTTCAATTAAAATGGTACACAAGAAGGATATAACTAAAAGCATAAAACAAAACTATTCTATTTAGGTAGTATGCCAATATAATACCTTAGTAAAAAAGAATTTATCTTACCAACAACGCGGAATATCTAAGTTCCTTATGTAATATTTCTTTCCTTTTTTTCCTGTAATTATACCAAAAATCTTTAATCATCGATTACGACGCTTGATTATTTTGTAAATGCATTATTAAATTATTTGAAATATATTACTTAATTCTTAAATCTTTAACACTATTACAGCATTGTTGTTATATTCGAAAATCTGATTTTAAAAGTGAGTACCTACATATTTATTCCAATTATAACAAATGTTTTAATTGTTGTCGTGAATTATACAGCTAAAACGGATAATCAATGGAATTCTCACCAAGTCAAATATAAAATATCACATATAAATATTTAATCGCTAGTTGCTCTTTAATAATTATATTTCTCTTATTATGCTGTTTTTTAACTTTTTCTTTTGTGCAAAACTTAAAACCAATATTCTTACGACACTGACTTTGCTATTAATAGGTTACCCATATGCATTATACATGTGCCTACATTATTTTATATATATATTTTAATTAAACAATCACGGTTAAAAAAAGACAACTAAAGCTTATATCTACCTATATTATATTTTATATTATTATTATTATTTTTATTTTTGTTTTATTTTTTTAATGTTTTCAGTTTAGTTCAACGAGTGAAACTGATCGGTTAAGAGAGAAAAAAAAAAAAAAAAACGCGGGAATTTCATATTATTTCTTTCAAATAAAACTCAACATAAAAATTTCTTTTTTTTTTTCTTTGATACTGATAGCGTAATGAAAATAATATTTATGTTTTTATGCTATACTTACAAGAAACAAAACAAAAATAAAGTTAAACTATAAGTATATGATGAATAGCTTTTAATTTGACCGAGATTTTGTTATTAAAAATTATAAACTTTTGCAACATTAACGTTGAGAGAAAAATTTATTTTCAAAAACGAGATTTTTATTCTGAACTTATTAAAAAAAAAATAATTAATTTTTACTTATCGCAAATTTATGCAAATTTTTTTTAATTTGAAATTATTTTGTTAAAAAAAAAGTTAACACGAAAACTATTAAATGAAAAAATCTATTTATATTTTAATTTAATTTTTCTAATACTAAAGTGATGACCTTTTTTATTGCATTATAAAAAGTGAAATTTTTCGTATATATTCAGGGCCACAAATTTGCCGTATAAAATAAAACAAAAAAAAAAAACAAAGTTAAAAAATAATTATATAAAACTATATAAATGTAAAAAAAAATAAATTTGGAAAAATTAACAATAAAAAACAAGATTCTATCATTAAGAAAAAAAAAAAATTAATATCGTTTGAAAATTTACAAATTTAATAAAAAATCTTTGATTGAGAAATAAATGTTTGGATTCTGGTTTTTTTCAATTGACCTCCATCTCCAGCTAAAACAAGAGTGAAAGCTGTGTTTGTTTTTCAAATTCTGATTTGATTTTTTTTCCTTGATTTAACAGTTTCACCTTTTAGTGCGCCGCGCAATCACACAATGTCACATAAAATTTGAACTTTAATTAAAAACTGCAAAAACAAGAAAAAATTTCGTTATTTTTTATTTTTATGAACGTTGATTTCTTTTATAATGTATGTATTCCCAATAAAAAGAATTCTCTTAAAAACTATTTTGTTCTTGATAATGAGTTTATATTTTCGAAAAACAAATAACTATCTTTTTTACCAAAATGAAATGAATAATGAACTTAAGGTTAGGCTAGAAAACCCCATAGCAGTTAAGCCTTAACTGTTAACTGTTAAGGTCATAACATTAATAATTTTATTTTTAACTTTATTATACTGGAATTCTATAAAACAAAAATTTTTTTTTTTAATTTTTTTTTAAATATTTTCGACCTCTAAAAGTTTCTAAAATGACACTAAAAATTTAATATAAATTATACTTAATAAGTTTATTTAAGTTAAATTCACACTTTACAGAGAATTAGAGAATTTCGAAAAATTGTCTGATTTTAGTACATTTTTAAGTTGTAAAAAACTATTGGTGAAAAAAACAGCGACATCGAATCAAGAACAACAAAAAGATCCTGAATAATAAACACAAACAAATATTTAATAGTTATATTTTCCAATTTTCTTTCAATGATAAAAGATTCCAAACCTATACTTTTCAATACTAAATCTATCTATTATATATGCATGAAGACTACTAAAACTAAAACAAAAAATATTAAAATAACTTATTCCATAACGTTAAATATTAATTTAATATTGATCCATTTTTTAAAAACTTGTTTTTCTTTGGCAAAGAAAATTCGATTAAAAATTAATGTTTGTTGAAAAGAAATATAAAAAAATATATGCGTCTCTACCATTTACACAAAAATTGTAAACTATAAAACTAATAAAAAACTATTTTTTATGGTGTTTTTAATAAAATTACATTTACAACTTTAATATGGCATGTGCGGTAATTATAGATATAGAATTTTGTATTTTCGTATAACATTTATGATGTTTTTGTCTTTTGAAACCCTTTTAGAGAAGAGTATCAAAACATAAGAAACAAACTTATTCTGGTATTCATTAAACCCTTAAATGATTATCAAGTATTATTTTTTCAATTTTAACACCGCACCGGCAAAAAATAATTGATCTTAAGAATTGGACTCTGTTTGTTGTTTGGGTATTTTTTCTAATAGCTTTTATTACTTAGTCATTATCTTTTCCATTTAAGAATTATACCACAGAAAAATATAGTTTACACAGACGAATAAGTTCGTACAACCATTTATTTCTATATTTATCATGATTCCTATTTTTTTAATTGAATTTTTTTGGCTGTTCAATGAAATTATTTTTTTATCAATTTAAATTCTATTTTTAAAATTTTTTATATTATTTTAAATATTTTAATGTAACTGACATGCGATACTAACATATCCGAAAATAAATTTTTAAAGCAATCTTGTTAAATGTAGATACAACTTTTTTACTATGAATTAGCTATGTCGATTAGCTCCATTTCATAGTATAGATTTTATTTAAATTTACGCAAATTTTTACAAATAGTATCAAATGGAGCTCATTATTTTTCATAGTGAAAATATTGTATGAACTTATTCATCTGTGGTGAACTTTACATTTTTGTCTGTGATTATACACTACAAGTACATTATATAGACAGACGTATAGTTATATAATAATAATAATAATAATATGTTAAAAAAAATAAAACAGGAATATTTTATAATTATCCCCGTTGCTCCTTCAATTGAAGAAAAGTAATTTTATGATTGTGGCCTTGGTATAAAAAAAGTCGAATACAAAGTTTAATTCGAATTTAATATTTTTTAATGAATAAAATCTTATAAAATACAATTATACAATATTAGTTAGTAGACATCTAATATATATAAAATGCAATATATTTTCTTTAAAAAAAAAAATAATTAAACAGAAATTATATAATATACCTATAAATAATGTACAATATACATATATTGAAAATCAATATTATAGTAAAAAAAAAACTATAAATGAAAATCTTTTGGTATTGAAAAACAAAAAAAAGAATTATAAATTAATTATTAATTTAAAATATTAACCATAATATTTTTATATACTAATAGTTTTAACAAACAATTAGTTGTCAGAAAAGTTCAAACTAGAAGCCAGCTATATAACTAAATATTTTTTTGAATAAAGGTCAATGAAAAAAGGACTAAAAGACCAAATGTTGTCGCATATAACAGATTATGTGCATTTTTATTTATTAATTTTTTTTTGATTAAAAATATAATTAACTGAAACGCATTTTAAAAATGACTATTGATATAAAAATAAAATTTCAATTAATAATTTTTATATTTAGCTGTATAATAGTTTTAGATTCATTATATGGTGCTGGCGCTAAGCCGACACTTTCATTTCCATTTCCACAAAATTTTCCAACATTTACATCATTAACCCAACAATTTGTGGAAAAAAGAAGTGCAAATGCAATGAAAACTTATAGGTAAGTTGATTATTGTACACGGTCACCACCAACTTAACACCCACTCCATATCTTTTTAGTATTTTTTTTATGAATGTTCGGTAAAAGCTTAGTCACTTACAATTGAGAAGAAAATACATTGTTAAGAAAAAACGCACTCATTAAAATATTAAAATGTTTATAAAGCTTTGCAAAACAATGTCACCATTTTATTGTATTAATTTTAAATTGTGTAATGAAAAATTGGCAGTAACGTTTTAAACTACCTTGCATACATTAATTCAATTTCTAAGTAACATTCATGGATAATACATAAATTTTTATTCTACAACTTTTTTAAATCGGATCGAAAAAGATATTATTATGCATTATCCTAGTTGGAAAAGCAGGGTTTGTTTGTAAGGTGATATCTGATGATCTGTGATGGGTATTCTTTTGGTCCGAGCGGTTTTGAATATTTGGTGATTTAAAGATCAATTCGTTTTTTGGTCTGTAGGATGAAAGATAATACGTTCCGATAAATCGTTCCGAAAATGGCTAAAAAGCACAGATAAGAGCTCAAGAATAATTCTTCCATACATTAATATTCTTAAGGCTCTATATATATGAAAATTGAAAATTAAAAAATTACGACTTGCTAAATATAAGGTAGACATCCGCAAATACTTCAATGTAATAAATTTAAAGTATAAAATATATAAAAATAAAAATAATATCTATAATTTTAAATTAAAAAGTTAATAATTTAAGATTTTTAATTGTACTGTGTAATGAGATTGAGATAATTTTACATAAATATTTTTTTCTTATTTTCAGTGGACAAAGAATAAACGAAAATTCATTAGTTATGATTTATTATCATGACTCTACAATTGCTGTGGTTGAATTGGGATCAAAAAAATTATTACTTGGTTGTGAGCTAATCGAAATTTAGTACGTAAATGAAAATTTAATAATTAAACAAAATTAATTATAATATATGATTTTTGGATTTCTGGAAGGTGAAAGATTTATAATAACAAAATATTTGCTTTTGCGCGAAAAACTATGAAAAACATAGACAAAACAATTTTCTTCATACAAGCATATTATATTATTTAAAATATAAATTCAAGATCATATTTATTTATGAAATTATAAATGCCAGAAAAAAAAAAACAGAGATCTAGAAAGTGAAATAAAAATCATATTACCGTCGTCGGTATACACAAAAAGATTATTATAACTTTTATAACTAGTTAAGAGAGAATTGAATAAAGGGAAAAACAAGAAGAAAAATAAAAATTATTTAAAGTAATAAATATAATATAATTTCCCAATGACCGAAAAAAAAAACATTAAAAAAAAAAGACAAGAAAGAGAAAGTTTCTGTATTTAAATATTTTTTTCTTTCGCTTTTTTGTTTTACCATATAAAAATTATTGATTTTAGTTTTTCAATTAAAAACATTGATTTATTGTACATACATATAAGATATAACTAAAAAAAAAAATTGTAATGCAATTAAATTGATTTGTTTACCTTCAACTTGAAAAATAACCACATTTATGGGCAGTTCTTTAGGCATGCAATTGTTATTGTTTTTGAAACAAATTAACAATATCTTTTGTACAATAAGCGGATTCATATGTTTTATGCGATTCTTCAAAAATTATAATCATAAGGTGCAAATTTAAAAATTTTGAAATTTGTTAAAAAATCTATAAAGTTGTTTATATATTTATATACATATTAATTTTTTATTCATTTACATTTTTTTTTTGTTTTAAATTTATAATTATTAATAAAAATATAGAACAGTACATTTATGTATGAAGTTCGCATTTTGTATCTAACGTTCTTTTATATTGCTACAATTGAGCGAAACCTATATATGATTACTTTAATTTATAATGAAAACATATGCACCTTACGTTTTTGATGGAAACTTTTACGGAGCGCATAATCGGCTCCATAATGTCTAAATAGAAATCAAAATAGTAGATAAATTAATTTCATACACAGAAATATAAGCCAGGAAATAATAATATTCACATTTTCTCGTCTGTGTACCATAAAAGGTACTTATAAATTTATATACTTGAATATCTTCTAATTTCTATTCTCTAAATGTGATAAAACTGCTAATTGTATAACAATACTAATGTTTTATAAGCAATAAAAATCATTAATGATAATGACGCAAAAAACGAAAGCAGTGAACACTTTATAGTCACTTTTACATAACTTGAATACAAACTTTCAAAATGGTTTTCATAGTTTTTCGCTGTCTTTGGATGCTTCCTTGAAAACTTTTTTATTTTATATTTTATTTTAAATTTTTTCTGGTTTTTAAGTTATTTTTATTATCAGCCTGATCTTTGTTATTTATTTGAAACTTATGTGAAAATAAGGACATAAGAATAAGAGGATAAGGAAAATGTGAATAATACTATTGACATTTATGTATTAAACATGTATTAATATAACTCTTGCTGTCGACAATCGTGAATTAATACATTTCCTGGAATATAAGATAATGTAGAATCGTTGTCTTTTTTGCAATATGTTATTTTCAGTCGACAGCCGTTTTATTTAAAATTCTGAATCGCCATTAGTTCATTGTCAGATCTGAGTAAAACATTATTTTTTTCGCATATGAATTAAAGTTTTTACTAGTAATAATCATAAAATTAAAATTTCCAGCACGTTTAAATTAAATGAAACTAAGTACCTGTGTAGACTATAAGTTTGAATTAAAAAAAGTTATTATTTATTTCTTTTTCTGCAATACGCCCAATAACATTAAAATTATTTTGTCACATATCAACTAAAAGTTTTAATTGAAATTTAAATTAGTTATAATAATTTTTGCTATCTTTTACTAAAGCCAATTTAAAACTATCACAAGATTGTTAATATTATTCGCAAACCTTAATTTATTCCATTTTTTTCTGTAGCATCGTTCGCTTCAGATGTAAATTTGCTAAAACCTTGAATAGTACGGAAATTTACTTTTAATTCTAACAATAATATAACGAATTAACGTAATAATGTTAAATTAATTAAATTGTAATATAAGTTGCAATAATATAATGTTTATCGCAATCGAATGTCCATTATGAGGAAAAATTAAAATTAAATTAAAAAAAGATTAAAAAATCCATCGAATATGATTGTTTCCTATTACAGGTAACCCTCCTATAACACGGTATTCTGTAACACGGTTTCACTCTAACACGAAAAGAAAATTAGGGCAACCCTCTTATAACACGGTACTTCTACAACACGATAACGAAATTTTTGTTTAACATTATTTAGAAAATTACATTTCGCAAACAAAACAAGCTCACAGATTCTACAAAAAAGCTCAGAAAGTGAAGATAATATTGTTCAACCAAACAAACGTTCTCGTTTAATTGTACTGAGCAGCGATGACGAAGAAAATTTATAAATGAAGTTTATATTAAAATGAAATTAAATAATATGTACATTTTTGTTGTTTTTCCTAATAAAAATAAAGTAGCTTATATGGAATTTAAAAATTAAGTTACTGTATGAAATTTAAAAAAACTAAAGATTTTGGAACGTAACCCTCTTTTTTGTACTGGCTCCTAGTCTCTTATAACACGGTTTCACACAACACGGCATTTTCTAGGAACGTAACTACCGTGTTGTAGGAGGGTTTCCTGTATAACATTTAAATTAACCATTATAAATTTCATTAATATTGTGTCTGCATAATTTATTTCTGAAATTTTTTTTTTCACAATGTTCTTAAGAATAAAAACTATTTTTTTTAATCATTATTATTATATTAAATAGTTTATAATTTCTGGATTTTTTTATTAAAGAATATTTCTATCAATAAAAATTTCAAGGCATAACATCGAAATACATAATTGTATGAAATTTAAATATATAAATTTATAATGGATTAAAAAAAAAAAAACTAATGAAATAATGTAAGCATATATCTACTTTTTTTAGATATTTGTGTTTAAAGTTTATATTCATTGAAATTAACAATAGTGATTACCTACTTCTAAGCTATTTACATATTTCCACTTTATTGCACATCATCTCATTGAACTAAATTTAATGTTCAATAAACTTAAAAAATAACACGTTGACTAAAAAATAAAATAATTGCGTAAATCATAAAATGATAATTCAAAATTCCTAATTTATACATAAATTACATATAAATTAAGTACCTATACTTATACCTATATAATGGCTTTCATTATGTAAACGCAGGGTGACCAACATATCTCTTTTTTAGAGAACATGTTCTCTTTTTCAAGGCAGATCTTTTGTTCACTTCACTTTTTTGATAAATGTTCACTTTTTTAGAGATATCTCTTTTTTAGTCACTTTTTTAATGTTTTTTGTCTCTTTTTGTCCTCTTTTTATGTTCTTTCCAAAAAAATTTAATAAATCAATTATAGGTATAATGGTCAAAAAGAATTTGTCTAATGTGGCTAAGAAAGCCAGGCTTTATTATTCAAGGCGTTTAACAGTCCACAAAAATCGTTATTATCTTGTCAGAAATGGG